>OX453090.1:62100526-62493232 GCA_949708635.1 Hirtodrosophila cameraria
GAATATCTCGGTTCCTGAGCGAGATAGAGCCTTGAAATTTGGACTATAAATACCTTCTCGAAATTCCTCAACTTTCTGTATCCCCGAAAATATTCTACGACTTTTAGATCGGCTGCAACATCAAAAAGAAAAGTGTAAATTTACGTTTTATCGAATATCTCGGTTCCTGAGCGAGATAGAGCCTTGAAATTTGGACTATAAATACATTTCTGTATCCCCGAATATAGTCTACGACTGTTCATTTACGTTTTATCGAATATCTCGGTTCCTGAGCGAGATAGAGCCTTGAAATTTGGACTATAAATACCTTTTCGAAATTCCTCAACTTTCTGTATCCCCGAATATAGTCTACGACTGTTCATTTACGTTTTATCGAATATCTCGGTTCCTGAGCGAGATAGAGCCTTGAAATTTGGACTATGAATACCTTCTCGAAATTCCTCAACTTTCTGTATCCCCGAAATTATTCTACGACTTTTAGATCGGCTGCAACATCAAAAAGAAAAGTGTAAATTTACGTTTTATCGAATATCTCGGTTCCTGAGCGAGATAGAGCCTTGAAATTTGGACTATAAATACCTTTCTGTATCCCCGAATATAGTCTACGACTGTTCATTTACGTTTTATCGAATATCTCGGTTCCTGAGCGAGATAGAGCCTTGAAATTTGGACTATAAATACCTTTTCGAAATTCCTCAACTTTCTGTATCCCCGAATATAGTCTACGACTGTTCATTTACGTTTTATCGAATATCTCGGTTCCTGAGCGAGATAGAGCCTTGAAATTTGGACTATGAATACCTTTTCGAAATTCCTCAACTTTCTGTATCCCCGAAATTATTCTACGACTTTTAGATCGGCTGCAACATCAAAAAGAAAAGTGTAAATTTACGTTTTATCGAATATCTCGGTTCCTGAGCGAGATAGAGACTTGAAATTTGGACTATAAATACCTTCTCGAAATTCCTCAACTTTCTGTATCCCCGAAATTATTCTACGACTTTTAGATCGGCTGCAACATCAAAAAGAAAAGTGTAAATTTACGTTTTATCGAATATCTCGGTTCCTGAGCGAGATAGAGCCTTGAAATTTGGACTATAAATACCTTTTCGAAATTCCTCAACTTTCTGTATCCCCGAATATAGTCTACGACTGTTCATTTACGTTTTATCGAATATCTCGGTTCCTGAGCGAGATAGAGCCTTGAAATTTGGACTATGAATACCTTCTCAAAATTCCTCAACTTTCTGTATCCCCGAAATTATTCTACGACTTTTAGATCGGCTGCAACATCAAAAAGAAAAGTGTAAATTTACGTTTTATCGAATATCTCGGTTCCTGAGCGAGATAGAGCCTTGAAATTTGGACTATAAATACCTTTCTGTATCCCCGAATATAGTCTACGACTGTTCATTTACGTTTTATCGAATATCTCGGTTCCTGAGCGAGATAGAGCCTTGAAATTTGGACTATAAATACCTTTTCGAAATTCCTCAACTTTCTGTATCCCCGAATATAGTCTACGACTGTTCATTTACGTTTTATCGAATATCTCGGTTCCTGAGCGAGATAGAGCCTTGAAATTTGGACTATGAATACCTTTTCGAAATTCCTCAACTTTCTGTATCCCCGAAATTATTCTACGACTTTTAGATCGGCTGCAACATCAAAAAGAAAAGTGTAAATTTACGTTTTATCGAATATCTCGGTTCCTGAGCGAGATAGAGCCTTGAAATTTGGACTATAAATACCTTTCTGTATCCCCGAATATAGTCTACGACTGTTCATTTACGTTTTATCGAATATCTCGGTTCCTGAGCGAGATAGAGCCTTGAAATTTGGACTATAAATACCTTCTCGAAATTCCTCAACTTTCTGTATCCCCGAATATAGTCTACGACTGTTCATTTACGTTTTATCGAATATCTCGGTTCCTGAGCGAGATAGAGACTTGAAATTTGGACTATAAATACCTTCTCGAAATTCATCAACTTTCTGTATCCCCGAAAATATTATACGACTGTTCATTTACGTTTTATCGAATATCTCGGTTCCTGAGCGAGATAGAGCCTTGAAATTTGGACTATAAATACCTTCTCGAAATTCCTCAACTTTCTGTATCCCCGAAAATATTCTACGACTTTTAGATCGGCTGCAACATCAAAAAGAAAAGTGTAAATTTACGTTTTATCGAATATCTCGGTTCCTGAGCGAGATAGAGCCTTGAAATTTGGACTATAAATACATTTCTGTATCCCCGAATATAGTCTACGACTGTTCATTTACGTTTTATCGAATATCTCGGTTCCTGAGCGAGATAGAGCCTTGAAATTTGGACTATAAATACCTTTTCGAAATTCCTCAACTTTCTGTATCCCCGAATATAGTCTACGACTGTTCATTTACGTTTTATCGAATATCTCGGTTCCTGAGCGAGATAGAGCCTTGAAATTTGGACTATGAATACCTTCTCGAAATTCCTCAACTTTCTGTATCCCCGAAATTATTCTACGACTTTTAGATCGGCTGCAACATCAAAAAGAAAAGTGTAAATTTACGTTTTATCGAATATCTCGGTTCCTGAGCGAGATAGAGCCTTGAAATTTGGACTATAAATACCTTTCTGTATCCCCGAATATAGTCTACGACTGTTCATTTACGTTTTATCGAATATCTCGGTTCCTGAGCGAGATAGAGCCTTGAAATTTGGACTATAAATACCTTTTCGAAATTCCTCAACTTTCTGTATCCCCGAATATAGTCTACGACTGTTCATTTACGTTTTATCGAATATCTCGGTTCCTGAGCGAGATAGAGCCTTGAAATTTGGACTATGAATACCTTTTCGAAATTCCTCAACTTTCTGTATCCCCGAAATTATTCTACGACTTTTAGATCGGCTGCAACATCAAAAAGAAAAGTGTAAATTTACGTTTTATCGAATATCTCGGTTCCTGAGCGAGATAGAGCCTTGAAATTTGGACTATAAATACATTTCTGTATCCCCGAATATAGTCTACGACTGTTCATTTACGTTTTATCGAATATCTCGGTTCCTGAGCGAGATAGAGCCTTGAAATTTGGACTATAAATACCTTTTCGAAATTCCTCAACTTTCTGTATCCCCGAATATAGTCTACGACTGTTCATTTACGTTTTATCGAATATCTCGGTTCCTGAGCGAGATAGAGCCTTGAAATTTGGACTATGAATACCTTCTCGAAATTCCTCAACTTTCTGTATCCCCGAAATTATTCTACGACTTTTAGATCGGCTGCAACATCAAAAAGAAAAGTGTAAATTTACGTTTTATCGAATATCTCGGTTCCTGAGCGAGATAGAGCCTTGAAATTTGGACTATAAATACCTTTCTGTATCCCCGAATATAGTCTACGACTGTTCATTTACGTTTTATCGAATATCTCGGTTCCTGAGCGAGATAGAGCCTTGAAATTTGGACTATAAATACCTTTTCGAAATTCCTCAACTTTCTGTATCCCCGAATATAGTCTACGACTGTTCATTTACGTTTTATCGAATATCTCGGTTCCTGAGCGAGATAGAGCCTTGAAATTTGGACTATGAATACCTTTTCGAAATTCCTCAACTTTCTGTATCCCCGAAATTATTCTACGACTTTTAGATCGGCTGCAACATCAAAAAGAAAAGTGTAAATTTACGTTTTATCGAATATCTCGGTTCCTGAGCGAGATAGAGACTTGAAATTTGGACTATAAATACCTTCTCGAAATTCCTCAACTTTCTGTATCCCCGAAAATATTCTACGACTGTTCATTTACGTTTTATCGAATATCTCGGTTCCTGAGCGAGATAGAGCCTTGAAATTTGGACTATAAATACCTTCTCGAAATTCCTCAACTTTCTGTATCCCCGAAAATATTCTACGACTTTTAGATCGGCTGCAACATCAAAAAGAAAAGTGTAAATTTACGTTTTATCGAATATCTCGGTTCCTGAGCGAGATAGAGCCTTGAAATTTGGACTATAAATACCTTTCTGTATCCCCGAATATAGTCTACGACTGTTCATTTACGTTTTATCGAATATCTCGGTTCCTGAGCGAGATAGAGCCTTGAAATTTGGACTATAAATACCTTTTCGAAATTCCTCAACTTTCTGTATCCCCGAATATAGTCTACGACTGTTCATTTACGTTTTATCGAATATCTCGGTTCCTGAGCGAGATAGAGCCTTGAAATTTGGACTATGAATACCTTTTCGAAATTCCTCAACTTTCTGTATCCCCGAAATTATTCTACGACTTTTAGATCGGCTGCAACATCAAAAAGAAAAGTGTAAATTTACGTTTTATCGAATATCTCGGTTCCTGAGCGAGATAGAGCCTTGAAATTTGGACTATAAATACCTTTCTGTATCCCCGAATATAGTCTACGACTGTTCATTTACGTTTTATCGAATATCTCGGTTCCTGAGCGAGATAGAGCCTTGAAATTTGGACTATAAATACCTTCTCGAAATTCCTCAACTTTCTGTATCCCCGAATATAGTCTACGACTGTTCATTTACGTTTTATCGAATATCTCGGTTCCTGAGCGAGATAGAGACTTGAAATTTGGACTATAAATACCTTCTCGAAATTCATCAACTTTCTGTATCCCCGAAAATATTATACGACTGTTCATTTACGTTTTATCGAATATCTCGGTTCCTGAGCGAGATAGAGCCTTGAAATTTGGACTATAAATACCTTCTCGAAATTCCTCAACTTTCTGTATCCCCGAAAATATTCTACGACTTTTAGATCGGCTGCAACATCAAAAAGAAAAGTGTAAATTTACGTTTTATCGAATATCTCGGTTCCTGAGCGAGATAGAGCCTTGAAATTTGGACTATAAATACATTTCTGTATCCCCGAATATAGTCTACGACTGTTCATTTACGTTTTATCGAATATCTCGGTTCCTGAGCGAGATAGAGCCTTGAAATTTGGACTATAAATACCTTTTCGAAATTCCTCAACTTTCTGTATCCCCGAATATAGTCTACGACTGTTCATTTACGTTTTATCGAATATCTCGGTTCCTGAGCGAGATAGAGCCTTGAAATTTGGACTATGAATACCTTCTCGAAATTCCTCAACTTTCTGTATCCCCGAAATTATTCTACGACTTTTAGATCGGCTGCAACATCAAAAAGAAAAGTGTAAATTTACGTTTTATCGAATATCTCGGTTCCTGAGCGAGATAGAGCCTTGAAATTTGGACTATAAATACCTTTCTGTATCCCCGAATATAGTCTACGACTGTTCATTTACGTTTTATCGAATATCTCGGTTCCTGAGCGAGATAGAGCCTTGAAATTTGGACTATAAATACCTTTTCGAAATTCCTCAACTTTCTGTATCCCCGAATATAGTCTACGACTGTTCATTTACGTTTTATCGAATATCTCGGTTCCTGAGCGAGATAGAGCCTTGAAATTTGGACTATGAATACCTTTTCGAAATTCCTCAACTTTCTGTATCCCCGAAATTATTCTACGACTTTTAGATCGGCTGCAACATCAAAAAGAAAAGTGTAAATTTACGTTTTATCGAATATCTCGGTTCCTGAGCGAGATAGAGCCTTGAAATTTGGACTATAAATACATTTCTGTATCCCCGAATATAGTCTACGACTGTTCATTTACGTTTTATCGAATATCTCGGTTCCTGAGCGAGATAGAGCCTTGAAATTTGGACTATAAATACCTTTTCGAAATTCCTCAACTTTCTGTATCCCCGAATATAGTCTACGACTGTTCATTTACGTTTTATCGAATATCTCGGTTCCTGAGCGAGATAGAGCCTTGAAATTTGGACTATGAATACCTTCTCGAAATTCCTCAACTTTCTGTATCCCCGAAATTATTCTACGACTTTTAGATCGGCTGCAACATCAAAAAGAAAAGTGTAAATTTACGTTTTATCGAATATCTCGGTTCCTGAGCGAGATAGAGCCTTGAAATTTGGACTATAAATACCTTTCTGTATCCCCGAATATAGTCTACGACTGTTCATTTACGTTTTATCGAATATCTCGGTTCCTGAGCGAGATAGAGCCTTGAAATTTGGACTATAAATACCTTTTCGAAATTCCTCAACTTTCTGTATCCCCGAATATAGTCTACGACTGTTCATTTACGTTTTATCGAATATCTCGGTTCCTGAGCGAGATAGAGCCTTGAAATTTGGACTATGAATACCTTTTCGAAATTCCTCAACTTTCTGTATCCCCGAAATTATTCTACGACTTTTAGATCGGCTGCAACATCAAAAAGAAAAGTGTAAATTTACGTTTTATCGAATATCTCGGTTCCTGAGCGAGATAGAGACTTGAAATTTGGACTATAAATACCTTCTCGAAATTCCTCAACTTTCTGTATCCCCGAAAATATTCTACGACTGTTCATTTACGTTTTATCGAATATCTCGGTTCCTGAGCGAGATAGAGCCTTGAAATTTGGACTATAAATACCTTCTCGAAATTCCTCAACTTTCTGTATCCCCGAAAATATTCTACGACTTTTAGATCGGCTGCAACATCAAAAAGAAAAGTGTAAATTTACGTTTTATCGAATATCTCGGTTCCTGAGCGAGATAGAGCCTTGAAATTTGGACTATAAATACCTTTCTGTATCCCCGAATATAGTCTACGACTGTTCATTTACGTTTTATCGAATATCTCGGTTCCTGAGCGAGATAGAGCCTTGAAATTTGGACTATAAATACCTTTTCGAAATTCCTCAACTTTCTGTATCCCCGAATATAGTCTACGACTGCTCATTTACGTTTTATCGAATATCTCGGTTCCTGAGCGAGATAGAGCCTTGAAATTTGGACTATAAATACCTTCTCGAAATTCCTCAACTTTCTGTATCCCCGAATATAGTCTACGACTGTTCATTTACGTTTTATCGAATATATCGGTTCCTGAGCGAGATAGAGCCTTGAAATTTGGACTATAAATACCTTTTCGAAATTCCTCAACTTTCTGTATCCCCGAATATAGTCTACGACTGTTCATTTACGTTTTATCGAATATCTCGGTTCCTGAGCGAGATAGAGCCTTGAAATTTGGACTATAAATACCTTCTCGAAATTCCTCAACTTTCTGTATCCCCGAAAATATTCTACGACTTTTAGATCGGCTGCAACATCAAAAAGAAAAGTGTAAATTTACGTTTTATCGAATATCTCGGTTCCTGAGCGAGATAGAGCCTTGAAATTTGGACTATAAATACCTTTCTGTATCCCCGAATATAGTCTACGACTGTTCATTTACGTTTTATCGAATATTTCGGTTCCTGAGCGAGATAGAGACTTGAAATTTGGACTATAAATACCTTTTCGAAATTCCTCAACTTTCTGTATCCCCGAATATAGTCTACGTCTGTTCATTTACGTTTTATCGAATATCTCGGTTCCTGAGCGAGATAGAGCCTTGAAATTTGGACTATAAATACCTTCTCAAAATTCCTCAACTTTCTGTATCCCCGAAAATATTCTACGACTTTTAGATCGGCTGCAACATCAAAAAGAAAAGTGTAAATTTACGTTTTATCGAATATCTCGGTTCCTGAGCGAGATAGAGCCTTGAAATTTGGACTATAAATACCTTTCTGTATCCCCGAATATAGTCTACGACTGTTCATTTACGTTTTATCGAATATCTCGGTTCCTGAGCGAGATAGAGCCTTGAAATTTGGACTATAAATACCTTTTCGAAATTCCTCAACTTTCTGTATCCCCGAATATAGTCTACGACTGTTCATTTACGTTTTATCGAATATCTCGGTTCCTGAGCGAGATAGAGCCTTGAAATTTGGACTATAAATACCTTCTCGAAATTCCTCAACTTTCTGTATCCCCGAAAATATTCTACGACTTTTAGATCGGCTGCAACATCAAAAAGAAAAGTGTAAATTTACGTTTTATCGAATATCTCGGTTCCTGAGCGAGATAGAGCCTTGAAATTTGGACTATAAATACCTTTCTGTATCCCCGAATATAGTCTACGACTGTTCATTTACGTTTTATCGAATATCTCGGTTCCTGAGCGAGATAGAGCCTTGAAATTTGGACTATAAATACCTTTTCGAAATTCCTCAACTTTCTGTATCCCCGAATATAGTCTACGACTGTTCATTTACGTTTTATCGAATATCTCGGTTCCTGAGCGAGATAGAGCCTTGAAATTTGGACTATAAATACCTTTCTGTATCCCTGAATATAGTCTACGACTGTTCATTTACGTTTTATCGAATATCTCGGTTCCTGAGCGAGATAGAGCCTTGAAATTTGGACTATAAATACCTTTTCGAAATTCCTCAACTTTCTGTATCCCCGAATATAGTCTACGACTGTTCATTTACGTTTTATCGAATATCTCGGTTCCTGAGCGAGATAGAGCCTTGAAATTTGGACTATAAATACCTTTTCGAAATTCCTCAACTTTCTGTATCCCCGAAAATGTTCTACGACTTTTAGATCGGCTGCAACATCAAAAAGAAAAGTGTAAATTTACGTTTTATCGAATATCTCGGTTCCTGAGCGAGATAGAGCCTTGAAATTTGGACTATAAATACCTTTCTGTATCCCTGAATATAGTCTACGACTGTTCATTTACGTTTTATCGAATATCTCGGTTCCTGAGCGAGATAGAGCCTTGAAATTTGGACTATAAATACCTTCTCGAAATTCCTCAACTTTCTGTATCCCCGAAAATATTCTACGACTTTTAGATCGGCTGCAACATCAAAAAGAAAAGTGTAAATTTACGTTTTATCGAATATCTCGGTTCCTGAGCGAGATAGAGACTTGAAATTTGGACTATAAATACCTTCTCGAAATTCCTCAACTTTCTGTATCCCCGAAAATATTCTACGACTGTTCATTTACGTTTTATCGAATATCTCGGTTCCTGAGCGAGATAGAGCCTTGAAATTTGGACTATAAATACCTTCTCGAAATTCCTCAACTTTCTGTATCCCCGAAAATATTCTACGACTTTTAGATCGGCTGCAACATCAAAAAGAAAAGTGTAAATTTACGTTTTATCGAATATCTCGGTTCCTGAGCGAGATAGAGCCTTGAAATTTGGACTATAAATACCTTTCTGTATCCCCGAATATAGTCTACGACTGTTCATTTACGTTTTATCGAATATCTCGGTTCCTGAGCGAGATAGAGCCTTGAAATTTGGACTATAAATACCTTTTCGAAATTCCTCAACTTTCTGTATCCCCGAATATAGTCTACGACTGTTCATTTACGTTTTATCGAATATCTCGGTTCCTGAGCGAGATAGAGCCTTGAAATTTGGACTATAAATACCTTCTCGAAATTCCTCAACTTTCTGTATCCCCGAATATAGTCTACGACTGTTCATTTACGTTTTATCGAATATATCGGTTCCTGAGCGAGATAGAGCCTTGAAATTTGGACTATAAATACCTTTTCGAAATTCCTCAACTTTCTGTATCCCCGAATATAGTCTACGACTGTTCATTTACGTTTTATCGAATATCTCGGTTCCTGAGCGAGATAGAGCCTTGAAATTTGGACTATAAATACCTTCTCGAAATTCCTCAACTTTCTGTATCCCCGAAAATATTCTACGACTTTTAGATCGGCTGCAACATCAAAAAGAAAAGTGTAAATTTACGTTTTATCGAATATCTCGGTTCCTGAGCGAGATAGAGCCTTGAAATTTGGACTATAAATACCTTTCTGTATCCCCGAATATAGTCTACGACTGTTCATTTACGTTTTATCGAATATTTCGGTTCCTGAGCGAGATAGAGCCTTGAAATTTGGACTATAAATACCTTTTCGAAATTCCTCAACTTTCTGTATCCCCGAATATAGTCTACGTCTGTTCATTTACGTTTTATCGAATATCTCGGTTCCTGAGCGAGATAGAGCCTTGAAATTTGGACTATAAATACCTTCTCAAAATTCCTCAACTTTCTGTATCCCCGAAAATATTCTACGACTTTTAGATCGGCTGCAACATCAAAAAGAAAAGTGTAAATTTACGTTTTATCGAATATCTCGGTTCCTGAGCGAGATAGAGCCTTGAAATTTGGACTATAAATACCTTTCTGTATCCCCGAATATAGTCTACGACTGTTCATTTACGTTTTATCGAATATCTCGGTTCCTGAGCGAGATAGAGCCTTGAAATTTGGACTATAAATACCTTTTCGAAATTCCTCAACTTTCTGTATCCCCGAATATAGTCTACGACTGTTCATTTACGTTTTATCGAATATCTCGGTTCCTGAGCGAGATAGAGCCTTGAAATTTGGACTATAAATACCTTCTCGAAATTCCTCAACTTTCTGTATCCCCGAAAATATTCTACGACTTTTAGATCGGCTGCAACATCAAAAAGAAAAGTGTAAATTTACGTTTTATCGAATATCTCGGTTCCTGAGCGAGATAGAGCCTTGAAATTTGGACTATAAATACCTTTCTGTATCCCCGAATATAGTCTACGACTGTTCATTTACGTTTTATCGAATATCTCGGTTCCTGAGCGAGATAGAGCCTTGAAATTTGGACTATAAATACCTTTTCGAAATTCCTCAACTTTCTGTATCCCCGAATATAGTCTACGACTGTTCATTTACGTTTTATCGAATATCTCGGTTCCTGAGCGAGATAGAGCCTTGAAATTTGGACTATAAATACCTTTCTGTATCCCTGAATATAGTCTACGACTGTTCATTTACGTTTTATCGAATATCTCGGTTCCTGAGCGAGATAGAGCCTTGAAATTTGGACTATAAATACCTTTTCGAAATTCCTCAACTTTCTGTATCCCCGAATATAGTCTACGACTGTTCATTTACGTTTTATCGAATATCTCGGTTCCTGAGCGAGATAGAGCCTTGAAATTTGGACTATAAATACCTTTTCGAAATTCCTCAACTTTCTGTATCCCCGAAAATGTTCTACGACTTTTAGATCGGCTGCAACATCAAAAAGAAAAGTGTAAATTTACGTTTTATCGAATATCTCGGTTCCTGAGCGAGATAGAGCCTTGAAATTTGGACTATAAATACCTTTCTGTATTCCTGAATATAGTCTACGACTGTTCATTTACGTTTTATCGAATATCTCGGTTCCTGAGCGAGATAGAGCCTTGAAATTTGGACTATAAATACCTTCTCGAAATTCCTCAACTTTCTGTATCCCCGAAAATATTCTACGACTTTTAGATCGGCTGCAACATCAAAAAGAAAAGTGTAAATTTACGTTTGATCGAATATCTCGGTTCCTGAGCGAGATAGAGCCTTGAAATTTGGACTATAAATACCTTTCTGTATCCCCGAATATAGTCTACGACTGTTCATTTACGTTTTATCGAATATCTCGGTTCCTGAGCGAGATAGAGCCTTGAAATTTGGACTATAAATACCTTTTCGAAATTCCTCAACTTTCTGTATCCCCGAATATAGTCTACGACTGTTCATTTACGTTTTATCGAATATCTCGGTTCCTGAGCGAGATAGAGCCTTGAAATTTGGACTATGAATACCTTTTCGAAATTCCTCAACTTTCTGTATCCCCGAAATTATTCTACGACTTTAAGATCGGCTGCAACATCAAAAAGAAAAGTGTAAATTTACGTTTTATCGAATATCTCGGTTCCTGAGCGAGATAGAGCCTTGAAATTTGGACTATAAATACCTTTCTGTATCCCCGAATATAGTCTACGACTGTTCATTTACGTTTTATCGAATATCTCGGTTCCTGAGCGAGATAGAGCCTTGAAATTTGGACTATAAATACCTTTTCGAAATTCCTCAACTTTCTGTATCCCCGAATATAGTCTACGACTGTTCATTTACGTTTTATCGAATATCTCGGTTCCTGAGCGAGATAGAGCCTTGAAATTTGGACTATAAATACCTTCTCAAAATTCCTCAACTTTCTGTATCCCCGAAAATATTCTACGACTTTTAGATCGGCTGCAACATCAAAAAGAAAAGTGTAAATTTACGTTTTATCGAATATCTCGGTTCCTGAGCGAGATAGAGCCTTGAAATTTGGACTATAAATACCTTTCTGTATCCCCGAATATAGTCTACGACTGTTCATTTACGTTTTATCGAATATCTCGGTTCCTGAGCGAGATAGAGCCTTGAAATTTGGACTATAAATACCTTCTCGAAATTCCTCAACTTTCTGTTTCCCCGAAAATATTCTACGACTTTTAGATCGGCTGCAACATCAAAAAGAAAAGTGTAAATTTACGTTTTATCGAATATCTCGGTTCCTGAGCGAGATAGAGACTTGAAATTTGGACTATAAATACCTTCTCGAAATTCCTCAACTTTCTGTATCCCCGAATATAGTCTACGACTGTTCATTTACGTTTTATCGAATATCTCGGTTCCTGAGCGAGATAGAGCCTTGAAATTTGGACTATAAATACCTTTTCGAAATTCCTCAACTTTCTGTATCCCCGAATATAGTCTACGACTGTTCATTTACGTTTTATCGAATATCTCGGTTCCTGAGCGAGATAGAGCCTTGAAATTTGGACTATAAATACCTTTCTGTATCCCCGAATATAGTCTACGACTGTTCATTTACGTTTTATCGAATATCTCGGTTCCTGAGCGAGATAGAGCCTTGAAATTTGGACTATAAATACCTTTTCGAAATTCCTCAACTTTCTGTATCCCCGAATATAGTCTACGACTGTTCATTTACGTTTTATCGAATATCTCGGTTCCTGAGCGAGATAGAGCCTTGAAATTTGGACTATAAATACCTTTTCGAAATTCCTCAACTTTCTGTATCCCCGAATATAGTCTACGACTGTTCATTTACGTTTTATCGAATATCTCGGTTCCTGAGCGAGATAGAGCCTTGAAATTTGGACTATAAATACCTTTTCGAAATTCCTCAACTTTCTGTATCCCCGAATATAGTCTACGACTGTTCATTTACGTTTTATCGAATATCTCGGTTCCTGAGCGAGATAGAGCCTTGAAATTTGGACTATGAATACCTTCTCGAAATTCCTCAACTTTCTGTGTCCCCGAAATTATTCTACGACTTTTAGATCGGCTGCAACATCAAAAAGAAAAGTGTAAATTTACGTTTTATCGAATATCTCGGTTCCTGAGCGAGATAGAGCCTTGAAATTTGGACTATAAATACCTTTCTGTATCCCCGAATATAGTCTACGACTGTTCATTTACGTTTTATCGAATATCTCGGTTCCTGAGCGAGATAGAGCCTTGAAATTTGGACTATAAATACCTTTTCGAAATTCCTCAACTTTCTGTATCCCCGAATATAGTCTACGACTGTTCATTTACGTTTTATCGAATATCTCGGTTCCTGAGCGAGATAGAGCCTTGAAATTTGGACTATGAATACCTTTTCGAAATTCCTCAACTTTCTGTATCCCCGAAATTATTCTACGACTTTTAGATCGGCTGCAACATCAAAAAGAAAAGTGTAAATTTACGTTTTATCGAATATCTCGGTTCCTGAGCGAGATAGAGCCTTGAAATTTGGACTATAAATACCTTTCTGTATCCCCGAATATAGTCTACGACTGTTCATTTACGTTTTATCGAATATCTCGGTTCCTGAGCGAGATAGAGCCTTGAAATTTGGACTATGAATACCTTTTCGAAATTCCTCAACTTTCTGTATCCCCGAAAATATTCTACGACAGAATATCTCGGTTCCTGAGCGAGATAGAGCCTTGAAATTTGGACTATAAATACCTTTCTGTATCCCCGAATATAGTCTACGACTGTTCATTTACGTTTTATCGAATATCTCGGTTCCTGAGCGAGATAGAGCCTTGAAATTTGGACTATAAATACCTTTCTGTATCCCCGAATATAGTCTACGACTGTTCATTTACGTTTTATCGAATATCTCGGTTCCTGAGCGAGATAGAGCCTTGAAATTTGGACTATAAATACCTTCTCGAAATTCCTCAACTTTCTGTATCCCCGAAAATATTCTACGACTTTTAGATCGGCTGCAACATCAAAAAGAAAAGTGTAAATTTACGTTTTATCGAATATCTCGGTTCCTGAGCGAGATAGAGACTTGAAATTTGGACTATAAATACCTTCTCGAAATTCCTCAACTTTCTGTATCCCCGAAAATATTCTACGACTGTTCATTTACGTTTTATCGAATATCTCGGTTCCTGAGCGAGATAGAGCCTTGAAATTTGGACTATGAATACCTTTTCGAAATTCCTCAACTTTCTGTATCCCCGAAATTATTCTACGACTTTTAGATCGGCTGCAACATCAAAAAGAAAAGTGTAAATTTACGTTTTATCGAATATCTCGGTTCCTGAGCGAGATAGAGACTTGAAATTTGGACTATAAATACCTTCTCGAAATTCCTCAACTTTCTGTATCCCCGAAAATATTCTACGACTGTTCATTTACGTTTTATCGAATATCTCGGTTCCTGAGCGAGATAGAGCCTTGAAATTTGGACTATAAATACCTTTTCGAAATTCCTCAACTTTCTGTATCCCCGAATATAGTCTACGACTGTTCATTTACGTTTTATCGAATATCTCGGTTCCTGAGCGAGATAGAGCCTTGAAATTTGGACTATAAATACCTTCTCGAAATTCCTCAACTTTCTGTATCCCCGAATATAGTCTACGACTGTTCATTTACGTTTTATCGAATATCTCGGTTCCTGAGCGAGATAGAGCCTTGAAATTTGGACTATAAATACCTTTCTGTATCCCCGAATATAGTCTACGACTGTTCATTTACGTTTTATCGAATATCTCGGTTCCTGAGCGAGATAGAGCCTTGAAATTTGGACTATAAATACCTTTTCGAAATTCCTCAACTTTCTGTATCCCCTAATATAGTCTACGACTGTTCATTTACGTTTTATCGAATATCTCGGTTCCTGAGCGAGATAGAGCCTTGAAATTTGGACTATAAATACCTTTTCGAAATTCCTCAACTTTCTGTATCCCCGAATATAGTCTACGACTGTTCATTTACGTTTTATCGAATATCTCGGTTCCTGAGCGAGATAGAGCCTTGAAATTTGGACTATAAATACCTTTTCGAAATTCCTCAACTTTCTGTATCCCCGAATATAGTCTACGACTGTTCATTTACGTTTTATCGAATATCTCGGTTCCTGAGCGAGATAGAGCCTTGAAATTTGGACTATGAATACCTTCTCGAAATTCCTCAACTTTCTGTATCCCCGAAATTATTCTACGACTTTTAGATCGGCTGCAACATCAAAAAGAAAAGTGTAAATTTACGTTTTATCGAATATCTCGGTTCCTGAGCGAGATAGAGCCTTGAAATTTGGACTATAAATACCTTTCTGTATCCCCGAATATAGTCTACGACTGTTCATTTACGTTTTATCGAATATCTCGGTTCCTGAGCGAGATAGAGCCTTGAAATTTGGACTATAAATACCTTTTCGAAATTCCTCAACTTTCTGTATCCCCGAATATAGTCTACGACTGTTCATTTACGTTTTATCGAATATCTCGGTTCCTGAGCGAGATAGAGCCTTGAAATTTGGACTATGAATACCTTTTCGAAATTCCTCAACTTTCTGTATCCCCGAAATTATTCTACGACTTTTAGATCGGCTGCAACATCAAAAAGAAAAGTGTAAATTTACGTTTTATCGAATATCTCGGTTCCTGAGCGAGATAGAGCCTTGAAATTTGGACTATAAATACCTTTCTGTATCCCCGAATATAGTCTACGACTGTTCATTTACGTTTTATCGAATATCTCGGTTCCTGAGCGAGATAGAGCCTTGAAATTTGGACTATGAATACCTTTTCGAAATTCCTCAACTTTCTGTATCCCCGAAAATATTCTACGACAGAATATCTCGGTTCCTGAGCGAGATAGAGCCTTGAAATTTGGACTATAAATACCTTTCTGTATCCCCGAATATAGTCTACGACTGTTCATTTACGTTTTATCGAATATCTCGGTTCCTGAGCGAGATAGAGCCTTGAAATTTGGACAATAAATACCTTTCTGTATCCCCGAATATAGTCTACGACTGTTCATTTACGTTTTATCGAATATCTCGGTTCCTGAGCGAGATAGAGCCTTGAAATTTGGACTATGAATACCTTTTCGAAATTCCTCAACTTTCTGTATCCCCGAAATTATTCTACGACTTTTAGATCGGCTGCAACATCAAAAAGAAAAGTGTAAATTTACGTTTTATCGAATATCTCGGTTCCTGAGCGAGATAGAGACTTGAAATTTGGACTATAAATACCTTCTCGAAATTCCTCAACTTTCTGTATCCCCGAAAATATTCTACGACTGTTCATTTACGTTTTATCGAATATCTCGGTTCCTGAGCGAGATAGAGCCTTGAAATTTGGACTATAAATACCTTTTCGAAATTCCTCAACTTTCTGTATCCCCGAATATAGTCTACGACTGTTCATTTACGTTTTATCGAATATCTCGGTTCCTGAGCGAGATAGAGCCTTGAAATTTGGACTATAAATACCTTTCTGTATCCCCGAATATAGTCTACGACTGTTCATTTACGTTTTATCGAATATCTCGGTTCCTGAGCGAGATAGAGCCTTGAAATTTGGACTATAAATACCTTTTCGAAATTCCTCAACTTTCTGTATCCCCGAATATAGTCTACGACTGTTCATTTACGTTTTATCGAATATCTCGGTTCCTGAGCGAGATAGAGCCTTGAAATTTGGACTATGAATACCTTCTCGAAATTCCTCAACTTTCTGTATCCCCGAAATTATTCTACGACTTTTAGATCGGCTGCAACATCAAAAAGAAAAGTGTAAATTTACGTTTTATCGAATATCTCGGTTCCTGAGCGAGATAGAGCCTTGAAATTTGGACTATAAATACCTTTCTGTATCCCCGAATATAGTCTACGACTGTTCATTTACGTTTTATCGAATATCTCGGTTCCTGAGCGAGATAGAGCCTTGAAATTTGGACTATAAATACCTTTTCGAAATTCCTCAACTTTCTGTATCCCCGAATATAGTCTACGACTGTTCATTTACGTTTTATCGAATATCTCGGTTCCTGAGCGAGATAGAGCCTTGAAATTTGGACTATGAATACCTTTTCGAAATTCCTCAACTTTCTGTATCCCCGAAATTATTCTACGACTTTTAGATCGGCTGCAACATCAAAAAGAAAAGTGTAAATTTACGTTTTATCGAATATCTCGGTTCCTGAGCGAGATAGAGCCTTGAAATTTGGACTATAAATACCTTTCTGTATCCCCGAATATAGTCTACGACTGTTCATTTACGTTTTATCGAATATCTCGGTTCCTGAGCGAGATAGAGCCTTGAAATTTGGACTATAAATACCTTTCTGTATCCCCGAATATAGTCTACGACTGTTCATTTACGTTTTATCGAATATCTCGGTTCCTGAGCGAGATAGAGCCTTGAAATTTGGACTATAAATACCTTCTCGAAATTCCTCAACTTTCTGTATCCCCGAAAATATTCTACGACTTTTAGATCGGCTGCAACATCAAAAAGAAAAGTGTAAATTTACGTTTTATCGAATATCTCGGTTCCTGAGCGAGATAGAGACTTGAAATTTGGACTATAAATACCTTCTCGAAATTCCTCAACTTTCTGTATCCCCGAAAATATTCTACGACTGTTCATTTACGTTTTATCGAATATCTCGGTTCCTGAGCGAGATAGAGCCTTGAAATTTGGACTATGAATACCTTTTCGAAATTCCTCAACTTTCTGTATCCCCGAAATTATTCTACGACTTTTAGATCGGCTGCAACATCAAAAAGAAAAGTGTAAATTTACGTTTTATCGAATATCTCGGTTCCTGAGCGAGATAGAGACTTGAAATTTGGACTATAAATACCTTCTCGAAATTCCTCAACTTTCTGTATCCCCGAAAATATTCTACGACTGTTCATTTACGTTTTATCGAATATCTCGGTTCCTGAGCGAGATAGAGCCTTGAAATTTGGACTATAAATACCTTTTCGAAATTCCTCAACTTTCTGTATCCCCGAATATAGTCTACGACTGTTCATTTACGTTTTATCGAATATCTCGGTTCCTGAGCGAGATAGAGCCTTGAAATTTGGACTATAAATACCTTTTCGAAATTCCTCAACTTTCTGTATCCCCGAATATAGTCTACGACTGTTCATTTACGTTTTATCGAATATCTCGGTTCCTGAGCGAGATAGAGCCTTGAAATTTGGACTATAAATACCTTTCTGTATCCCCGAATATAGTCTACGACTGTTCATTTACGTTTTATCGAATATCTCGGTTCCTGAGCGAGATAGAGCCTTGAAATTTGGACTATAAATACCTTTTCGAAATTCCTCAACTTTCTGTATCCCCTAATATAGTCTACGACTGTTCATTTACGTTTTATCGAATATCTCGGTTCCTGAGCGAGATAGAGCCTTGAAATTTGGACTATAAATACCTTTTCGAAATTCCTCAACTTTCTGTATCCCCGAATATAGTCTACGACTGTTCATTTACGTTTTATCGAATATCTCGGTTCCTGAGCGAGATAGAGCCTTGAAATTTGGACTATAAATACCTTTTCGAAATTCCTCAACTTTCTGTATCCCCGAATATAGTCTACGACTGTTCATTTACGTTTTATCGAATATCTCGGTTCCTGAGCGAGATAGAGCCTTGAAATTTGGACTATGAATACCTTCTCGAAATTCCTCAACTTTCTGTATCCCCGAAATTATTCTACGACTTTTAGATCGGCTGCAACATCAAAAAGAAAAGTGTAAATTTACGTTTTATCGAATATCTCGGTTCCTGAGCGAGATAGAGCCTTGAAATTTGGACTATAAATACCTTTCTGTATCCCCGAATATAGTCTACGACTGTTCATTTACGTTTTATCGAATATCTCGGTTCCTGAGCGAGATAGAGCCTTGAAATTTGGACTATAAATACCTTTTCGAAATTCCTCAACTTTCTGTATCCCCGAATATAGTCTACGACTGTTCATTTACGTTTTATCGAATATCTCGGTTCCTGAGCGAGATAGAGCCTTGAAATTTGGACTATGAATACCTTTTCGAAATTCCTCAACTTTCTGTATCCCCGAAATTATTCTACGACTTTTAGATCGGCTGCAACATCAAAAAGAAAAGTGTAAATTTACGTTTTATCGAATATCTCGGTTCCTGAGCGAGATAGAGCCTTGAAATTTGGACTATAAATACCTTTCTGTATCCCCGAATATAGTCTACGACTGTTCATTTACGTTTTATCGAATATCTCGGTTCCTGAGCGAGATAGAGCCTTGAAATTTGGACTATGAATACCTTTTCGAAATTCCTCAACTTTCTGTATCCCCGAAAATATTCTACGACAGAATATCTCGGTTCCTGAGCGAGATAGAGCCTTGAAATTTGGACTATAAATACCTTTCTGTATCCCCGAATATAGTCTACGACTGTTCATTTACGTTTTATCGAATATCTCGGTTCCTGAGCGAGATAGAGCCTTGAAATTTGGACTATAAATACCTTTCTGTATCCCCGAATATAGTCTACGACTGTTCATTTACGTTTTATCGAATATCTCGGTTCCTGAGCGAGATAGAGCCTTGAAATTTGGACTATGAATACCTTTTCGAAATTCCTCAACTTTCTGTATCCCCGAAATTATTCTACGACTTTTAGATCGGCTGCAACATCAAAAAGAAAAGTGTAAATTTACGTTTTATCGAATATCTCGGTTCCTGAGCGAGATAGAGACTTGAAATTTGGACTATAAATACCTTCTCGAAATTCCTCAACTTTCTGTATCCCCGAAAATATTCTACGACTGTTCATTTACGTTTTATCGAATATCTCGGTTCCTGAGCGAGATAGAGCCTTGAAATTTGGACTATAAATACCTTTTCGAAATTCCTCAACTTTCTGTATCCCCGAATATAGTCTACGACTGTTCATTTACGTTTTATCGAATATCTCGGTTCCTGAGCGAGATAGAGCCTTGAAATTTGGACTATAAATACCTTTCTGTATCCCCGAATATAGTCTACGACTGTTCATTTACGTTTTATCGAATATCTCGGTTCCTGAGCGAGATAGAGCCTTGAAATTTGGACTATGAATACCTTTTCGAAATTCCTCAACTTTCTGTATCCCCGAAATTATTCTACGACTTTTAGATCGGCTGCAACATCAAAAAGAAAAGTGTAAATTTACGTTTTATCGAATATCTCGGTTCCTGAGCGAGATAGAGACTTGAAATTTGGACTATAAATACCTTCTCGAAATTCCTCAACTTTCTGTATCCCCGAAAATATTCTACGACTGTTCATTTACGTTTTATCGAATATCTCGGTTCCTGAGCGAGATAGAGCCTTGAAATTTGGACTATAAATACCTTTTCGAAATTCCTCAACTTTCTGTATCCCCGAATATAGTCTACGACTGTTCATTTACGTTTTATCGAATATCTCGGTTCCTGAGCGAGATAGAGCCTTGAAATTTGGACTATGAATACCTTTTCGAAATTCCTCAACTTTCTGTATCCCCGAAATTATTCTACGACTTTTAGATCGGCTGCAACATCAAAAAGAAAAGTGTAAATTTACGTTTTATCGAATATCTCGGTTCCTGAGCGAGATAGAGCCTTGAAATTTGGACTATAAATACCTTTCTGTATCCCCGAAAATATTCTACGACTGTTCATTTACGTTTTATCGAATATCTCGGTTCCTGAGCGAGATAGAGCCTTGAAATTTGGACTATGAATACCTTTTCGAAATTCCTCAACTTTCTGTATCCCCGAAATTATTCTACGACTTTTAGATCGGCTGCAACATCAAAAAGAAAAGTGTAAATTTACGTTTTATCGAATATCTCGGTTCCTGAGCGAGATAGAGACTTGAAATTTGGACTATAAATACCTTCTCGAAATTCCTCAACTTTCTGTATCCCCGAAAATATTCTACGACTGTTCATTTACGTTTTATCGAATATCTCGGTTCCTGAGCGAGATAGAGCCTTGAAATTTGGACTATAAATACCTTTTCGAAATTCCTCAACTTTCTGTATCCCCGAATATAGTCTACGACTGTTCATTTACGTTTTATCGAATATCTCGGTTCCTGAGCGAGATAGAGCCTTGAAATTTGGACTATGAATACCTTTTCGAAATTCCTCAACTTTCTGTATCCCCGAAATTATTCTACGACTTTTAGATCGGCTGCAACATCAAAAAGAAAAGTGTAAATTTACGTTTTATCGAATATCTCGGTTCCTGAGCGAGATAGAGCCTTGAAATTTGGACTATAAATACCTTTCTGTATCCCCGAAAATATTCTACGACAGTTCATTTACGTTTTATCGAATATCTCGGTTCCTGAGCGAGATAGAGCCTTGAAATTTGGACTATGAATACCTTTTCGAAATTCCTCAACTTTCTGTATCCCCGAAATTATTCTACGACTTTTAGATCGGCTGCAACATCAAAAAGAAAAGTGTAAATTTACGTTTTATCGAATATCTCGGTTCCTGAGCGAGATAGAGACTTGAAATTTGGACTATAAATACCTTCTCGAAATTCCTCAACTTTCTGTATCCCCGAAAATATTCTACGACTGTTCATTTACGTTTTATCGAATATCTCGGTTCCTGAGCGAGATAGAGCCTTGAAATTTGGACTATAAATACCTTTTCGAAATTCCTCAACTTTCTGTATCCCCGAAAATATTCTACGACTGTTCATTTACGTTTTATCGAATATCTCGGTTCCTGAGCGAGATAGAGCCTTGAAATTTGGACTATAAATACCTTCTCGAAATTCCTCAACTTTCTGTATCCCCGAAAATATTCTACGACTTTTAGATCGGCTGCAACATCAAAAAGAAAAGTGTAAATTTACGTTTTATCGAATATCTCGGTTCCTGAGCGAGATAGAGCCTTGAAATTTGGACTATAAATACCTTTCTGTATCCCCGAATATAGTCTACGACTGTTCATTTACGTTTTATCGAATATCTCGGTTCCTGAGCGAGATAGAGCCTTGAAATTTGGACTATAAATACCTTTTCGAAATTCCTCAACTTTCTGTATCCCCGAATATAGTCTACGACTGTTCATTTACGTTTTATCGAATATCTCGGTTCCTGAGCGAGATAGAGCCTTGAAATTTGGACTATAAATACCTTTCTGTATCCCCGAATATAGTCTACGACTGTTCATTTACGTTTTATCGAATATCTCGGTTCCTGAGCGAGATAGAGCCTTGAAATTTGGACTATAAATACCTTTTCGAAATTCCTCAACTTTCTGTATCCCCGAATATAGTCTACGACTGTTCATTTACGTTTTATCGAATATCTCGGTTCCTGAGCGAGATAGAGCCTTGAAATTTGGACTATAAATACCTTCTCAAAATTCCTCAACTTTCTGTTTCCCCGAAAATATTCTACGACTTTTAGATCGGCTGCAACATCAAAAAGAAAAGTGTAAATTTACGTTTTATCGAATATCTCGGTTCCTGAGCGAGATAGAGCCTTGAAATTTGGACTATAAATACCTTTCTGTATCCCCGAATATAGTCTACGGCTGTTCATTTACGTTTTATCGAATATCTCGGTTCCTGAGCGAGATAGAGCCTTGAAATTTGGACTATAAATACCTTTTCGAAATTCCTCAACTTTCTGTATCCCCGAATATAGTCTACGACTGTTCATTTACGTTTTATCGAATATCTCGGTTCCTGAGCGAGATAGAGCCTTGAAATTTGGACTATAAATACCTTCTCAAAATTCCTCAACTTTCTGTATCCCCGAAAATATTCTACGACTTTTAGATCGGCTGCAACATCAAAAAGAAAAGTGTAAATTTACGTTTTATCGAATATCTCGGTTCCTGAGCGAGATAGAGCCTTGAAATTTGGACTATAAATACCTTTCTGTATCCCCGAATATAGTCTACGGCTGTTCATTTACGTTTTATCGAATATCTCGGTTCCTGAGCGAGATAGAGCCTTGAAATTTGGACTATAAATACCTTCTCGAAATTCCTCAACTTTCTGTATCCCCGAAAATATTCTACGACTTTTAGATCGGCTGCAACATCAAAAAGAAAAGTGTAAATTTACGTTTTATCGAATATCTCGGTTCCTGAGCGAGATAGAGACTTGAAATTTGGACTATAAATACCTTCTCGAAATTCCTCAACTTTCTGTATCCCCGAAAATATTCTACGACTGTTCATTTACGTTTTATCGAATATCTCGGTTCCTGAGCGAGATAGAGCCTTGAAATTTGGACTATGAATACCTTTTCGAAATTCCTCAACTTTCTGTATCCCCGAAATTATTCTACGACTTTTAGATCGGCTGCAACATCAAAAAGAAAAGTGTAAATTTACGTTTTATCGAATATCTCGGTTCCTGAGCGAGATAGAGACTTGAAATTTGGACTATAAATACCTTCTCGAAATTCCTCAACTTTCTGTATCCCCGAAAATATTCTACGACTGTTCATTTACGTTTTATCGAATATCTCGGTTCCTGAGCGAGATAGAGCCTTGAAATTTGGACTATAAATACCTTCTCGAAATTCCTCAACTTTCTGTATCCCCGAAAATATTCTACGACTTTTAGATCGGCTGCAACATCAAAAAGAAAAGTGTAAATTTACGTTTTATCGAATATCTCGGTTCCTGAGCGAGATAGAGCCTTGAAATTTGGACTATAAATACCTTTCTGTATCCCCGAATATAGTCTACGACTGTTCATTTACGTTTTATCGAATATCTCGGTTCCTGAGCGAGATAGAGCCTTGAAATTTGGACTATAAATACCTTTTCGAAATTCCTCAACTTTCTGTATCCCCGAATATAGTCTACGACTGTTCATTTACGTTTTATCGAATATCTCGGTTCCTGAGCGAGATAGAGCCTTGAAATTTGGACTATAAATACCTTTCTGTATCCCCGAATATAGTCTACGACTGTTCATTTACGTTTTATCGAATATCTCGGTTCCTGAGCGAGATAGAGCCTTGAAATTTGGACTATAAATACCTTTTCGAAATTCCTCAACTTTCTGTATCCCCGAATATAGTCTACGACTGTTCATTTACGTTTTATCGAATATCTCGGTTCCTGAGCGAGATAGAGCCTTGAAATTTGGACTATAAATACCTTCTCAAAATTCCTCAACTTTCTGTATCCCCGAAAATATTCTACGACTTTTAGATCGGCTGCAACATCAAAAAGAAAAGTGTAAATTTACGTTTTATCGAATATCTCGGTTCCTGAGCGAGATAGAGCCTTGAAATTTGGACTATAAATACCTTTCTGTATCCCCGAATATAGTCTACGGCTGTTCATTTACGTTTTATCGAATATCTCGGTTCCTGAGCGAGATAGAGCCTTGAAATTTGGACTATAAATACCTTCTCGAAATTCCTCAACTTTCTGTATCCCCGAAAATATTCTACGACTTTTAGATCGGCTGCAACATCAAAAAGAAAAGTGTAAATTTACGTTTTATCGAATATCTCGGTTCCTGAGCGAGATAGAGACTTGAAATTTGGACTATAAATACCTTCTCGAAATTCCTCAACTTTCTGTATCCCCGAAAATATTCTACGACTTTTAGATCGGCTGCAACATCAAAAAGAAAAGTGTAAATTTACGTTTTATCGAATATCTCGGTTCCTGAGCGAGATAGAGACTTGAAATTTGGACTATAAATACCTTCTCGAAATTCCTCAACTTTCTGTATCCCCGAAAATATTCTACGACTGTTCATTTACGTTTTATCGAATATCTCGGTTCCTGAGCGAGATAGAGCCTTGAAATTTGGACTATGAATACCTTTTCGAAATTCCTCAACTTTCTGTATCCCCGAAATTATTCTACGACTTTTAGATCGGCTGCAACATCAAAAAGAAAAGTGTAAATTTACGTTTTATCGAATATCTCGGTTCCTGAGCGAGATAGAGACTTGAAATTTGGACTATAAATACCTTTCTGTATCCCCGAATATAGTCTACGACTGTTCATTTACGTTTTATCGAATATCTCGGTTCCTGAGCGAGATAGAGCCTTGAAATTTGGACTATGAATACCTTTTCGAAATTCCTCAACTTTCTGTATCCCCGAAAATATTCTACGACAGAATATCTCGGTTCCTGAGCGAGATAGAGCCTTGAAATTTGGACTATAAATACCTTTCTGTATCCCCGAATATAGTCTACGACTGTTCATTTACGTTTTATCGAATATCTCGGTTCCTGAGCGAGATAGAGCCTTGAAATTTGGACTATAAATACCTTTCTGTATCCCCGAATATAGTCTACGACTGTTCATTTACGTTTTATCGAATATCTCGGTTCCTGAGCGAGATAGAGCCTTGAAATTTGGACTATGAATACCTTTTCGAAATTCCTCAACTTTCTGTATCCCCGAAATTATTCTACGACTTTTAGATCGGCTGCAACATCAAAAAGAAAAGTGTAAATTTACGTTTTATCGAATATCTCGGTTCCTGAGCGAGATAGAGACTTGAAATTTGGACTATAAATACCTTCTCGAAATTCCTCAACTTTCTGTATCCCCGAAAATATTCTACGACTGTTCATTTACGTTTTATCGAATATCTCGGTTCCTGAGCGAGATAGAGCCTTGAAATTTGGACTATAAATACCTTTTCGAAATTCCTCAACTTTCTGTATCCCCGAATATAGTCTACGACTGTTCATTTACGTTTTATCGAATATCTCGGTTCCTGAGCGAGATAGAGCCTTGAAATTTGGACTATAAATACCTTTCTGTATCCCCGAATATAGTCTACGACTGTTCATTTACGTTTTATCGAATATCTCGGTTCCTGAGCGAGATAGAGCCTTGAAATTTGGACTATGAATACCTTTTCGAAATTCCTCAACTTTCTGTATCCCCGAAATTATTCTACGACTTTTAGATCGGCTGCAACATCAAAAAGAAAAGTGTAAATTTACGTTTTATCGAATATCTCGGTTCCTGAGCGAGATAGAGACTTGAAATTTGGACTATAAATACCTTCTCGAAATTCCTCAACTTTCTGTATCCCCGAAAATATTCTACGACTGTTCATTTACGTTTTATCGAATATCTCGGTTCCTGAGCGAGATAGAGCCTTGAAATTTGGACTATAAATACCTTTTCGAAATTCCTCAACTTTCTGTATCCCCGAATATAGTCTACGACTGTTCATTTACGTTTTATCGAATATCTCGGTTCCTGAGCGAGATAGAGCCTTGAAATTTGGACTATGAATACCTTTTCGAAATTCCTCAACTTTCTGTATCCCCGAAATTATTCTACGACTTTTAGATCGGCTGCAACATCAAAAAGAAAAGTGTAAATTTACGTTTTATCGAATATCTCGGTTCCTGAGCGAGATAGAGCCTTGAAATTTGGACTATAAATACCTTTCTGTATCCCCGAAAATATTCTACGACTGTTCATTTACGTTTTATCGAATATCTCGGTTCCTGAGCGAGATAGAGCCTTGAAATTTGGACTATGAATACCTTTTCGAAATTCCTCAACTTTCTGTATCCCCGAAATTATTCTACGACTTTTAGATCGGCTGCAACATCAAAAAGAAAAGTGTAAATTTACGTTTTATCGAATATCTCGGTTCCTGAGCGAGATAGAGACTTGAAATTTGGACTATAAATACCTTCTCGAAATTCCTCAACTTTCTGTATCCCCGAATATAGTCTACGACTGTTCATTTACGTTTTATCGAATATCTCGGTTCCTGAGCGAGATAGAGCCTTGAAATTTGGACTATAAATACCTTTCTGTATCCCCGAATATAGTCTACGACTGTTCATTTACGTTTTATCGAATATCTCGGTTCCTGAGCGAGATAGAGCCTTGAAATTTGGACTATAAATACCTTTTCGAAATTCCTCAACTTTCTGTATCCCCGAATATAGTCTACGACTGTTCATTTACGTTTTATCGAATATCTCGGTTCCTGAGCGAGATAGAGCCTTGAAATTTGGACTATAAATACCTTCTCAAAATTCCTCAACTTTCTGTATCCCCGAAATTATTCTACGACTTTTAGATCGGCTGCAACATCAAAAAGAAAAGTGTAAATTTACGTTTTATCGAATATCTCGGTTCCTGAGCGAGATAGAGCCTTGAAATTTGGACTATAAATACCTTTCTGTATCCCCGAATATAGTCTACGGCTGTTCATTTACGTTTTATCGAATATCTCGGTTCCTGAGCGAGATAGAGCCTTGAAATTTGGACTATAAATACCTTCTCGAAATTCCTCAACTTTCTGTATCCCCGAAAATATTCTACGACTTTTAGATCGGCTGCAACATCAAAAAGAAAAGTGTAAATTTACGTTTTATCGAATATCTCGGTTCCTGAGCGAGATAGAGACTTGAAATTTGGACTATAAATACCTTCTCGAAATTCCTCAACTTTCTGTATCCCCGAATATAGTCTACGGCTGTTCATTTACGTTTTATCGAATATCTCGGTTCCTGAGCGAGATAGAGCCTTGAAATTTGGACTATAAATACCTTCTCGAAATTCCTCAACTTTCTGTATCCCCGAAAATATTCTACGACTTTTAGATCGGCTGCAACATCAAAAAGAAAAGTGTAAATTTACGTTTTATCGAATATCTCGGTTCCTGAGCGAGATAGAGACTTGAAATTTGGACTATAAATACCTTCTCGAAATTCCTCAACTTTCTGTATCCCCGAAAATATTCTACGACTGTTCATTTACGTTTTATCGAATATCTCGGTTCCTGAGCGAGATAGAGCCTTGAAATTTGGACTATGAATACCTTTTCGAAATTCCTCAACTTTCTGTATCCCCGAAATTATTCTACGACTTTTAGATCGGCTGCAACATCAAAAAGAAAAGTGTAAATTTACGTTTTATCGAATATCTCGGTTCCTGAGCGAGATAGAGACTTGAAATTTGGACTATAAATACCTTTCTGTATCCCCGAATATAGTCTACGACTGTTCATTTACGTTTTATCGAATATCTCGGTTCCTGAGCGAGATAGAGCCTTGAAATTTGGACTATGAATACCTTTTCGAAATTCCTCAACTTTCTGTATCCCCGAAAATATTCTACGACAGAATATCTCGGTTCCTGAGCGAGATAGAGCCTTGAAATTTGGACTATAAATACCTTTCTGTATCCCCGAATATAGTCTACGACTGTTCATTTACGTTTTATCGAATATCTCGGTTCCTGAGCGAGATAGAGCCTTGAAATTTGGACTATAAATACCTTTCTGTATCCCCGAATATAGTCTACGACTGTTCATTTACGTTTTATCGAATATCTCGGTTCCTGAGCGAGATAGAGCCTTGAAATTTGGACTATGAATACCTTTTCGAAATTCCTCAACTTTCTGTATCCCCGAAATTATTCTACGACTTTTAGATCGGCTGCAACATCAAAAAGAAAAGTGTAAATTTACGTTTTATCGAATATCTCGGTTCCTGAGCGAGATAGAGACTTGAAATTTGGACTATAAATACCTTCTCGAAATTCCTCAACTTTCTGTATCCCCGAAAATATTCTACGACTGTTCATTTACGTTTTATCGAATATCTCGGTTCCTGAGCGAGATAGAGCCTTGAAATTTGGACTATAAATACCTTTTCGAAATTCCTCAACTTTCTGTATCCCCGAATATAGTCTACGACTGTTCATTTACGTTTTATCGAATATCTCGGTTCCTGAGCGAGATAGAGCCTTGAAATTTGGACTATAAATACCTTTCTGTATCCCCGAATATAGTCTACGACTGTTCATTTACGTTTTATCGAATATCTCGGTTCCTGAGCGAGATAGAGCCTTGAAATTTGGACTATGAATACCTTTTCGAAATTCCTCAACTTTCTGTATCCCCGAAATTATTCTACGACTTTTAGATCGGCTGCAACATCAAAAAGAAAAGTGTAAATTTACGTTTTATCGAATATCTCGGTTCCTGAGCGAGATAGAGACTTGAAATTTGGACTATAAATACCTTCTCGAAATTCCTCAACTTTCTGTATCCCCGAAAATATTCTACGACTGTTCATTTACGTTTTATCGAATATCTCGGTTCCTGAGCGAGATAGAGCCTTGAAATTTGGACTATAAATACCTTTTCGAAATTCCTCAACTTTCTGTATCCCCGAATATAGTCTACGACTGTTCATTTACGTTTTATCGAATATCTCGGTTCCTGAGCGAGATAGAGCCTTGAAATTTGGACTATGAATACCTTTTCGAAATTCCTCAACTTTCTGTATCCCCGAAATTATTCTACGACTTTTAGATCGGCTGCAACATCAAAAAGAAAAGTGTAAATTTACGTTTTATCGAATATCTCGGTTCCTGAGCGAGATAGAGCCTTGAAATTTGGACTATAAATACCTTTCTGTATCCCCGAAAATATTCTACGACTGTTCATTTACGTTTTATCGAATATCTCGGTTCCTGAGCGAGATAGAGCCTTGAAATTTGGACTATGAATACCTTTTCGAAATTCCTCAACTTTCTGTATCCCCGAAATTATTCTACGACTTTTAGATCGGCTGCAACATCAAAAAGAAAAGTGTAAATTTACGTTTTATCGAATATCTCGGTTCCTGAGCGAGATAGAGACTTGAAATTTGGACTATAAATACCTTCTCGAAATTCCTCAACTTTCTGTATCCCCGAAAATATTCTACGACTGTTCATTTACGTTTTATCGAATATCTCGGTTCCTGAGCGAGATAGAGCCTTGAAATTTGGACTATAAATACCTTTTCGAAATTCCTCAACTTTCTGTATCCCCGAATATAGTCTACGACTGTTCATTTACGTTTTATCGAATATCTCGGTTCCTGAGCGAGATAGAGCCTTGAAATTTGGACTATAAATACCTTTCTGTATCCCCGAATATAGTCTACGACTGTTCATTTACGTTTTATCGAATATCTCGGTTCCTGAGCGAGATAGAGCCTTGAAATTTGGACTATAAATACCTTTTCGAAATTCCTCAACTTTCTGTATCCCCGAATATAGTCTACGACTGTTCATTTACGTTTTATCGAATATCTCGGTTCCTGAGCGAGATAGAGCCTTGAAATTTGGACTATAAATACCTTCTCAAAATTCCTCAACTTTCTGTATCCCCGAAAATATTCTACGACTTTTAGATCGGCTGCAACATCAAAAAGAAAAGTGTAAATTTACGTTTTATCGAATATCTCGGTTCCTGAGCGAGATAGAGCCTTGAAATTTGGACTATAAATACCTTTCTGTATCCCCGAATATAGTCTACGGCTGTTCATTTACGTTTTATCGAATATCTCGGTTCCTGAGCGAGATAGAGCCTTGAAATTTGGACTATAAATACCTTCTCGAAATTCCTCAACTTTCTGTATCCCCGAAAATATTCTACGACTTTTAGATCGGCTGCAACATCAAAAAGAAAAGTGTAAATTTACGTTTTATCGAATATCTCGGTTCCTGAGCGAGATAGAGACTTGAAATTTGGACTATAAATACCTTCTCGAAATTCCTCAACTTTCTGTATCCCCGAAAATATTCTACGACTGTTCATTTACGTTTTATCGAATATCTCGGTTCCTGAGCGAGATAGAGCCTTGAAATTTGGACTATGAATACCTTTTCGAAATTCCTCAACTTTCTGTATCCCCGAAATTATTCTACGACTTTTAGATCGGCTGCAACATCAAAAAGAAAAGTGTAAATTTACGTTTTATCGAATATCTCGGTTCCTGAGCGAGATAGAGACTTGAAATTTGGACTATAAATACCTTCTCGAAATTCCTCAACTTTCTGTATCCCCGAAAATATTCTACGACTGTTCATTTACGTTTTATCGAATATCTCGGTTCCTGAGCGAGATAGAGCCTTGAAATTTGGACTATAAATACCTTCTCGAAATTCCTCAACTTTCTGTATCCCCGAAAATATTCTACGACTTTTAGATCGGCTGCAACATCAAAAAGAAAAGTGTAAATTTACGTTTTATCGAATATCTCGGTTCCTGAGCGAGATAGAGCCTTGAAATTTGGACTATAAATACCTTCTCGAAATTCCTCAACTTTCTGTATCCCCGAAAATATTCTACGACTGTTCATTTACGTTTTATCGAATATCTCGGTTCCTGAGCGAGATAGAGCCTTGAAATTTGGACTATAAATACCTTTTCGAAATTCCTCAACTTTCTGTATCCCCGAATATAGTCTACGACTGTTCATTTACGTTTTATCGAATATCTCGGTTCCTGAGCGAGATAGAGCCTTGAAATTTGGACTATGAATACCTTTTCGAAATTCCTCAACTTTCTGTATCCCCGAAATTATTCTACGACTTTTAGATCGGCTGCAACATCAAAAAGAAAAGTGTAAATTTACGTTTTATCGAATATCTCGGTTCCTGAGCGAGATAGAGCCTTGAAATTTGGACTATAAATACCTTCTCGAAATTCCTCAACTTTCTGTATCCCCGAAAATATTCTACGACTGTTCATTTACGTTTTATCGAATATCTCGGTTCCTGAGCGAGATAGAGCCTTGAAATTTGGACTATAAATACCTTCTCGAAATTCCTCAACTTTCTGTATCCCCGAAAATATTCTACGACTTTTAGATCGGCTGCAACATCAAAAAGAAAAGTGTAAATTTACGTTTTATCGAATATCTCGGTTCCTGAGCGAGATAGAGCCTTGAAATTTGGACTATAAATACCTTCTCGAAATTCCTCAACTTTCTGTATCCCCGAAAATATTCTACGACTGTTCATTTACGTTTTATCGAATATCTCGGTTCCTGAGCGAGATAGAGCCTTGAAATTTGGACTATAAATACCTTTTCGAAATTCCTCAACTTTCTGTATCCCCGAATATAGTCTACGACTGTTCATTTACGTTTTATCGAATATCTCGGTTCCTGAGCGAGATAGAGCCTTGAAATTTGGACTATAAATACCTTCTCGAAATTCCTCAACTTTCTGTATCCCCGAAAATATTCTACGACTGTTCATTTACGTTTTATCGAATATCTCGGTTCCTGAGCGAGATAGAGCCTTGAAATTTGGACTATAAATACCTTTTCGAAATTCCTCAACTTTCTGTATCCCCGAAAATATTCTACGACTGTTCATTTACGTTTTATCGAATATCTCGGTTCCTGAGCGAGATAGAGCCTTGAAATTTGGACTATAAATACCTTTTCGAAATTCCTCAACTTTCTGTATCCCCGAATATAGTCTACGACTGTTCATTTACGTTTTATCGAATATCTCGGTTCCTGAGCGAGATAGAGACTTGAAATTTGGACTATAAATACCTTCTCGAAATTCCTCAACTTTCTGTATCCCCGAAAATATTCTACGACTGTTCATTTACGTTTTATCGAATATCTCGGTTCCTGAGCGAGATAGAGCCTTGAAATTTGGACTATAAATACCTTTTCGAAATTCCTCAACTTTCTGTATCCCCGAATATAGTCTACGACTGTTCATTTACGTTTTATCGAATATCTCGGTTCCTGAGCGAGATAGAGCCTTGAAATTTGGACTATAAATACCTTTCTGTATCCCCGAATATAGTCTACGACTGTTCATTTACGTTTTATCGAATATCTCGGTTCCTGAGCGAGATAGAGCCTTGAAATTTGGACTATAAATACCTTTCTGTATCCCCGAATATAGTCTACGACTGTTCATTTACGTTTTATCGAATATCTCGGTTCCTGAGCGAGATAGAGCCTTGAAATTTGGACTATGAATACCTTTTCGAAATTCCTCAACTTTCTGTATCCCCGAAATTATTCTACGACTTTTAGATCGGCTGCAACATCAAAAAGAAAAGTGTAAATTTACGTTTTATCGAATATCTCGGTTCCTGAGCGAGATAGAGACTTGAAATTTGGACTATAAATACCTTCTCGAAATTCCTCAACTTTCTGTATCCCCGAAAATATTCTACGACTGTTCATTTACGTTTTATCGAATATCTCGGTTCCTGAGCGAGATAGAGCCTTGAAATTTGGACTATAAATACCTTTTCGAAATTCCTCAACTTTCTGTATCCCCGAATATAGTCTACGACTGTTCATTTACGTTTTATCGAATATCTCGGTTCCTGAGCGAGATAGAGCCTTGAAATTTGGACTATGAATACCTTTTCGAAATTCCTCAACTTTCTGTATCCCCGAAATTATTCTACGACTTTTAGATCGGCTGCAACATCAAAAAGAAAAGTGTAAATTTACGTTTTATCGAATATCTCGGTTCCTGAGCGAGATAGAGCCTTGAAATTTGGACTATAAATACCTTTCTGTATCCCCGAAAATATTCTACGACTGTTCATTTACGTTTTATCGAATATCTCGGTTCCTGAGCGAGATAGAGCCTTGAAATTTGGACTATGAATACCTTTTCGAAATTCCTCAACTTTCTGTATCCCCGAAATTATTCTACGACTTTTAGATCGGCTGCAACATCAAAAAGAAAAGTGTAAATTTACGTTTTATCGAATATCTCGGTTCCTGAGCGAGATAGAGACTTGAAATTTGGACTATAAATACCTTCTCGAAATTCCTCAACTTTCTGTATCCCCGAAAATATTCTACGACTGTTCATTTACGTTTTATCGAATATCTCGGTTCCTGAGCGAGATAGAGCCTTGAAATTTGGACTATAAATACCTTTTCGAAATTCCTCAACTTTCTGTATCCCCGAATATAGTCTACGACTGTTCATTTACGTTTTATCGAATATCTCGGTTCCTGAGCGAGATAGAGCCTTGAAATTTGGACTATAAATACCTTTCTGTATCCCCGAATATAGTCTACGACTGTTCATTTACGTTTTATCGAATATCTCGGTTCCTGAGCGAGATAGAGCCTTGAAATTTGGACTATAAATACCTTTTCGAAATTCCTCAACTTTCTGTATCCCCGAATATAGTCTACGACTGTTCATTTACGTTTTATCGAATATCTCGGTTCCTGAGCGAGATAGAGCCTTGAAATTTGGACTATAAATACCTTCTCAAAATTCCTCAACTTTCTGTATCCCCGAAAATATTCTACGACTTTTAGATCGGCTGCAACATCAAAAAGAAAAGTGTAAATTTACGTTTTATCGAATATCTCGGTTCCTGAGCGAGATAGAGCCTTGAAATTTGGACTATAAATACCTTTCTGTATCCCCGAATATAGTCTACGGCTGTTCATTTACGTTTTATCGAATATCTCGGTTCCTGAGCGAGATAGAGCCTTGAAATTTGGACTATAAATACCTTCTCGAAATTCCTCAACTTTCTGTATCCCCGAAAATATTCTACGACTTTTAGATCGGCTGCAACATCAAAAAGAAAAGTGTAAATTTACGTTTTATCGAATATCTCGGTTCCTGAGCGAGATAGAGACTTGAAATTTGGACTATAAATACCTTCTCGAAATTCCTCAACTTTCTGTATCCCCGAAAATATTCTACGACTGTTCATTTACGTTTTATCGAATATCTCGGTTCCTGAGCGAGATAGAGCCTTGAAATTTGGACTATACCTTTAATACCTTTTCGAAATTCCTCAACTTTCTGTATCCCCGAAATTATTCTACGACTTTTAGATCGGCTGCAACATCAAAAAGAAAAGTGTAAATTTACGTTTTATCGAATATCTCGGTTCCTGAGCGAGATAGAGACTTGAAATTTGGACTATAAATACCTTCTCGAAATTCCTCAACTTTCTGTATCCCCGAAAATATTCTACGACTGTTCATTTACGTTTTATCGAATATCTCGGTTCCTGAGCGAGATAGAGCCTTGAAATTTGGACTATAAATACCTTCTCGAAATTCCTCAACTTTCTGTATCCCCGAAAATATTCTACGACTTTTAGATCGGCTGCAACATCAAAAAGAAAAGTGTAAATTTACGTTTTATCGAATATCTCGGTTCCTGAGCGAGATAGAGCCTTGAAATTTGGACTATAAATACCTTTCTGTATCCCCGAATATAGTCTACGACTGTTCATTTACGTTTTATCGAATATCTCGGTTCCTGAGCGAGATAGAGCCTTGAAATTTGGACTATAAATACCTTTTCGAAATTCCTCAACTTTCTGTATCCCCGAATATAGTCTACGACTGTTCATTTACGTTTTATCGAATATCTCGGTTCCTGAGCGAGATAGAGCCTTGAAATTTGGACTATAAATACCTTCTCAAAATTCCTCAACTTTCTGTATCCCCGAAAATATTCTACGACTTTTAGATCGGCTGCAACATCAAAAAGAAAAGTGTAAATTTACGTTTTATCGAATATCTCGGTTCCTGAGCGAGATAGAGCCTTGAAATTTGGACTATAAATACCTTTCTGTATCCCCGAATATAGTCTACGACTGTTCATTTACGTTTTATCGAATATCTCGGTTCCTGAGCGAGATAGAGCCTTGAAATTTGGACTATAAATACCTTTTCGAAATTCCTCAACTTTCTGTATCCCCGAATATAGTCTACGACTGTTCATTTACGTTTTATCGAATATCTCGGTTCCTGAGCGAGATAGAGCCTTGAAATTTGGACTATAAATACCTTCTCGAAATTCCTCAACTTTCTGTATCCCCGAAAATATTCTACGACTTTTAGATCGGCTGCAACATCAAAAAGAAAAGTGTAAATTTACGTTTTATCGAATATCTCGGTTCCTGAGCGAGATAGAGCCTTGAAATTTGGACTATAAATACCTTTCTGTATCCCCGAATATAGTCTACGACTGTTCATTTACGTTTTATCGAATATCTCGGTTCCTGAGCGAGATAGAGCCTTGAAATTTGGACTATAAATACCTTTCTGTATCCCCGAATATAGTCTACGACTGTTCATTTACGTTTTATCGAATATCTCGGTTCCTGAGCGAGATAGAGCCTTGAAATTTGGACTATAAATACCTTTTCGAAATTCCTCAACTTTCTGTATCCCCGAATATAGTCTACGACTGTTCATTTACGTTTTATCGAATATCTCGGTTCCTGAGCGAGATAGAGCCTTGAAATTTGGACTATAAATACCTTTCTGTATCCCTGAATATAGTCTACGACTGTTCATTTACGTTTTATCGAATATCTCGGTTCCTGAGCGAGATAGAGCCTTGAAATTTGGACTATAAATACCTTTTCGAAATTCCTCAACTTTCTGTATCCCTGAATATAGTCTACGACTGTTCATTTACGTTTTATCGAATATCTCGGTTCCTGAGCGAGATAGAGCCTTGAAATTTGGACTATAAATACCTTTTCGAAATTCCTCAACTTTCTGTATCCCCGAATATAGTCTACGACTGTTCATTTACGTTTTATCGAATATCTCGGTTCCTGAGCGAGATAGAGCCTTGAAATTTGGACTATAAATACCTTCTCGAAATTCCTCAACTTTCTGTATCCCCGAAAATATTCTACGACTTTTAGACCGGCTGCAACATCAAAAAGAAAAGTGTAAATTTACGTTTTATCGAATATCTCGGTTCCTGAGCGAGATAGAGCCTTGAAATTTGGACTATAAATACCTTTCTGTATCCCCGAATATAGTCTACGACTGTTCATTTACGTTTTATCGAATATCTCGGTTCCTGAGCGAGATAGAGCCTTGAAATTTGGACTATAAATACCTTTCTGTATCCCCGAATATAGTCTACGACTGTTCATTTACGTTTTATCGAATATCTCGGTTCCTGAGCGAGATAGAGCCTTGAAATTTGGACTATAAATACCTTTTCGAAATTCCTCAACTTTCTGTATCCCCGAATATAGTCTACGACTGTTCATTTACGTTTTATCGAATATCTCGGTTCCTGAGCGAGATAGAGCCTTGAAATTTGGACTATAAATACCTTTCTGTATCCCTGAATATAGTCTACGACTGTTCATTTACGTTTTATCGAATATCTCGGTTCCTGAGCGAGATAGAGCCTTGAAATTTGGACTATAAATACCTTTTCGAAATTCCTCAACTTTCTGTATCCCTGAATATAGTCTACGACTGTTCATTTACGTTTTATCGAATATCTCGGTTCCTGAGCGAGATAGAGCCTTGAAATTTGGACTATAAATACCTTTTCGAAATTCCTCAACTTTCTGTATCCCCGAATATAGTCTACGACTGTTCATTTACGTTTTATCGAATATCTCGGTTCCTGAGCGAGATAGAGCCTTGAAATTTGGACTATAAATACCTTCTCGAAATTCCTCAACTTTCTGTATCCCCGAAAATATTCTACGACTTTTAGACCGGCTGCAACATCAAAAAGAAAAGTGTAAATTTACGTTTTATCGAATATCTCGGTTCCTGAGCGAGATAGAGCCTTGAAATTTGGACTATAAATACCTTTCTGTATCCCCGAATATAGTCTACGACTGTTCATTTACGTTTTATCGAATATCTCGGTTCCTGAGCGAGATAGAGCCTTGAAATTTGGACTATAAATACCTTTTCGAAATTCCTCAACTTTCTGTATCCCCGAATATAGTCTACGACTGTTCATTTACGTATTATCGAATATCTCGGTTCCTGAGCGAGATAGAGCCTTGAAATTTGGACTATAAATACCTTCTCGAAATTCCTCAACTTTCTGTATCCCCGAAAATATTCTACGACTTTTAAATCGGCTGCAACATCAAAAAGAAAAGTGTAAATTTACGTTTTATCGAATATCTCGGTTCCTGAGCGAGATAGAGCCTTGAAATTTGGACTATAAATACCTTCTCGAAATTCCTCAACTTTCTGTATCCCCGAAAATATTCTACGACTTTTAAATCGGCTGCAACATCAAAAAGAAAAGTGTAAATTTACGTTTTATCGAATATCTCGGTTCCTGAGCGAGATAGAGCCTTGAAATTTGGACTATAAATACCTTTCTGTATCCCCGAATATAGACTACGACTGTTCACTTACGTTTTATCGAATATCTCGGTTCCTGAGCGAGATAGAGACTTGAAATGTGGACCATAAATACTTTCTCGAAATTCCTCAACTTTCTGTATCCCCGAAAATATTCTACGACTTTTAGATCGGCTGCAACATCAAAAAGAAAAGTGTAAATTTACGTTTTATCGAATATCTCGGTTCCTGAGCGAGATAGAGCCTTGAAATTTGGACTATAAATACCTTTCTGTATCCCCGAATATAGTCTACGACTGTTCATTTACGTTTTATCGAATATCTCGGTTCCTGAGCGAGATAGAGCCTTGAAATTTGGACTATAAATACCTTTTCGAAATTCCTCAACTTTCTGTATCCCCGAATATAGTCTACGACTGTTCATTTACGTTTTATCGAATATCTCGGTTCCTGAGCGAGATAGAGCCTTGAAATTTGGACTATAAATACCTTCTCGAAATTCCTCAACTTTCTGTATCCCCGAAAATATTCTACGACTTTTAGATCGGCTGCAACATCAAAAAGAAAAGTGTAAATTTACGTTTTATCGAATATCTCGGTTCCTGAGCGAGATAGAGCCTTGAAATTTGGACTATAAATACCTTTCTGTATCCCCGAATATAGTCTACGACTGTTCATTTACGTTTTATCGAATATCTCGGTTCCTGAGCGAGATAGAGCCTTGAAATTTGGACTATAAATACCTTTTCGAAATTCCTCAACTTTCTGTATCCCCGAATATAGTCTACGACTGTTCATTTACGTATTATCGAATATCTCGGTTCCTGAGCGAGATAGAGCCTTGAAATTTGGACTATAAATACCTTTCTGTATCCCCGAATATAGACTACGACTGTTCACTTACGTTTTATCGAATATCTCGGTTCCTGAGCGAGATAGAGCCTTGAAATTTGGACTATAAATACCTTTTCGAAATTCCTCAACTTTCTGTATCCCCGAATATAGTCTACGACTGTTCATTTACGTTTTATCGAATATCTCGGTTCCTGAGCGAGATAGAGCCTTGAAATTTGGACTATAAATACCTTTTCGAAATTCCTCAACTTTCTGTATCCCCGAAAATATTCTACGACTTTTAAATCGGCTGCAACATCAAAAAGAAAAGTGTAAATTTACGTTTTATCGAATATCTCGGTTCCTGAGCGAGATAGAGCCTTGAAATTTGGACTATAAATACCTTTCTGTATCCCCGAATATAGACTACGACTGTTCACTTACGTTTTATCGAATATCTCGGTTCCTGAGCGAGATAGAGCCTTGAAATTTGGACTATAAATACCTTTTCGAAATTCCTCAACTTTCTGTATCCCCGAATATAGTCTACGACTGTTCATTTACGTTTTATCGAATATCTCGGTTCCTGAGCGAGATAGAGCCTTGAAATTTGGACTATAAATACCTTTTCGAAATTCCTCAACTTTCTGTATCCCCGAATATAGTCTACGACTGTTCATTTACGTTTTATCGAATATCTCGGTTCCTGAGCGAGATAGAGCCTTGAAATTTGGACTATAAATACCTTTTCGAAATTCCTCAACTTTCTGTATCCCCGAAAATATTCTACGACTTTTAGATCGGCTGCAACATCAAAAAGAAAAGTGTAAATTTACGTTTTATCGAATATCTCGGTTCCTGAGCGAGATAGAGCCTTGAAATTTGGACTATAAATACCTTTCTGTATCCCCGAATATAGTCTACGACTGTTCACTTACGTTTTATCGAATATCTCGGTTCCTGAGCGAGATAGAGACTTGAAATGTGGACTATAAATACTTTCTCGAAATTCCTCAACTTTCTGTATCCCCGAAAATATTCTACGACTTTTAGATCGGCTGCAACATCAAAAAGAAAAGTGTAAATTTACGTTTTATCGAATATCTCGGTTCCTGAGCGAGATAGAGCCTTGAAATTTGGACTATAAATACCTTTCTGTATCCCCGAATATAGTCTACGACTGTTCATTTACGTTTTATCGAATATCTCGGTTCCTGAGCGAGATAGAGCCTTGAAATTTGGACTATAAATACCTTTTCGAAATTCCTCAACTTTCTGTATCCCCGAATATAGTCTACGACTGTTCATTTACGTTTTATCGAATATCTCGGTTCCTGAGCGAGATAGAGCCTTGAAATTTGGACTATAAATACCTTCTCGAAATTCCTCAACTTTCTGTATCCCCGAAAATATTCTACGACTTTTAGATCGGCTGCAACATCAAAAAGAAAAGTGTAAATTTACGTTTTATCGAATATCTCGGTTCCTGAGCGAGATAGAGCCTTGAAATTTGGACTATAAATACCTTTCTGTATCCCCGAATATAGTCTACGACTGTTCATTTACGTTTTATCGAATATCTCGGTTCCTGAGCGAGATAGAGCCTTGAAATTTGGACTGTAAATACCTTCTCGAAATTCCTCAACTTTCTGTTTCCCCGAAAATATTCTACGACTTTTAGATCGGCTGCAACATCAAAAAGAAAAGTGTAAATTTACGTTTTATCGAATATCTCGGTTCCTGAGCGAGATAGAGCCTTGAAATTTGGACTATAAATACCTTTCTGTATCCCCGAATATAGTCTACGACTGTTCACTTACGTTTTATCGAATATCTCGGTTCCTGAGCGAGATAGAGACTTGAAATGTGGACTATAAATACTTTCTCGAAATTCCTCAACTTTCTGTATCCCCGAAAATATTCTACGACTTTTAGATCGGCTGCAACATCAAAAAGAAAAGTGTAAATTTACGTTTTATCGAATATCTCGGTTCCTGAGCGAGATAGAGCCTTGAAATTTGGACTATAAATACCTTTCTGTATCCCCGAATATAGTCTACGACTGTTCATTTACGTTTTATCGAATATCTCGGTTCCTGAGCGAGATAGAGCCTTGAAATTTGGACTATAAATACCTTTTCGAAATTCCTCAACTTTCTGTATCCCCGAATATAGTCTACGACTGTTCATTTACGTTTTATCGAATATCTCGGTTCCTGAGCGAGATAGAGCCTTGAAATTTGGACTATAAATACCTTCTCGAAATTCCTCAACTTTCTGTATCCCCGAAAATATTCTACGACTTTTAGATCGGCTGCAACATCAAAAAGAAAAGTGTAAATTTACGTTTTATCGAATATCTCGGTTCCTGAGCGAGATAGAGCCTTGAAATTTGGACTATAAATACCTTTCTGTATCCCCGAATATAGTCTACGACTGTTCATTTACGTTTTATCGAATATCTCGGTTCCTGAGCGAGATAGAGCCTTGAAATTTGGACTATAAATACCTTTCTGTATCCCCGAATATAGACTACGACTGTTCACTTACGTTTTATCGAATATCTCGGTTCCTGAGCGAGATAGAGCCTTGAAATTTGGACTATAAATACCTTTTCGAAATTCCTCAACTTTCTGTATCCCCGAATATAGTCTACGACTGTTCATTTACGTTTTATCGAATATCTCGGTTCCTGAGCGAGATAGAGCCTTGAAATTTGGACTATAAATACCTTTCTGTATCCCCGAATATAGTCTACGACTGTTCATTTACGTTTTATCGAATAACTCGGTTCCTGAGCGAGATAGAGCCTTGAAATTTGGACTATAAATACCTTTCTGTATCCCCGAATATAGTCTACGACTGTTCACTTACGTTTTATCGAATATCTCGGTTCCTGAGCGAGATAGAGACTTGAAATTTGGACTATAAATACCTTTTCGAAATTCCTCAACTTTCTGTATCCCCGGATATAGTCTACGACTGTTCGTTGTAAATTTACGTTTTATCGAATATCTCGGTTCCTGAGCGAGATAGAGCCTTGAAATTTGGACTATAAATACCTTTCTGTATCCCCGAATATAGTCTACGACTGTTCATTTACGTTTTATCGAATATCTCGGTTCCTGAGCGAGATAGAGCCTTGAAATTTGGACTATAAATACCTTCTCGAAATTCCTCAACTTTCTGTTTCCCCGAAAATATTCTACGACTTTTAGATCGGCTGCAACATTAAAAAGAAAAGTGTAAATTTACGTTTTATCGAATATCTCGGTTCCTGAGCGAGATAGAGCCTTGAAATTTGGACTATAAATACCTTTCTGTATCCCCGAATATAGTCTACGACTGTTCACTTACGTTTTATCGAATATCTCGGTTCCTGAGCGAGATGTAGCCTTGAAATTTGGACTATAAATACCTTTCTGTATCCCCGAATATAGTCTACGACTGTTCATTTACGTTTTATCGAATATCTCGGTTCCTGAGCGAGATAGAGCCTTGAAATTTGGACTATAAATACCTTTTCGAAATTCCTCAACTTTCTGTTTCCCCGAAAATATTCTACGACTTTTAGATCGGCTGCAACATCAAAAAGAAAAGTGTAAATTTACGTTTTATCGAATATCTCGGTTCCTGAGCGAGATAGAGCCTTGAAATTTGGACTATAAATACCTTTCTGTATCCCCGAATATAGTCTACGACTGTTCACTTACGTTTTATCGAATATCTCGGTTCCTGAGCGAGATAGAGACTTGAAATGTGGACTATAAATACTTTCTCGAAATTCCTCAACTTTCTGTATCCCCGAAAATATTCTACGTTTTTTAGATCGGCTGCAACATCAAAAAGAAAAGTGTAAATTTACGTTTTATCGAATATCTCGGTTCCTGAGCGAGATAGAGCCTTGAAATTTGGACTATAAATACCTTTCTGTATCCCCGAATATAGTCTACGACTGTTCATTTACGTTTTATCGAATATCTCGGTTCCTGAGCGAGATAGAGCCTTGAAATTTGGACTATAAATACCTTCTCGAAATTCCTCAACTTTCTGTTTCCCCGAAAATATTCTACGACTTTTAGATCGGCTGCAACATCAAAAAGAAAAGTGTAAATTTACGTTTTATCGAATATCTCGGTTCCTGAGCGAGATAGAGCCTTGAAATTTGGACTATAAATACCTTTCTGTATCCCCGAATATAGTCTACGACTGTTCACTTACGTTTTATCGAATATCTCGGTTCCTGAGCGAGATAGAGACTTGAAATGTGGACTATAAATACTTTCTCGAAATTCCTCAACTTTCTGTATCCCCGAAAATATTCTACGACTTTTAGATCGGCTGCAACATCAAAAAGAAAAGTGTAAATTTACGTTTTATCGAATATCTCGGTTCCTGAGCGAGATAGAGCCTTGAAATTTGGACTATAAATACCTTTCTGTATCCCCGAATATAGTCTACGACTGTTCATTTACGTTTTATCGAATATCTCGGTTCCTGAGCGAGATAGAGCCTTGAAATTTGGACTATAAATACCTTTTCGAAATTCCTCAACTTTCTGTATCCCCGAATATAGTCTACGACTGTTCATTTACGTATTATCGAATATCTCGGTTCCTGAGCGAGATAGAGCCTTGAAATTTGGACTATAAATACCTTCTCGAAATTCCTCAACTTTCTGTATCCCCGAAAATATTCTACGACTTTTAAATCGGCTGCAACATCAAAAAGAAAAGTGTAAATTTACGTTTTATCGAATATCTCGGTTCCTGAGCGAGATAGAGCCTTGAAATTTGGACTATAAATACCTTTCTGTATCCCCGAATATAGACTACGACTGTTCACTTACGTTTTATCGAATATCTCGGTTCCTGAGCGAGATAGAGCCTTGAAATTTGGACTGTAAATACCTTTTCGAAATTCCTCAACTTTCTGTATCCCCGAATATAGTCTACGACTGTTCATTTACGTTTTATCGAATATCTCGGTTCCTGAGCGAGATAGAGCCTTGAAATTTGGACTATAAATACCTTTTCGAAATTCCTCAACTTTCTGTATCCCCGAATATAGTCTACGACTGTTCATTTACGTTTTATCGAATATCTCGGTTCCTGAGCGAGATAGAGCCTTGAAATTTGGACTATAAATACCTTTTCGAAATTCCTCAACTTTCTGTATCCCCGAAAATATTCTACGACTTTTAGATCGGCTGCAACATCAAAAAGAAAAGTGTAAATTTACGTTTTATCGAATATCTCGGTTCCTGAGCGAGATGTAGCCTTGAAATTTGGACTATAAATACCTTTCTGTATCCCCGAATATAGTCTACGACTGTTCATTTACGTTTTATCGAATATCTCGGTTCCTGAGCGAGATAGAGCCTTGAAATTTGGACTATAAATACCTTCTCGAAATTCCTCAACTTTCTGTTTCCCCGAAAATATTCTACGACTTTTAGATCGGCTGCAACATCAAAAAGAAAAGTGTAAATTTACGTTTTATCGAATATCTCGGTTCCTGAGCGAGATAGAGCCTTGAAATTTGGACTATAAATACCTTTCTGTATCCCCGAATATAGTCTACGACTGTTCACTTACGTTTTATCGAATATCTCGGTTCCTGAGCGAGATAGAGACTTGAAATGTGGACTATAAATACTTTCTCGAAATTCCTCAACTTTCTGTATCCCCGAAAATATTCTACGACTTTTAGATCGGCTGCAACATCAAAAAGAAAAGTGTAAATTTACGTTTTATCGAATATCTCGGTTCCTGAGCGAGATAGAGCCTTGAAATTTGGACTATAAATACCTTTCTGTATCCCCGAATATAGTCTACGACTGTTCATTTACGTTTTATCGAATATCTCGGTTCCTGAGCGAGATAGAGCCTTGAAATTTGGACTATAAATACCTTTTCGAAATTCCTCAACTTTCTGTATCCCCGAATATAGTCTACGACTGTTCATTTACGTATTATCGAATATCTCGGTTCCTGAGCGAGAAAGAGCCTTGAAATTTGGACTATGAATACCTTTTCGAAATTCCTCAACTTTCTGTATCCCCGAATATAGTCTACGACTGTTCATTTACGTTTTATCGAATATCTCGGTTCCTGAGCGAGATAGAGCCTTGAAATTTGGACTATAAATACCTTTTCGAAATTCTTCTTTCTGAGCCTTGAAATTTGGACTATAAATACCTTCTCGAAATTCCTCAACTTTCTGTATCCCCGAAAATATTCTACGACTTTTAGATCGGCTGCAACATCAAAAAGAAAAGTGTAAATTTACGTTTTATCGAATATCTCGGTTCCTGAGCGAGATAGAGCCTTGAAATTTGGACTATAAATACCTTTCTGTATCCCCGAATATAGTCTACGACTGTTCATTTACGTTTTATCGAATATCTCGGTTCCTGAGCGAGATAGAGCCTTGAAATTTGGACTATAAATACCTTTTCGAAATTCCTCAACTTTCTGTATCCCCGAATATAGTCTACGACTGTTCATTTACGTATTATCGAATATATCGGTTCCTGAGCGAGATAGAGCCTTGAAATTTGGACTATAAATACCTTCTCGAAATTCCTCAACTTTCTGTATCCCCGAAAATATTCTACGACTTTTAAATCGGCTGCAACATCAAAAAGAAAAGTGTAAATTTACGTTTTATCGAATATCTCGGTTCCTGAGCGAGATAGAGCCTTGAAATTTGGACTATAAATACCTTTCTGTATCCCCGAATATAGACTACGACTGTTCACTTACGTTTTATCGAATATCTCGGTTCCTGAGCGAGATAGAGCCTTGAAATTTGGACTGTAAATACCTTTTCGAAATTCCTCAACTTTCTGTATCCCCGAATATAGTCTACGACTGTTCATTTACGTTTTATCGAATATCTCGGTTCCTGAGCGAGATAGAGCCTTGAAATTTGGACTATAAATACCTTTTCGAAATTCCTCAACTTTCTGTATCCCCGAAAATATTCTACGACTTTTAGATCGGCTGCAACATCAAAAAGAAAAGTGTAAATTTACGTTTTATCGAATATCTCGGTTCCTGAGCGAGATGTAGCCTTGAAATTTGGACTATAAATACCTTTCTGTATCCCCGAATATAGTCTACGACTGTTCATTTACGTTTTATCGAATATCTCGGTTCCTGAGCGAGATAGAGCCTTGAAATTTGGACTATAAATACCTTCTCGAAATTCCTCAACTTTCTGTTTCCCCGAAAATATTCTACGACTTTTAGATCGGCTGCAACATCAAAAAGAAAAGTGTAAATTTACGTTTTATCGAATATCTCGGTTCCTGAGCGAGATAGAGCCTTGAAATTTGGACTATAAATACCTTTCTGTATCCCCGAATATAGTCTACGACTGTTCACTTACGTTTTATCGAATATCTCGGTTCCTGAGCGAGATAGAGACTTGAAATGTGGACTATAAATACTTTCTCGAAATTCCTCAACTTTCTGTATCCCCGAAAATATTCTACGACTTTTAGATCGGCTGCAACATCAAAAAGAAAAGTGTAAATTTACGTTTTATCGAATATCTCGGTTCCTGAGCGAGATAGAGACTTGAAATTTGGACTATAAATACCTTTCTGTATCCCCGAATATAGTCTACGACTGTTCATTTACGTTTTATCGAATATCTCGGTTCCTGAGCGAGATAGAGCCTTGAAATTTGGACTATAAATACCTTTTCGAAATTCCTCAACTTTCTGTATCCCCGAATATAGTCTACGACTGTTCATTTACGTATTATCGAATATCTCGGTTCCTGAGCGAGAAAGAGCCTTGAAATTTGGACTATGAATACCTTTTCGAAATTCCTCAACTTTCTGTATCCCCGAATATAGTCTACGACTGTTCATTTACGTTTTATCGAATATCTCGGTTCCTGAGCGAGATAGAGCCTTGAAATTTGGACTATAAATACCTTTTCGAAATTCTTCTTTCTGAGCCTTGAAATTTGGACTATAAATACCTTCTCGAAATTCCTCAACTTTCTGTATCCCCGAAAATATTCTACGACTTTTAGATCGGCTGCAACATCAAAAAGAAAAGTGTAAATTTACGTTTTATCGAATATCTCGGTTCCTGAGCGAGATAGAGCCTTGAAATTTGGACTATAAATACCTTTCTGTATCCCCGAATATAGTCTACGACTGTTCATTTACGTTTTATCGAATATCTCGGTTCCTGAGCGAGATAGAGCCTTGAAATTTGGACTATAAATACCTTTTCGAAATTCCTCAACTTTCTGTATCCCCGAATATAGTCTACGACTGTTCATTTACGTATTATCGAATATCTCGGTTCCTGAGCGAGATAGAGCCTTGAAATTTGGACTATAAATACCTTCTCGAAATTCCTCAACTTTCTGTATCCCCGAAAATATTCTACGACTTTTAAATCGGCTGCAACATCAAAAAGAAAAGTGTAAATTTACGTTTTATCGAATATCTCGGTTCCTGAGCGAGATAGAGCCTTGAAATTTGGACTATAAATACCTTTCTGTATCCCCGAATATAGACTACGACTGTTCACTTACGTTTTATCGAATATCTCGGTTCCTGAGCGAGATAGAGCCTTGAAATTTGGACTATAAATACCTTTTCGAAATTCCTCAACTTTCTGTATCCCCGAATATAGTCTACGACTGTTCATTTACGTTTTATCGAATATCTCGGTTCCTGAGCGAGATAGAGCCTTGAAATTTGGACTATAAATACCTTTTCGAAATTCCTCAACTTTCTGTATCCCCGAATATAGTCTACGACTGTTCATTTACGTTTTATCGAATATCTCGGTTCCTGAGCGAGATAGAGCCTTGAAATTTGGACTATAAATACCTTTTCGAAATTCCTCAACTTTCTGTATCCCCGAAAATATTCTACGACTTTTAGATCGGCTGCAACATCAAAAAGAAAAGTGTAAATTTACGTTTTATCGAATATCTCGGTTCCTGAGCGAGATGTAGCCTTGAAATTTGGACTATAAATACCTTTCTGTATCCCCGAATATAGTCTACGACTGTTCATTTACGTTTTATCGAATATCTCGGTTCCTGAGCGAGATAGAGCCTTGAAATTTGGACTATAAATACCTTCTCGAAATTCCTCAACTTTCTGTTTCCCCGAAAATATTCTACGACTTTTAGATCGGCTGCAACATCAAAAAGAAAAGTGTAAATTTACGTTTTATCGAATATCTCGGTTCCTGAGCGAGATAGAGCCTTGAAATTTGGACTATAAATACCTTTCTGTATCCCCGAATATAGTCTACGACTGTTCACTTACGTTTTATCGAATATCTCGGTTCCTGAGCGAGATAGAGACTTGAAATGTGGACTATAAATACTTTCTCGAAATTCCTCAACTTTCTGTATCCCCGAAAATATTCTACGACTTTTAGATCGGCTGCAACATCAAAAAGAAAAGTGTAAATTTACGTTTTATCGAATATCTCGGTTCCTGAGCGAGATAGAGCCTTGAAATTTGGACTATAAATACCTTTCTGTATCCCCGAATATAGTCTACGACTGTTCATTTACGTTTTATCGAATATCTCGGTTCCTGAGCGAGATAGAGCCTTGAAATTTGGACTATAAATACCTTTTCGAAATTCCTCAACTTTCTGTATCCCCGAATATAGTCAACGACTGTTCATTTACGTATTATCGAATATCTCGGTTCCTGAGCGAGATAGAGCCTTGAAATTTGGACTATAAATACCTTCTCGAAATTCCTCAACTTTCTGTATCCCCGAAAATATTCTACGACTTTTAAATCGGCTGCAACATCAAAAAGAAAAGTGTAAATTTACGTTTTATCGAATATCTCGGTTCCTGAGCGAGATAGAGCCTTGAAATTTGGACTATAAATACCTTTCTGTATCCCCGAATATAGACTACGACTGTTCACTTACGTTTTATCGAATATCTCGGTTCCTGAGCGAGATAGAGCCTTGAAATTTGGACTATAAATACCTTCTCGAAATTCCTCAACTTTCTGTATCCCCGAAAATATTCTACGACTTTTAAATCGGCTGCAACATCAAAAAGAAAAGTGTAAATTTACGTTTTATCGAATATCTCGGTTCCTGAGCGAGATAGAGCCTTGAAATTTGGACTATAAATACCTTTTCGAAATTCCTCAACTTTCTGTATCCCCGAATATAGTCTACGACTGTTCATTTACGTTTTATCGAATATCTCGGTTCCTGAGCGAGATAGAGCCTTGAAATTTGGACTATAAATACCTTTTCGAAATTCCTCAACTTTCTGTATCCCCGAATATAGTCTACGACTGTTCATTTACGTTTTATCGAATATCTCGGTTCCTGAGCGAGATAGAGCCTTGAAATTTGGACTATAAATACCTTTTCGAAATTCCTCAACTTTCTGTATCCCCGAAAATATTCTACGACTTTTAGATCGGCTGCAACATCAAAAAGAAAAGTGTAAATTTACGTTTTATCGAATATCTCGGTTCCTGAGCGAGATAGAGCCTTGAAATTTGGACTATAAATACCTTTCTGTATCCCCGAATATAGTCTACGACTGTTCATTTACGTTTTATCGAATATCTCGGTTCCTGAGCGAGATAGAGCCTTGAAATTTGGACTATAAATACTTTCTCGAAATTCCTCAACTTTCTGTATCCCCGAAAATATTCTACGACTTTTAGATCGGCTGCAACATCAAAAAGAAAAGTGTAAATTTACGTTTTATCGAATATCTCGGTTCCTGAGCGAGATAGAGCCTTGAAATTTGGACTATAAATACCTTTCTGTATCCCCGAATATAGTCTACGACTGTTCATTTACGTTTTATCGAATATCTCGGTTCCTGAGCGAGATAGAGCCTTGAAATTTGGACTATAAATACCTTTTCGAAATTCCTCAACTTTCTGTATCCCCGAATATAGTCTACGACTGTTCATTTACGTATTATCGAATATATCGGTTCCTGAGCGAGATAGAGCCTTGAAATTTGGACTATAAATACCTTCTCGAAATTCCTCAACTTTCTGTATCCCCGAAAATATTCTACGACTTTTAAATCGGCTGCAACATCAAAAAGAAAAGTGTAAATTTACGTTTTATCGAATATCTCGGTTCCTGAGCGAGATAGAGCCTTGAAATTTGGACTATAAATACCTTTCTGTATCCCCGAATATAGACTACGACTGTTCACTTACGTTTTATCGAATATCTCGGTTCCTGAGCGAGATAGAGCCTTGAAATTTGGACTGTAAATACCTTTTCGAAATTCCTCAACTTTCTGTATCCCCGAATATAGTCTACGACTGTTCATTTACGTTTTATCGAATATCTCGGTTCCTGAGCGAGATAGAGCCTTGAAATTTGGACTATAAATACCTTTTCGAAATTCCTCAACTTTCTGTATCCCCGAATATAGTCTACGACTGTTCATTTACGTATTATCGAATATCTCGGTTCCTGAGCGAGATAGAGCCTTGAAATTTGGACTATAAATACCTTCTCGAAATTCCTCAACTTTCTGTATCCCCGAAAATATTCTACGACTTTTAAATCGGCTGCAACATCAAAAAGAAAAGTGTAAATTTACGTTTTATCGAATATCTCGGTTCCTGAGCGAGATAGAGCCTTGAAATTTGGACTATAAATACCTTTCTGTATCCCCGAATATAGACTACGACTGTTCACTTACGTTTTATCGAATATCTCGGTTCCTGAGCGAGATAGAGCCTTGAAATTTGGACTATAAATACCTTTTCGAAATTCCTCAACTTTCTGTATCCCCGAATATAGTCTACGACTGTTCATTTACGTTTTATCGAATATCTCGGTTCCTGAGCGAGATAGAGCCTTGAAATTTGGACTATAAATACCTTTTCGAAATTCCTCAACTTTCTGTATCCCCGAATATAGTCTACGACTGTTCATTTACGTTTTATCGAATATCTCGGTTCCTGAGCGAGATAGAGCCTTGAAATTTGGACTATAAATACCTTTTCGAAATTCCTCAACTTTCTGTATCCCCGAAAATATTCTACGACTTTTAGATCGGCTGCAACATCAAAAAGAAAAGTGTAAATTTACGTTTTATCGAATATCTCGGTTCCTGAGCGAGATGTAGCCTTGAAATTTGGACTATAAATACCTTTCTGTATCCCCGAATATAGTCTACGACTGTTCATTTACGTTTTATCGAATATCTCGGTTCCTGAGCGAGATAGAGCCTTGAAATTTGGACTATAAATACCTTTCTGTATCCCCGAATATAGTCTACGACTGTTCATTTACGTTTTATCGAATATCTCGGTTCCTGAGCGAGATAGAGCCTTGAAATTTGGACTATAAATACCTTTTCGAAATTCCTCAACTTTCTGTATCCCCGAATATAGTCTACGACTGTTCATTTACGTTTTATCGAATATCTCGGTTCCTGAGCTAGATAGAGCCTTGAAATTTGGACAATAAATACCTTTCTGTATCCCCGAATATAGTCTACGAGTGTTCATTTACGTTTTATCGAATATCTCGGTTCCTGAGCGAGATAGAGCCTTGAAATTTGGACTATAAATACCTTTTCGAAATTCCTCAACTTTCTGTATCCCCGAATATAGTCTACGACTGTTCATTTACGTTTTATCGAATATCTCGGTTCCTGAGCGAGATAGAGCCTTGAAATTTGGACTATAAATACCTTTTCGAAATTCCTCAACTTTCTGTATCCCCGAATATAGTCTACGACTGTTCATTTACGTATTATCGAATATATCGGTTCCTGAGCGAGATAGAGCCTTGAAATTTGGACTATAAATACCTTCTCGAAATTCCTCAACTTTCTGTATCCCCGAAAATATTCTACGACTTTTAAATCGGCTGCAACATCAAAAAGAAAAGTGTAAATTTACGTTTTATCGAATATCTCGGTTCCTGAGCGAGATAGAGCCTTGAAATTTGGACTATAAATACCTTTCTGTATCCCCGAATATAGACTACGACTGTTCACTTACGTTTTATCGAATATCTCGGTTCCTGAGCGAGATAGAGCCTTGAAATTTGGACTATAAATACCTTTTCGAAATTCCTCAACTTTCTGTATCCCCGAATATAGTCTACGACTGTTCATTTACGTTTTATCGAATATCTCGGTTCCTGAGCGAGATAGAGCCTTGAAATTTGGACTATAAATACCTTTTTGAAATTCCTCAACTTTCTGTATCCCCGAATATAGTCTACGACTGTTCATTTACGTTTTATCGAATATCTCGGTTCCTGAGCGAGATAGAGCCTTGAAATTTGGACTATAAATACCTTTTCGAAATTCCTCAACTTTCTGTATCCCCGAAAATATTCTACGACTTTTAGATCGGCTGCAACATCAAAAAGAAAAGTGTAAATTTACGTTTTATCGAATATCTCGGTTCCTGAGCGAGATGTAGCCTTGAAATTTGGACTATAAATACCTTTCTGTATCCCCGAATATAGTCTACGACTGTTCATTTACGTTTTATCGAATATCTCGGTTCCTGAGCGAGATAGAGCCTTGAAATTTGGACTATAAATACCTTCTCGAAATTCCTCAACTTTCTGTTTCCCCGAAAATATTCTACGACTTTTAGATCGGCTGCAACATCAAAAAGAAAAGTGTAAATTTACGTTTTATCGAATATCTCGGTTCCTGAGCGAGATAGAGCCTTGAAATTTGGACTATAAATACCTTTCTGTATCCCCGAATATAGTCTACGACTGTTCACTTACGTTTTATCGAATATCTCGGTTCCTGAGCGAGATAGAGACTTGAAATGTGGACTATAAATACTTTCTCGAAATTCCTCAACTTTCTGTATCCCCGAAAATATTCTACGACTTTTAGATCGGCTGCAACATCAAAAAGAAAAGTGTAAATTTACGTTTTATCGAATATCTCGGTTCCTGAGCGAGATAGAGCCTTGAAATTTGGACTATAAATACCTTTCTGTATCCCCGAATATAGTCTACGACTGTTCATTTACGTTTTATCGAATATCTCGGTTCCTGAGCGAGATAGAGCCTTGAAATTTGGACTATAAATACCTTTTCGAAATTCCTCAACTTTCTGTATCCCCGAATATAGTCTACGACTGTTCATTTACGTATTATCGAATATCTCGGTTCCTGAGCGAGATAGAGCCTTGAAATTTGGACTATAAATACCTTCTCGAAATTCCTCAACTTTCTGTATCCCCGAAAATATTCTACGACTTTTAAATCGGCTGCAACATCAAAAAGAAAAGTGTAAATTTACGTTTTATCGAATATCTCGGTTCCTGAGCGAGATAGAGCCTTGAAATTTGGACTATAAATACCTTTCTGTATCCCCGAATATAGACTACGACTGTTCACTTACGTTTTATCGAATATCTCGGTTCCTGAGCGAGATAGAGCCTTGAAATTTGGACTATAAATACCTTTTCGAAATTCCTCAACTTTCTGTATCCCCGAATATAGTCTACGACTGTTCATTTACGTTTTATCGAATATCTCGGTTCCTGAGCGAGATAGAGCCTTGAAATTTGGACTATAAATACCTTTTCGAAATTCCTCAACTTTCTGTATCCCCGAATATAGTCTACGACTGGTCATTTACGTTTTATCGAATATCTCGGTTCCTGAGCGAGATAGAGCCTTGAAATTTGGACTATAAATACCTTTTCGAAATTCCTCAACTTTCTGTATCCCCGAAAATATTCTACGACTTTTAGATCGGCTGCAACATCAAAAAGAAAAGTGTAAATTTACGTTTTATCGAATATCTCGGTTCCTGAGCGAGATGTAGCCTTGAAATTTGGACTATAAATACCTTTCTGTATCCCCGAATATAGTCTACGACTGTTCACTTACGTTTTATCGAATATCTCGGTTCCTGAGCGAGATAGAGACTTGAAATGTGGACTATAAATACTTTCTCGAAATTCCTCAACTTTCTGTATCCCCGAAAATATTCTACGACTTTTAGATCGGCTGCAACATCAAAAAGAAAAGTGTAAATTTACGTTTTATCGAATATCTCGGTTCCTGAGCGAGATAGAGCCTTGAAATTTGGACTATAAATACCTTTCTGTATCCCCGAATATAGTCTACGACTGTTCATTTACGTTTTATCGAATATCTCGGTTCCTGAGCGAGATAGAGCCTTGAAATTTGGACTATAAATACCTTTTCGAAATTCCTCAACTTTCTGTATCCCCGAATATAGTCTACGACTGTTCATTTACGTTTTATCGAATATCTCGGTTCCTGAGCGAGATAGAGCCTTGAAATTTGGACTATAAATACCTTTTCGAAATTCCTCAACTTTCTGTATCCCCGAAAATATTCTACGACTTTTAGATCGGCTGCAACATCAAAAAGAAAAGTGTAAATTTACGTTTTATCGAATATCTCGGTTCCTGAGCGAGATGTAGCCTTGAAATTTGGACTATAAATACCTTTCTGTATCCCCGAATATAGTCTACGACTGTTCACTTACGTTTTATCGAATATCTCGGTTCCTGAGCGAGATAGAGACTTGAAATGTGGACTATAAATACTTTCTCGAAATTCCTCAACTTTCTGTATCCCCGAAAATATTCTACGACTTTTAGATCGGCTGCAACATCAAAAAGAAAAGTGTAAATTTACGTTTTATCGAATATCTCGGTTCCTGAGCGAGATAGAGCCTTGAAATTTGGACTATAAATACCTTTCTGTATCCCCGAATATAGTCTACGACTGTTCATTTACGTTTTATCGAATATCTCGGTTCCTGAGCGAGATAGAGCCTTGAAATTTGGACTATAAATACCTTTTCGAAATTCCTCAACTTTCTGTATCCCCGAATATAGTCTACGACTGTTCATTTACGTATTATCGAATATCTCGGTTCCTGAGCGAGATAGAGCCTTGAAATTTGGACTATAAATACCTTCTCGAAATTCCTCAACTTTCTGTATCCCCGAAAATATTCTACGACTTTTAAATCGGCTGCAACATCAAAAAGAAAAGTGTAAATTTACGTTTTATCGAATATCTCGGTTCCTGAGCGAGATAGAGCCTTGAAATTTGGACTATAAATACCTTTCTGTATCCCCGAATATAGACTACGACTGTTCACTTACGTTTTATCGAATATCTCGGTTCCTGAGCGAGATAGAGCCTTGAAATTTGGACTATAAATACCTTTTCGAAATTCCTCAACTTTCTGTATCCCCGAATATAGTCTACGACTGTTCATTTACGTTTTATCGAATATCTCGGTTCCTGAGCGAGATAGAGCCTTGAAATTTGGACTATAAATACCTTTTCGAAATTCCTCAACTTTCTGTATCCCCGAAAATATTCTACGACTTTTAGATCGGCTGCAACATCAAAAAGAAAAGTGTAAATTTACGTTTTATCGAATATCTCGGTTCCTGAGCGAGATGTAGCCTTGAAATTTGGACTATAAATACCTTTCTGTATCCCCGAATATAGTCTACGACTGTTCATTTACGTTTTATCGAATATCTCGGTTCCTGAGCGAGATAGAGCCTTGAAATTTGGACTATAAATACCTTCTCGAAATTCCTCAACTTTCTGTATCCCCGAAAATATTCTACGACTTTTAAATCGGCTGCAACATCAAAAAGAAAAGTGTAAATTTACGTTTTATCGAATATCTCGGTTCCTGAGCGAGATAGAGCCTTGAAATTTGGACTATAAATACCTTTCTGTATCCCCGAATATAGTCTACGACTGTTCATTTACGTTTTATCGAATATCTCGGTTCCTGAGCGAGATAGAGCCTTGAAATTTGGACTATAAATACCTTTTCGAAATTCCTCAACTTTCTGTATCCCCGAATATAGTCTACGACTGTTCATTTACGTATTATCGAATATCTCGGTTCCTGAGCGAGATAGAGCCTTGAAATTTGGACTATAAATACCTTCTCGAAATTCCTCAACTTTCTGTATCCCCGAAAATATTCTACGACTTTTAAATCGGCTGCAACATCAAAAAGAAAAGTGTAAATTTACGTTTTATCGAATATCTCGGTTCCTGAGCGAGATAGAGCCTTGAAATTTGGACTATAAATACCTTTCTGTATCCCCGAATATAGACTACGACTGTTCACTTACGTTTTATCGAATATCTCGGTTCCTGAGCGAGATAGAGCCTTGAAATTTGGACTATAAATACCTTTTCGAAATTCCTCAACTTTCTGTATCCCCGAATATAGTCTACGACTGTTCATTTACGTTTTATCGAATATCTCGGTTCCTGAGCGAGATAGAGCCTTGAAATTTGGACTATAAATACCTTTTCGAAATTCCTCAACTTTCTGTATCCCCGAATATAGTCTACGACTGTTCATTTACGTTTTATCGAATATCTCGGTTCCTGAGCGAGATAGAGCCTTGAAATTTGGACTATAAATACCTTTTCGAAATTCCTCAACTTTCTGTATCCCCGAAAATATTCTACGACTTTTAGATCGGCTGCAACATCAAAAAGAAAAGTGTAAATTTACGTTTTATCGAATATCTCGGTTCCTGAGCGAGATGTAGCCTTGAAATTTGGACTATAAATACCTTTCTGTATCCCCGAATATAGTCTACGACTGTTCATTTACGTTTTATCGAATATCTCGGTTCCTGAGCGAGATAGAGCCTTGAAATTTGGACTATAAATACCTTCTCGAAATTCCTCAACTTTCTGTTTCCCCGAAAATATTCTACGACTTTTAGATCGGCTGCAACATCAAAAAGAATAGTGTAAATTTAGGTTTTATCGAATATCTCGGTTCCTGAGCGAGATAGAGCCTTGAAATTTGGACTATAAATACCTTTCTGTATCCCCGAATATAGTCTACGACTGTTCATTTACGTTTTATCGAATATCTCGGTTCCTGAGCGAGATAGAGCCTTGAAATTTGGACTATAAATACCTTTTCGAAATTCCTCAACTTTCTGTATCCCCGAATATAGTCTACGACTGTTCATTTACGTATTATCGAATATCTCGGTTCCTGAGCGAGATAGAGCCTTGAAATTTGGACTATAAATACCTTCTCGAAATTCCTCAACTTTCTGTATCCCCGAATATAGTCTACGACTGTTCATTTACGTTTTATCGAATATCTCGGTTCCTGAGCGAGATAGAGCCTTGAAATTTGGACTATAAATACCTTTTCGAAATTCCTCAACTTTCTGTATCCCCGAATATAGTCTACGACTGTTCATTTACGTTTTATCGAATATCTCGGTTCCTGAGCGAGATAGAGCCTTGAAATTTGGACTATAAATACCTTTTCGAAATTCCTCAACTTTCTGTATCCCCGAAAATATTCTACGACTTTTAGATCGGCTGCAACATCAAAAAGAAAAGTGTAAATTTACGTTTTATCGAATATCTCGGTTCCTGAGCGAGATGTAGCCTTGAAATTTGGACTATAAATACCTTTCTGTATCCCCGAATATAGTCTACGACTGTTCATTTACGTTTTATCGAATATCTCGGTTCCTGAGCGAGATAGAGCCTTGAAATTTGGACTATAAATACCTTCTCGAAATTCCTCAACTTTCTGTTTCCCCGAAAATATTCTACGACTTTTAGATCGGCTGCAACATCAAAAAGAAAAGTGTAAATTTACGTTTTATCGAATATCTCGGTTCCTGAGCGAGATAGAGCCTTGAAATTTGGACTATAAATACCTTTCTGTATCCCCGAATATAGTCTACGACTGTTCACTTACGTTTTATCGAATATCTCGGTTCCTGAGCGAGATAGAGACTTGAAATGTGGACTATAAATACTTTCTCGAAATTCCTCAACTTTCTGTATCCCCGAAAATATTCTACGACTTTTAGATCGGCTGCAACATCAAAAAGAAAAGTGTAAATTTACGTTTTATCGAATATCTCGGTTCCTGAGCGAGATAGAGCCTTGAAATTTGGACTATAAATACCTTTCTGTATCCCCGAATATAGTCTACGACTGTTCATTTACGTTTTATCGAATATCTCGGTTCCTGAGCGAGATAGAGCCTTGAAATTTGGACTATAAATACCTTCTCGAAATTCCTCAACTTTCTGTATCCCCGAATATAGTCTACGACTGTTCATTTACGTTTTATCGAATATCTCGGTTCCTGAGCGAGATAGAGCCTTGAAATTTGGACTATAAATACCTTTTCGAAATTCCTCAACTTTCTGTATCCCCGAATATAGTCTACGACTGTTCATTTACGTTTTATCGAATATCTCGGTTCCTGAGCGAGATAGAGCCTTGAAATTTGGACTATAAATACCTTTTCGAAATTCCTCAACTTTCTGTATCCCCGAAAATATTCTACGACTTTTAGATCGGCTGCAACATCAAAAAGAAAAGTGTAAATTTACGTTTTATCGAATATCTCGGTTCCTGAGCGAGATGTAGCCTTGAAATTTGGACTATAAATACCTTTCTGTATCCCCGAATATAGTCTACGACTGTTCATTTACGTTTTATCGAATATCTCGGTTCCTGAGCGAGATAGAGCCTTGAAATTTGGACTATAAATACCTTTTCGAAATTCCTCAACTTTCTGTATCCCCGAATATAGACTACGACTGTTCATTTACGTTTTATCGAATATCTCGGTTCCTGAGCGAGATAGAGCCTTGAAATTTGGACTATAAATACCTTTTCGAAATTCCTCAACTTTCTGTATCCCCGAATATAGTCTACGACTGTTCATTTACGTTTTATCGAATATCTCGGTTCCTGAGCGAGATAGAGCCTTGAAATTTGGACTATAAATACCTTTTCGAAATTCCTCAACTTTCTGTATCCCCGAAAATATTCTACGACTTTTAGATCGGCTGCAACATCAAAAAGAAAAGTGTAAATTTACGTTTTATCGAATATCTCGGTTCCTGAGCGAGATAGAGCCTTGAAATTTGGACTATAAATACCTTTCTGTATCCCCGAATATAGTCTACGACTGTTCATTTACGTTTTATCGAATATCTCGGTTCCTGAGCGAGATAGAGCCTTGAAATTTGGACTATAAATACCTTCTCGAAATTCCTCAACTTTCTGTTTCCCCGAAAATATTCTACGACTTTTAGATCGGCTGCAACATCAAAAAGAAAAGTGTAAATTTACGTTTTATCGAATATCTCGGTTCCTGAGCGAGATAGAGCCTTGAAATTTGGACTATAAATACCTTTCTGTATCCCCGAATATAGTCTACGACTGTTCACTTACGTTTTATCGAATATCTCGGTTCCTGAGCGAGATAGAGACTTGAAATGTGGACTATAAATACTTTCTCGAAATTCCTCAACTTTCTGTATCCCCGAAAATATTCTACGACTTTTAGATCGGCTGCAACATCAAAAAGAAAAGTGTAAATTTACGTTTTATCGAATATCTCGGTTCCTGAGCGAGATAGAGCCTTGAAATTTGGACTATAAATACCTTTCTGTATCCCCGAATATAGTCTACGACTGTTCATTTACGTTTTATCGAATATCTCGGTTCCTGAGCGAGATAGAGCCTTGAAATTTGGACTATAAATACCTTTTCGAAATTCCTCAACTTTCTGTATCCCCGAATATAGTCTACGACTGTTCATTTACGTATTATCGAATATCTCGGTTCCTGAGCGAGATAGAGCCTTGAAATTTGGACTATAAATACCTTCTCGAAATTCCTCAACTTTCTGTATCCCCGAAAATATTCTACGACTTTTAAATCGGCTGCAACATCAAAAAGAAAAGTGTAAATTTACGTTTTATCGAATATCTCGGTTCCTGAGCGAGATAGAGCCTTGAAATTTGGACTATAAATACCTTTCTGTATCCCCGAATATAGACTACGACTGTTCACTTACGTTTTATCGAATATCTCGGTTCCTGAGCGAGATAGAGCCTTGAAATTTGGACTATAAATACCTTTTCGAAATTCCTCAACTTTCTGTATCCCCGAATATAGTCTACGACTGTTCATTTACGTTTTATCGAATATCTCGGTTCCTGAGCGAGATAGAGCCTTGAAATTTGGACTATAAATACCTTTTCGAAATTCCTCAACTTTCTGTATCCCCGAATATAGTCTACGACTGTTCATTTACGTTTTATCGAATATCTCGGTTCCTGAGCGAGATAGAGCCTTGAAATTTGGACTATAAATACCTTTTCGAAATTCCTCAACTTTCTGTATCCCCGAAAATATTCTACGACTTTTAGATCGGCTGCAACATCAAAAAGAAAAGTGTAAATTTACGTTTTATCGAATATCTCGGTTCCTGAGCGAGATGTAGCCTTGAAATTTGGACTATAAATACCTTTCTGTATCCCCGAATATAGTCTACGACTGTTCATTTACGTTTTATCGAATATCTCGGTTCCTGAGCGAGATAGAGACTTGAAATGTGGACTATAAATACCTTCTCGAAATTCCTCAACTTTCTGTATCCCCGAAAATATTCTACGACTTTTAAATCGGCTGCAACATCAAAAAGAAAAGTGTAAATTTACGTTTTATCGAATATCTCGGTTCCTGAGCGAGATAGAGCCTTGAAATTTGGACTATAAATACCTTTCTGTATCCCCGAATATAGACTACGACTGTTCACTTACGTTTTATCGAATATCTCGGTTCCTGAGCGAGATAGAGCCTTGAAATTTGGACTATAAATACCTTTTCGAAATTCCTCAACTTTCTGTATCCCCGAATATAGTCTACGACTGTTCATTTACGTTTTATCGAATATCTCGGTTCCTGAGCGAGATAGAGCCTTGAAATTTGGACTATAAATACCTTTTCGAAATTCCTCAACTTTCTGTATCCCCGAATATAGTCTACGACTGTTCATTTACGTTTTATCGAATATCTCGGTTCCTGAGCGAGATAGAGCCTTGAAATTTGGACTATAAATACCTTCTCGAAATTCCTCAACTTTCTGTTTCCCCGAAAATATTCTACGACTTTTAGATCGGCTGCAACATCAAAAAGAAAAGTGTAAATTTACGTTTTATCGAATATCTCGGTTCCTGAGCGAGATAGAGCCTTGAAATTTGGACTATAAATACCTTTCTGTATCCCCGAATATAGTCTACGACTGTTCACTTACGTTTTATCGAATATCTCGGTTCCTGAGCGAGATAGAGACTTGAAATGTGGACTATAAATACTTTCTCGAAATTCCTCAACTTTCTGTATCCCCGAAAATATTCTACGACTTTTAGATCGGCTGCAACATCAAAAAGAAAAGTGTAAATTTACGTTTTATCGAATATCTCGGTTCCTGAGCGAGATAGAGCCTTGAAATTTGGACTATAAATACCTTTCTGTATCCCCGAATATAGTCTACGACTGTTCATTTACGTTTTATCGAATATCTCGGTTCCTGAGCGAGATAGAGCCTTGAAATTTGGACTATAAATACCTTTTCGAAATTCCTCAACTTTCTGTATCCCCGAATATAGTCTACGACTGTTCATTTACGTATTATCGAATATCTCGGTTCCTGAGCGAGATAGAGCCTTGAAATTTGGACTATAAATACCTTCTCGAAATTCCTCAACTTTCTGTATCCCCGAAAATATTCTACGACTTTTAAATCGGCTGCAACATCAAAAAGAAAAGTGTAAATTTACGTTTTATCGAATATCTCGGTTCCTGAGCGAGATAGAGCCTTGAAATTTGGACTATAAATACCTTTCTGTATCCCCGAATATAGACTACGACTGTTCACTTACGTTTTATCGAATATCTCGGTTCCTGAGCGAGATAGAGCCTTGAAATTTGGACTATAAATACCTTTTCGAAATTCCTCAACTTTCTGTATCCCCGAATATAGTCTACCACTGTTCATTTACGTTTTATCGAATATCTCGGTTCCTGAGCGAGATAGAGCCTTGAAATTTGGACTATAAATACCTTTTCGAAATTCCTCAACTTTCTGTATCCCCGAATATAGTCTACGACTGTTCATTTACGTTTTATCGAATATCTCGGTTCCTGAGCGAGATAGAGCCTTGAAATTTGGACTATAAATACCTTTTCGAAATTCCTCAACTTTCTGTATCCCCGAAAATATTCTACGACTTTTAGATCGGCTGCAACATCAAAAAGAAAAGTGTAAATTTACGTTTTATCGAATATCTCGGTTCCTGAGCGAGATGTAGCCTTGAAATTTGGACTATAAATACCTTTCTGTATCCCCGAATATAGTCTACGACTGTTCATTTACGTTTTATCGAATATCTCGGTTCCTGAGCGAGATAGAGCCTTGAAATTTGGACTATAAATACCTTTCTGTATCCCCGAATATAGTCTACGACTGTTCATTTACGTTTTATCGAATATCTCGGTTCCTGAGCGAGATAGAGCCTTGAAATTTGGACTATAAATACCTTTTCGAAATTCCTCAACTTTCTGTATCCCCGAATATAGTCTACGACTGTTCATTTACGTATTATCGAATATCTCGGTTCCTGAGCGAGATAGAGCCTTGAAATTTGGACTATAAATACCTTCTCGAAATTCCTCAACTTTCTGTATCCCCGAAAATATTCTACGACTTTTAAATCGGCTGCAACATCAAAAAGAAAAGTGTAAATTTACGTTTTATCGAATATCTCGGTTCCTGAGCGAGATAGAGCCTTGAAATTTGGACTATAAATACCTTTCTGTATCCCCGAATATAGACTACGACTGTTCACTTACGTTTTATCGAATATCTCGGTTCCTGAGCGAGATAGAGCCTTGAAATTTGGACTATAAATACCTTTTCGAAATTCCTCAACTTTCTGTATCCCCGAATATAGTCTACCACTGTTCATTTACGTTTTATCGAATATCTCGGTTCCTGAGCGAGATAGAGCCTTGAAATTTGGACTATAAATACCTTTTCGAAATTCCTCAACTTTCTGTATCCCCGAATATAGTCTACGACTGTTCATTTACGTTTTATCGAATATCTCGGTTCCTGAGCGAGATAGAGCCTTGAAATTTGGACTATAAATACCTTTTCGAAATTCCTCAACTTTCTGTATCCCCGAAAATATTCTACGACTTTTAGATCGGCTGCAACATCAAAAAGAAAAGTGTAAATTTACGTTTTATCGAATATCTCGGTTCCTGAGCGAGATGTAGCCTTGAAATTTGGACTATAAATACCTTTCTGTATCCCCGAATATAGTCTACGACTGTTCATTTACGTTTTATCGAATATCTCGGTTCCTGAGCGAGATAGAGCCTTGAAATTTGGACTATAAATACCTTCTCGAAATTCCTCAACTTTCTGTATCCCCGAAAATATTCTACGACTTTTAAATCGGCTGCAACATCAAAAAGAAAAGTGTAAATTTACGTTTTATCGAATATCTCGGTTCCTGAGCGAGATAGAGCCTTGAAATTTGGACTATAAATACCTTTCTGTATCCCCGAATATAGTCTACGACTGTTCATTTACGTTTTATCGAATATCTCGGTTCCTGAGCGAGATAGAGCCTTGAAATTTGGACTATAAATACCTTTTCGAAATTCCTCAACTTTCTGTATCCCCGAATATAGTCTACGACTGTTCATTTACGTATTATCGAATATCTCGGTTCCTGAGCGAGATAGAGCCTTGAAATTTGGACTATAAATACCTTCTCGAAATTCCTCAACTTTCTGTATCCCCGAAAATATTCTACGACTTTTAAATCGGCTGCAACATCAAAAAGAAAAGTGTAAATTTACGTTTTATCGAATATCTCGGTTCCTGAGCGAGATAGAGCCTTGAAATTTGGACTATAAATACCTTTCTGTATCCCCGAATATAGACTACGACTGTTCACTTACGTTTTATCGAATATCTCGGTTCCTGAGCGAGATAGAGCCTTGAAATTTGGACTATAAATACCTTTTCGAAATTCCTCAACTTTCTGTATCCCCGAATATAGTTTACGACTGTTCATTTACGTTTTATCGAATATCTCGGTTCCTGAGCGAGATAGAGCCTTGAAATTTGGACTATAAATACCTTTTCGAAATTCCTCAACTTTCTGTATCCCCGAATATAGTCTACGACTGTTCATTTACGTTTTATCGAATATCTCGGTTCCTGAGCGAGATAGAGCCTTGAAATTTGGACTATAAATACCTTTTCGAAATTCCTCAACTTTCTGTATCCCCGAAATTATTCTACGACTTTTAGATCGGCTGCAACATCAAAAAGAAAAGTGTAAATTTACGTTTTATCGAATATCTCGGTTCCTGAGCGAGATAGAGACTTGAAATTTGGACTATAAATACCTTCTCGAAATTCCTCAACTTTCTGTATCCCCGAAAATATTCTACGACTGTTCATTTACGTTTTATCGAATATCTCGGTTCCTGAGCGAGATAGAGCCTTGAAATTTGGACTATAAATACCTTTTCGAAATTCCTCAACTTTCTGTATCCCCGAATATAGTCTACGACTGTTCATTTACGTTTTATCGAATATCTCGGTTCCTGAGCGAGATAGAGCCTTGAAATTTGGACTATAAATACCTTTTCGAAATTCCTCAACTTTCTGTATCCCCGAAATTATTCTACGACTTTTAGATCGGCTGCAACATCAAAAAGAAAAGTGTAAATTTACGTTTTATCGAATATCTCGGTTCCTGAGCGAGATGTAGCCTTGAAATTTGGACTATAAATACCTTTCTGTATCCCCGAATATAGTCTACGACTGTTCATTTACGTTTTATCGAATATCTCGGTTCCTGAGCGAGATAGAGCCTTGAAATTTGGACTATAAATACCTTCTCGAAATTCCTCAACTTTCTGTTTCCCCGAAAATATTCTACGACTTTTAGATCGGCTGCAACATCAAAAAGAATAGTGTAAATTTAGGTTTTATCGAATATCTCGGTTCCTGAGCGAGATAGAGCCTTGAAATTTGGACTATAAATACCTTTCTGTATCCCCGAATATAGTCTACGACTGTTCATTTACGTTTTATCGAATATCTCGGTTCCTGAGCGAGATAGAGCCTTGAAATTTGGACTATAAATACCTTCTCGAAATTCCTCAACTTTCTGTATCCCCGAATATAGTCTACGACTGTTCATTTACGTTTTATCGAATATCTCGGTTCCTGAGCGAGATAGAGCCTTGAAATTTGGACTATAAATACCTTTTCGAAATTCCTCAACTTTCTGTATCCCCGAATATAGTCTACGACTGTTCATTTACGTTTTATCGAATATCTCGGTTCCTGAGCGAGATAGAGCCTTGAAATTTGGACTATAAATACCTTTTCGAAATTCCTCAACTTTCTGTATCCCCGAAAATATTCTACGACTTTTAAATCGGCTGCAACATCAAAAAGAAAAGTGTAAATTTACGTTTTATCGAATATCTCGGTTCCTGAGCGAGATAGAGCCTTGAAATTTGGACTATAAATACCTTTCTGTATCCCCGAATATAGACTACGACTGTTCATTTACGTTTTATCGAATATCTCGGTTCCTGAGCGAGATAGAGCCTTGAAATTTGGACTATAAATACCTTTTCGAAATTCCTCAACTTTCTGTATCCCCGAATATAGTCTACGACTGTTCATTTACGTTTTATCGAATATCTCGGTTCCTGAGCGAGATAGAGCCTTGAAATTTGGACTATAAATACCTTTTCGAAATTCCTCAACTTTCTGTATCCCCGAAAATATTCTACGACTTTTAGATCGGCTGCAACATCAAAAAGAAAAGTGTAAATTTACGTTTTATCGAATATCTCGGTTCCTGAGCGAGATGTAGCCTTGAAATTTGGACTATAAATACCTTTCTGTATCCCCGAATATAGTCTACGACTGTTCATTTACGTTTTATCGAATATCTCGGTTCCTGAGCGAGATAGAGCCTTGAAATTTGGACTATAAATACCTTCTCGAAATTCCTCAACTTTCTGTTTCCCCGAAAATATTCTACGACTTTTAGATCGGCTGCAACATCAAAAAGAAAAGTGTAAATTTACGTTTTATCGAATATCTCGGTTCCTGAGCGAGATAGAGCCTTGAAATTTGGACTATAAATACCTTTCTGTATCCCCGAATATAGTCTACGACTGTTCACTTACGTTTTATCGAATATCTCGGTTCCTGAGCGAGATAGAGACTTGAAATGTGGACTATAAATACTTTCTCGAAATTCCTCAACTTTCTGTATCCCCGAAAATATTCTACGACTTTTAGATCGGCTGCAACATCAAAAAGAAAAGTGTAAATTTACGTTTTATCGAATATCTCGGTTCCTGAGCGAGATAGAGCCTTGAAATTTGGACTATAAATACCTTTCTGTATCCCCGAATATAGTCTACGACTGTTCATTTACGTTTTATCGAATATCTCGGTTCCTGAGCGAGATAGAGCCTTGAAATTTGGACTATAAATACCTTTTCGAAATTCCTCAACTTTCTGTATCCCCGAATATAGTCTACGACTGTTCATTTACGTTTTATCGAATATCTCGGTTCCTGAGCGAGATAGAGCCTTGAAATTTGGACTATAAATACCTTTTCGAAATTCGTCAACTTTCTGTATCCCCGAAAATATTCTACGACTTTTAGATCGGCTGCAACATCAAAAAGAAAAGTGTAAATTTACGTTTTATCGAATATCTCGGTTCCTGAGCGAGATGTAGCCTTGAAATTTGGACTATAAATACCTTTCTGTATCCCCGAATATAGTCTACGACTGTTCATTTACGTTTTATCGAATATCTCGGTTCCTGAGCGAGATAGAGCCTTGAAATTTGGACTATAAATACCTTTTCGAAATTCCTCAACTTTCTGTATCCCCGAATATAGACTACGACTGTTCATTTACGTTTTATCGAATATCTCGGTTCCTGAGCGAGATAGAGCCTTGAAATTTGGACTATAAATACCTTTTCGAAATTCCTCAACTTTCTGTATCCCCGAATATAGTCTACGACTGTTCATTTACGTTTTATCGAATATCTCGGTTCCTGAGCGAGATAGAGCCTTGAAATTTGGACTATAAATACCTTTTCGAAATTCCTCAACTTTCTGTATCCCCGAAAATATTCTACGACTTTTAGATCGGCTGCAACATCAAAAAGAAAAGTGTAAATTTACGTTTTATCGAATATCTCGGTTCCTGAGCGAGATGTAGCCTTGAAATTTGGACTATAAATACCTTTCTGTATCCCCGAATATAGTCTACGACTGTTCATTTACGTTTTATCGAATATCTCGGTTCCTGAGCGAGATAGAGCCTTGAAATTTGGACTATAAATACCTTCTCGACATTCCTCAACTTTCTGTTTCCCCGAAAATATTCTACGACTTTTAGATCGGCTGCAACATCAAAAAGAAAAGTGTAAATTTACGTTTTATCGAATATCTCGGTTCCTGAGCGAGATAGAGCCTTGAAATTTGGACTATAAATACCTTTCTGTATCCCCGAATATAGTCTACGACTGTTCACTTACGTTTTATCGAATATCTCGGTTCCTGAGCGAGATAGAGACTTGAAATGTGGACTATAAATACTTTCTCGAAATTCCTCAACTTTCTGTATCCCCGAAAATATTCTACGACTTTTAGATCGGCTGCAACATCAAAAAGAAAAGTGTAAATTTACGTTTTATCGAATATCTCGGTTCCTGAGCGAGATAGAGCCTTGAAATTTGGACTATAAATACCTTTCTGTATCCCCGAATATAGTCTACGACTGTTCATTTACGTTTTATCGAATATCTCGGTTCCTGAGCGAGATAGAGCCTTGAAATTTGGACTATAAATACCTTTTCGAAATTCCTCAACTTTCTGTATCCCCGAATATAGTCTACGACTGTTCATTTACGTTTTATCGAATATCTCGGTTCCTGAGCGAGATAGAGCCTTGAAATTTGGACTATAAATACCTTTTCGAAATTCCTAAACTTTCTGTATCCCCGAATATAGTCTACGACTGTTCATTTACGTTTTATCGAATATCTCGGTTCCTGAGCGAGATAGAGCCTTGAAATTTGGACTATAAATACCTTTTCGAAATTCCTCAACTTTCTGTATCCCCGAAAATATTCTACGACTTTTAGATCGGCTGCAACATCAAAAAGAAAAGTGTAAATTTACGTTTTATCGAATATCTCGGTTCCTGAGCGAGATGTAGCCTTGAAATTTGGACTATAAATACCTTTCTGTATCCCCGAATATAGTCTACGACTGTTCATTTACGTTTTATCGAATATCTCGGTTCCTGAGCGAGATAGAGCCTTGAAATTTGGACTATAAATACCTTCTCGAAATTCCTCAACTTTCTGTATCCCCGAAAATATTCTACGACTTTTAGATCGGCTGCAACATCAAAAAGAAAAGTGTAAATTTACGTTTTATCGAATATCTCGGTTCCTGAGCGAGATAGAGCCTTGAAATTTGGACTATAAATACCTTTCTGTATCCCCGAATATAGTCTACGACTGTTCATTTACGTTTTATCGAATATCTCGGTTCCTGAGCGAGATAGAGCCTTGAAATTTGGACTATAAATACCTTTTCGAAATTCCTCAACTTTCTGTATCCCCGAATATAGTCTACGACTGTTCATTTACGTTTTATCGAATATCTCGGTTCCTGAGCGAGATAGAGCCTTGAAATTTGGACTATAAATACCTTTTCGAAATTCCTCAACTTTCTGTATCCCCGAATATAGTCTACGACTGTTCATTTACGTTTTATCGAATATCTCGGTTCCTGAGCGAGATAGAGCCTTGAAATTTGGACTATAAATACCTTTTCGAAATTCCTCAACTTTCTGTATCCCCGAAAATATTCTACGACTTTTAGATCGGCTGCAACATCAAAAAGAAAAGTGTAAATTTACGTTTTATCGAATATCTCGGTTCCTGAGCGAGATGTAGCCTTGAAATTTGGACTATAAATACCTTTCTGTATCCCCGAATATAGTCTACGACTGTTCATTTACGTTTTATCGAATATCTCGGTTCCTGAGCGAGATAGAGCCTTGAAATTTGGACTATAAATACCTTCTCGAAATTCCTCAACTTTCTGTTTCCCCGAAAATATTCTACGACTTTTAGATCGGCTGCAACATCAAAAAGAAAAGTGTAAATTTACGTTTTATCGAATATCTCGGTTCCTGAGCGAGATAGAGCCTTGAAATTTGGACTATAAATACCTTTCTGTATCCCCGAATATAGTCTACGACTGTTCACTTACGTTTTATCGAATATCTCGGTTCCTGAGCGAGATAGAGACTTGAAATGTGGACTATAAATACTTTCTCGAAATTCCTCAACTTTCTGTATCCCCGAAAATATTCTACGACTTTTAGATCGGCTGCAACATCAAAAAGAAAAGTGTAAATTTACGTTTTATCGAATATCTCGGTTCCTGAGCGAGATAGAGCCTTGAAATTTGGACTATAAATACCTTTCTGTATCCCCGAATATAGTCTACGACTGTTCATTTACGTTTTATCGAATATCTCGGTTCCTGAGCGAGATAGAGCCTTGAAATTTGGACTATAAATACCTTTTCGAAATTCCTCAACTTTCTGTTTCCCCGAAAATATTCTACGACTTTTAGATCGGCTGCAACATCAAAAAGAAAAGTGTAAATTTACGTTTTATCGAATATCTCGGTTCCTGAGCGAGATAGAGCCTTGAAATTTGGACTATAAATACCTTTCTGTATCCCCGAATATAGTCTACGACTGTTCACTTACGTTTTATCGAATATCTCGGTTCCTGAGCGAGATAGAGACTTGAAATGTGGACTATAAATACTTTCTCGAAATTCCTCAACTTTCTGTATCCCCGAAAATATTCTACGACTTTTAGATCGGCTGCAACATCAAAAAGAAAAGTGTAAATTTACGTTTTATCGAATATCTCGGTTCCTGAGCGAGATAGAGCCTTGAAATTTGGACTATAAATACCTTTTCGAAATTCCTCAACTTTCTGTATCCCCGAATATAGTCTACGACTGTTCATTTACGTTTTATCGAATATCTCGGTTCCTGAGCGAGATAGAGCCTTGAAATTTGGACTATAAATACCTTTTCGAAATTCCTCAACTTTCTGTATCCCCGAATATAGTCTACGACTGTTCCTGAGCGAGATAGAGCCTTGAAATTTGGACTATAAATACCTTTCTGTATCCCCGAATATAGACTACGACTGTTCACTTACGTTTTATCGAATATCTCGGTTCCTGAGCGAGATAGAGCCTTGAAATTTGGACTATAAATACCTTTTCGAAATTCCTCAACTTTCTGTATCCCCGAATATAGTCTACGACTGTTCATTTACGTTTTATCGAATATCTCGGTTCCTGAGCGAGATAGAGCCTTGAAATTTGGACTATAAATACCTTCTCGAAATTCCTCAACTTTCTGTTTCCCCGAAAATATTCTACGACTTTTAGATCGGCTGCAACATCAAAAAGAAAAGTGTAAATTTACGTTTTATCGAATATCTCGGTTCCTGAGCGAGATAGAGCCTTGAAATTTGGACTATAAATACCTTTCTGTATCCCCGAATATAGTCTACGACTGTTCACTTACGTTTTATCGAATATCTCGGTTCCTGAGCGAGATAGAGACTTGAAATGTGGACTATAAATACTTTCTCGAAATTCCTCAACTTTCTGTATCCCCGAAAATATTCTACGACTTTTAGATCGGCTGCAACATCAAAAAGAAAAGTGTAAATTTACGTTTTATCGAATATCTCGGTTCCTGAGCGAGATAGAGCCTTGAAATTTGGACTATAAATACCTTTCTGTATCCCCGAATATAGTCTACGACTGTTCATTTACGTTTTATCGAATATCTCGGTTCCTGAGCGAGATAGAGACTTGAAATGTGGACTATAAATACTTTCTCGAAATTCCTCAACTTTCTGTATCCCCGAAAATATTCTACGACTTTTAGATCGGCTGCAACATCAAAAAGAAAAGTGTAAATTTACGTTTTATCGAATATCTCGGTTCCTGAGCGAGATAGAGCCTTGAAATTTGGACTATAAATACCTTTCTGTATCCCCGAATATAGTCTACGACTGTTCATTTACGTTTTATCGAATATCTCGGTTCCTGAGCGAGATAGAGCCTTGAAATTTGGACTATAAATACCTTTTCGAAATTCCTCAACTTTCTGTATCCTCGAATATAGTCTACGACTGTTCATTTACGTTTTATCGAATATCTCGGTTCCTGAGCGAGATAGAGCCTTGAAATTTGGACTATAAATACCTTCTCGAAATTCCTCAACTTTCTGTATCCCCGAAAATATTCTACGACTTTTAGATCGGCTGCAACATCAAAAAGAAAAGTGTAAATTTACGTTTTATCGAATATCTCGGTTCCTGAGCGAGATAGAGCCTTGAAATTTGGACTATAAATACCTTTCTGTATCCCCGAATATAGTCTACGACTGTTCATTTACGTTTTATCGAATATCTCGGTTCCTGAGCGAGATAGAGCCTTGAAATTTGGACTATAAATACCTTTTCGAAATTCCTCAACTTTCTGTATCCCCGAATATAGTCTACGACTGTTCATTTACGTTTTATCGAATATCTCGGTTCCTGAGCGAGATAGAGCCTTGAAATTTGGACTATGAATACCTTTTCGAAATTCCTCAACTTTCTGTATCCCCGAATATAGTCTACGACTGTTCATTTACGTTTTATCGAATATCTCGGTTCCTGAGCGAGATAGAGCCTTGAAATTTGGACTATAAATACCTTTTCGAAATTCCTCAACTTTCTGTATCCCCGAATATAGTCTACGACTGTTCATTTACGTTTTATCGAATATCTCGGTTCCTGAGCGAGATAGAGCCTTGAAATTTGGACTATAAATACCTTTCTGTATCCCCGAATATAGTCTACGACTGTTCATTTACGTTTTATCGAATATCTCGGTTCCTGAGCGAGATAGAGCCTTGAAATTTGGACTATAAATACCTTTTCGAAATTCCTCAACTTTCTGTATCCCCGAATATAGTCTACGACTGTTCATTTACGTTTTATCGAATGTCTCGGTTCCTGAGCGAGATAGAGCCTTGAAATTTGGACTATAAATACCTTCTCGAAATTCCTCAACTTTCTGTATCCCCGAATATAGTCTACGACTGTTCATTTACGTTTTATCGAATATCTCGGTTCCTGAGCGAGATAGAGCCTTGAAATTTGGACTATAAATACCTTTTCGAAATTCCTCAACTTTCTGTATCCCCGAATATAGTCTACGACTGTTCATTTACGTTTTATCGAATATCTCGGTTCCTGAGCGAGATAGAGCCTTGAAATTTGGACTATAAATACCTTTCTGTATCCCCGAATATAGTCTACGACTGTTCATTTACGTTTTATCGAATATCTCGGTTCCTGAGCGAGATAGAGCCTTGAAATTTGGACTATAATTACCTTCTCGAAATTCCTCAACTTTCTGTTTCCCCGAAAATATTCTACGACTTTTAGATCGGCTGCAACATCAAAAAGAAAAGTGTAAATTTACGTTTTATCGAATATCTCGGTTCCTGAGCGAGATAGAGCCTTGAAATTTGGACTATAAATACCTTTCTGTATCCCCGAATATAGTCTACAACTGTTCACTTACGTTTTATCGAATATCTCGGTTCCTGAGCGAGATAGAGACTTGAAATTTGGACTATAAATACCTTCTCGAAATTCCTCATTTTTCTGTATCCCCGAAAATATTCTACGACTTTTAGATCGGCTGCAACATCAAAAAGAAAAGTGTAAATTTACGTTTTATCGAATATCTCGGTTCCTGAGCGAGATAGAGCCTTGAAATTTGGACTATAAATACCTTTCTGTATCCCCGAATATAGTCTACGACTGTTCATTTACGTTTTATCGAATATCTCGGTTCCTGAGCGAGATAGAGCCTTGAAATTTGGACTATAAATACCTTTTCGAAATTCCTCAACTTTCTGTATCCCCGAATATAGTCTACGACTGTTCATTTACGTTTTATCGAATGTCTCGGTTCCTGAGCGAGATAGAGCCTTGAAATTTGGACTATAAATACCTTCTCGAAATTCCTCAACTTTCTGTATCCCCGAAAATATTCTACGACTTTTAGATCGGCTGCAACATCAAAAAGAAAAGTGTAAATTTACGTTTTATCGAATATCTCGGTTCCTGAGCGAGATAGAGCCTTGAAATTTGGACTATAAATACCTTTCTGTATCCCCGAATATAGTCTACGACTGTTCATTTACGTTTTATCGAATATCTCGGTTCCTGAGCGAGATAGAGCCTTGAAATTTGGACTATAAATACCTTTTCGAAATTCCTCAACTTTCTGTATCCCCGAAAATATTCTACGACTTTTAGATCGGCTGCAACATCAAAAAGAAAAGTGTAAATTTACGTTTTATCGAATATCTCGGTTCCTGAGCGAGATAGAGCCTTGAAATTTGGACTATAAATACCTTTCTGTATCCCCGAATATAGTCTACGACTGTTCATTTACGTTTTATCGAATATCTCGGTTCCTGAGCGAGATAGAGCCTTGAAATTTGGACTATAAATACCTTTTCGAAATTCCTCAACTTTCTGTATCCCCGAATATAGTCTACGACTGTTCATTTACGTTTTATCGAATATCTCGGTTCCTGAGCGAGATAGAGCCTTGAAATTTGGACTATAAATACCTTTCTGTATCCCCGAATATAGTCTACGACTGTTCATTTACGTTTTATCGAATATCTCGGTTCCTGAGCGAGATAGAGCCTTGAAATTTGGACTATAAATACCTTTTCGAAATTCCTCAACTTTCTGTATCCCCGAAAATATTCTACGACTTTTAGATCGGCTGCAACATCAAAAAGAAAAGTGTAAATTTACGTTTTATCGAATATCTCGGTTCCTGAGCGAGATAGAGACTTGAAATTTGGACTATAAATACCTTTCTGTATCCCCGAATATAGTCTACGACTGTTCATTTACGTTTTATCGAATATCTCGGTGCCTGAGCGAGATAGAGCCTTGAAATTTGGACTATAAATACCTTTTCGAAATTCCTCAACTTTCTGTATCCCCGAAATTATTCTACGACTTTTAGATCGGCTGCAACATCAAAAAGAAAAGTGTAAATTTACGTTTTATCGAATATCTCGGTTCCTGAGCGAGATAGAGACTTGAAATTTGGACTATAAATACCTTCTCGAAATTCCTCAACTTTCTGTATCCCCGAAAATATTCTACGACTGTTCATTTACGTTTTATCGAATATCTCGGTTCCTGAGCGAGATAAAGCCTTGAAATTTGGACTATAAATACCTTCTCGAAATTCCTCAACTTTCTGTATCCCCGAAAATATTCTACGACTTTTAGATCGGCTGCAACATCAAAAAGAAAAGTGTAAATTTACGTTTTATCGAATATCTCGGTTCCTGAGCGAGATAGAGCCTTGAAATTTGGACTATAAATACCTTTCTGTATCCCCGAATATAGTCTACGACTGTTCATTTACGTTTTATCGAATATCTCGGTTCCTGAGCGAGATAGAGCCTTGAAATTTGGACTATAAATACCTTTTCGAAATTCCTCAACTTTCTGTATCCCCGAAAATATTCTACGACTTTTAGATCGGCTGCAACATCAAAAAGAAAAGTGTAAATTTACGTTTTATCGAATATCTCGGTTCCTGAGCGAGATAGAGCCTTGAAATTTGGACTATAAATACCTTTCTGTATCCCCGAATATAGTCTACGACTGTTCATTTACGTTTTATCGAATATCTCGGTTCCTGAGCGAGATAGAGCCTTGAAATTTGGACTATAAATACCTTTTCGAAATTCCTCAACTTTCTGTATCCCCGAATATAGTCTACGACTGTTCATTTACGTTTTATCGAATATCTCGGTTCCTGAGCGAGATAGAGCCTTGAAATTTGGACTATAAATACCTTTCTGTATCCCCGAATATAGTCTACGACTGTTCATTTACGTTTTATCGAATATCTCGGTTCCTGAGCGAGATAGAGCCTTGAAATTTGGATTATAAATACCTTTTCGAAATTCCTCAACTTTCTGTATCCCCGAAATTATTCTACGACTTTTAGATCGGCTGCAACATCAAAAAGAAAAGTGTAAATTTACGTTTTATCGAATATCTCGGTTCCTGAGCGAGATAGAGACTTGAAATTTGGACTATAAATACCTTCTCGAAATTCCTCAACTTTCTGTATCCCCGAAAATATTCTACGACTGTTCATTTACGTTTTATCGAATATCTCGGTTCCTGAGCGAGATAAAGCCTTGAAATTTGGACTATAAATACCTTCTCGAAATTCCTCAACTTTCTGTATCCCCGAAAATATTCTACGACTTTTAGATCGGCTGCAACATCAAAAAGAAAAGTGTAAATTTACGTTTTATCGAATATCTCGGTTCCTGAGCGAGATAGAGCCTTGAAATTTGGACTATAAATACCTTTCTGTATCCCCGAATATAGTCTACGACTGTTCATTTACGTTTTATCGAATATCTCGGTTCCTGAGCGAGATAGAGCCTTGAAATTTGGACTATAAATACCTTTTCGAAATTCCTCAACTTTCTGTATCCCCGAAAATATTCTACGACTGTTCATTTACGTTTTATCGAATATCTCGGTTCCTGAGCGAGATAAAGCCTTGAAATTTGGACTATAAATACCTTCTCGAAATTCCTCAACTTTCTGTATCCCCGAAAATATTCTACGACTTTTAGATCGGCTGCAACATCAAAAAGAAAAGTGTAAATTTACGTTTTATCGAATATCTCGGTTCCTGAGCGAGATAGAGCCTTGAAATTTGGACTATAAATACCTTTCTGTATCCCCGAATATAGTCTACGACTGTTCATTTACGTTTTATCGAATATCTCGGTTCCTGAGCGAGATAGAGCCTTGAAATTTGGACTATAAATACCTTTTCGAAATTCCTCAACTTTCTGTATCCCCGAATATAGTCTACGACTGTTCATTTACGTTTTATCGAATATCTCGGTTCCTGAGCGAGATAGAGCCTTGAAATTTGGACTATAAATACCTTCTCAAAATTCCTCAACTTAGATCGGCTGCAACATCAAATAGAAAAGTGTAAATTTACGTTTTATCGAATATCTCGGTTCCTGAGCGAGATAGAGCCTTGAAATTTGGACTATAAATACCTTTCTGTATCCCCGAATATAGTCTACGACTGTTCATTTACGTTTTATCGAATATCTCGGTTCCTGAGCGAGATAGAGCCTTGAAATTTGGACTATAAATACCTTTTCGAAATTCCTCAACTTTCTGTATCCCCGAATATAGTCTACGACTGTTCATTTACGTTTTATCGAATATCTCGGTTCCTGAGCGAGATAGAGCCTTGAAATTTGGACTATAAATACCTTTCTGTATCCCCGAATATAGTCTACGACTGTTCATTCACGTTTTATCGAATATCTCGGTTCCTGAGCGAGATAGAGCCTTGAAATTTGGACTATAAATACCTTTTCGAAATTCCTCAACTTTCTGTATCCCCGAAATTATTCTACGACTTTTAGATCGGCTGCAACATCAAAAAGAAAAGTGTAAATTTACGTTTTATCGAATATCTCGGTTCCTGAGCGAGATAGAGACTTGAAATTTGGACTATAAATACCTTCTCGAAATTCCTCAACTTTCTGTATCCCCGAAAATATTCTACGACTGTTCATTTACGTTTTATCGAATATCTCGGTTCCTGAGCGAGATAAAGCCTTGAAATTTGGACTATAAATACCTTCTCGAAATTCCTCAACTTTCTGTATCCCCGAAAATATTCTACGACTTTTAGATCGGCTGCAACATCAAAAAGAAAAGTGTAAATTTACGTTTTATCGAATATCTCGGTTCCTGAGCGAGATAGAGCCTTGAAATTTGGACTATAAATACCTTTCTGTATCCCCGAATATAGTCTACGACTGTTCATTTACGTTTTATCGAATATCTCGGTTCCTGAGCGAGATAGAGCCTTGAAATTTGGACTATAAATACCTTTTCGAAATTCCTCAACTTTCTGTATCCCCGAATATAGTCTACGACTGTTCATTTACGTTTTATCGAATATCTCGGTTCCTGAGCGAGATAGAGCCTTGAAATTTGGACTATAAATACCTTCTCAAAATTCCTCAACTTTCTGTATCCCCGAAAATATTCTACGACTTTTAGATCGGCTGCAACATCAAAAAGAAAAGTGTAAATTTACGTTTTATCGAATATCTCGGTTCCTGAGCGAGATAGAGCCTTGAAATTTGGACTATAAATACCTTTCTGTATCCCCGAATATAGTCTACGACTGTTCATTTACGTTTTATCGAATATCTCGGTTCCTGAGCGAGATAGAGCCTTGAAATTTGGACTATAAATACCTTTTCGAAATTCCTCAACTTTCTGTATCCCCGAATATAGTCTACGACTGTTCATTTACGTTTTATCGAATATCTCGGTTCCTGAGCGAGATAGAGCCTTGAAATTCGGACTATGAATACCTTCTCGAAATTCCTCAACTTTCTGTATCCCCGAAATTATTCTACGACTTTTAGATCGGCTGCAACATCAAAAAGAAAAGTGTAAATTTACGTTTTATCGAATATCTCGGTTCCTGAGCGAGATAGAGCCTTGAAATTTGGACTATAAATACCTTTCTGTATCCCCGAATATAGTCTACGACTGTTCATTTACGTTTTATCGAATATCTCGGTTCCTGAGCGAGATAGAGCCTTGAAATTTGGACTATGAATACCTTTTCGAAATTCCTCAACTTTCTGTATCCCCGAATATAGTCTACGACTGTTCATTTACGTTTTATCGAATATCTCGGTTCCTGAGCGAGATAGAGCCTTGAAATTTGGACTATGAATACCTTTTCGAAATTCCTCAACTTTCTGTATCCCCGAAATTATTCTACGACTTTTAGATCGGCTGCAACATCAAAAAGAAAAGTGTAAATTTACGTTTTATCGAATATCTCGGTTCCTGAGCGAGATAGAGCCTTGAAATTTGGACTATAAATACCTTTCTGTATCCCCGAATATAGTCTACGACTGTTCATTTACGTTTTATCGAATATCTCGGTTCCTGAGCGAGATAGAGCCTTGAAATTTGGACTATAAATACCTTTTCGAAATTCCTCAACTTTCTGTATCCCCGAATATAGTCTACGACTGTTCATTTACGTTTTATCGAATATCTCGGTTCCTGAGCGAGATAGAGCCTTGAAATTTGGACTATAAATACCTTTCTGTATCCCCGAATATAGTCTACGACTGTTCATTTACGTTTTATCGAATATCTCGGTTCCTGAGCGAGATAGAGCCTTGAAATTTGGACTATAAATACCTTCTCGAAATTCCTCAACTTTCTGTATCCCCGAAAATATTCTACGACTTTTAGATCGGCTGCAACATCAAAAAGAAAAGTGTAAATTTACGTTTTATCGAATATCTCGGTTCCTGAGCGAGATAGAGCCTTGAAATTTGGACTATAAATACCTTTCTGTATCCCCGAATATAGTCTACGACTGTTCATTTACGTTTTATCGAATATCTCGGTTCCTGAGCGAGATAGAGCCTTGAAATTTGGACTATAAATACCTTTTCGAAATTCCTCAACTTTCTGTATCCCCGAAATTATTCTACGACTTTTAGATCGGCTGCAACATCAAAAAGAAAAGTGTAAATTTACGTTTTATCGAATATCTCGGTTCCTGAGCGAGATAGAGACTTGAAATTTGGACTATAAATACCTTCTCGAAATTCCTCAACTTTCTGTATCCCCGAAAATATTCTACGACTGTTCATTTACGTTTTATCGAATATCTCGGTTCCTGAGCGAGATAAAGCCTTGAAATTTGGACTATAAATACCTTCTCGAAATTCCTCAACTTTCTGTATCCCCGAAAATATTCTACGACTTTTAGATCGGCTGCAACATCAAAAAGAAAAGTGTAAATTTACGTTTTATCGAATATCTCGGTTCCTGAGCGAGATAGAGCCTTGAAATTTGGACTATAAATACCTTTCTGTATCCCCGAATATAGTCTACGACTGTTCATTTACGTTTTATCGAATATCTCGGTTCCTGAGCGAGATAGAGCCTTGAAATTTGGACTATAAATACCTTTTCGAAATTCCTCAACTTTCTGTATCCCCGAATATAGTCTACGACTGTTCATTTACGTTTTATCGAATATCTCGGTTCCTGAGCGAGATAGAGCCTTGAAATTTGGACTATAAATACCTTCTCAAAATTCCTCAACTTTCTGTATCCCCGAAAATATTCTACGACTTTTAGATCGGCTGCAACATCAAAAAGAAAAGTGTAAATTTACGTTTTATCGAATATCTCGGTTCCTGAGCGAGATAGAGCCTTGAAATTTGGACTATAAATACCTTTCTGTATCCCCGAATATAGTCTACGACTGTTCATTTACGTTTTATCGAATATCTCGGTTCCTGAGCGAGATAGAGCCTTGAAATTTGGACTATAAATACCTTTTCGAAATTCCTCAACTTTCTGTATCCCCGAATATAGTCTACGACTGTTCATTTACGTTTTATCGAATATCTCGGTTCCTGAGCGAGATAGAGCCTTGAAATTCGGACTATGAATACCTTCTCGAAATTCCTCAACTTTCTGTATCCCCGAAATTATTCTACGACTTTTAGATCGGCTGCAACATCAAAAAGAAAAGTGTAAATTTACGTTTTATCGAATATCTCGGTTCCTGAGCGAGATAGAGCCTTGAAATTTGGACTATAAATACCTTTCTGTATCCCCGAATATAGTCTACGACTGTTCATTTACGTTTTATCGAATATCTCGGTTCCTGAGCGAGATAGAGCCTTGAAATTTGGACTATAAATACCTTTTCGAAATTCCTCAACTTTCTGTATCCCCGAATATAGTCTACGACTGTTCATTTACGTTTTATCGAATATCTCGGTTCCTGAGCGAGATAGAGCCTTGAAATTTGGACTATGAATACCTTTTCGAAATTCCTCAACTTTCTGTATCCCCGAAATTATTCTACGACTTTTAGATCGGCTGCAACATCAAAAAGAAAAGTGTAAATTTACGTTTTATCGAATATCTCGGTTCCTGAGCGAGATAGAGCCTTGAAATTTGGACTATAAATACCTTTCTGTATCCCCGAATATAGTCTACGACTGTTCATTTACGTTTTATCGAATATCTCGGTTCCTGAGCGAGATAGAGCCTTGAAATTTGGACTATAAATACCTTTTCGAAATTCCTCAACTTTCTGTATCCCCGAATATAGTCTACGACTGTTCATTTACGTTTTATCGAATATCTCGGTTCCTGAGCGAGATAGAGCCTTGAAATTTGGACTATAAATACCTTTCTGTATCCCCGAATATAGTCTACGACTGTTCATTTACGTTTTATCGAATATCTCGGTTCCTGAGCGAGATAGAGCCTTGAAATTTGGACTATAAATACCTTCTCGAAATTCCTCAACTTTCTGTTTCCCCGAAAATATTCTACGACTTTTAGATCGGCTGCAACATCAAAAAGAAAAGTGTAAATTTACGTTTTATCGAATATCTCGGTTCCTGAGCGAGATAGAGCCTTGAAATTTGGACTATAAATACCTTTCTGTATCCCCGAATATAGTCTACGACTGTTCATTTACGTTTTATCGAATATCTCGGTTCCTGAGCGAGATAGAGCCTTGAAATTCGGACTATGAATACCTTCTCGAAATTCCTCAACTTTCTGTATCCCCGAAATTATTCTACGACTTTTAGATCGGCTGCAACATCAAAAAGAAAAGTGTAAATTTACGTTTTATCGAATATCTCGGTTCCTGAGCGAGATAGAGCCTTGAAATTTGGACTATAAATACCTTTCTGTATCCCCGAATATAGTCTACGACTGTTCATTTACGTTTTATCGAATATCTCGGTTCCTGAGCGAGATAGAGCCTTGAAATTTGGACTATAAATACCTTTTCGAAATTCCTCAACTTTCTGTATCCCCGAATATAGTCTACGACTGTTCATTTACGTTTTATCGAATATCTCGGTTCCTGAGCGAGATAGAGCCTTGAAATTTGGACTATGAATACCTTTTCGAAATTCCTCAACTTTCTGTATCCCCGAAAATATTCTACGACTTTTAGATCGGCTGCAACATCAAAAAGAAAAGTGTAAATTTACGTTTTATCGAATATCTCGGTTCCTGAGCGAGATAGAGCCTTGAAATTTGGACTATAAATACCTTTCTGTATCCCCGAATATAGTCTACGACTGTTCATTTACGTTTTATCGAATATCTCGGTTCCTGAGCGAGATAGAGCCTTGAAATTTGGACTATAAATACCTTTTCGAAATACCTCAACTTTCTGTATCCCCGAATATAGTCTACGACTGTTCATTTACGTTTTATCGAATATCTCGGTTCCTGAGCGAGATAGAGCCTTGAAATTTGGACTATAAATACCTTTCTGTATCCCCGAATATAGTCTACGACTGTTCATTTACGTTTTATCGAATATCTCGGTTCCTGAGCGAGATAGAGCCTTGAAATTTGGACTATAAATACCTTTTCGAAATTCCTCAACTTTCTGTATCCCCGAAATTATTCTACGACTTTTAGATCGGCTGCAACATCAAAAAGAAAAGTGTAAATTTACGTTTTATCGAATATCTCGGTTCCTGAGCGAGATAGAGACTTGAAATTTGGACTATAAATACCTTCTCGAAATTCCTCAACTTTCTGTATCCCCGAAAATATTCTACGACTGTTCATTTACGTTTTATCGAATATCTCGGTTCCTGAGCGAGATAGAGCCTTGAAATTTGGACTATAAATACCTTCTCGAAATTCCTCAACTTTCTGTATCCCCGAAAATATTCTACGACTTTTAGATCGGCTGCAACATCAAAAAGAAAAGTGTAAATTTACGTTTTATCGAATATCTCGGTTCCTGAGCGAGATAGAGCCTTGAAATTTGGACTATAAATACCTTTCTGTATCCCCGAATATAGTCTACGACTGTTCATTTACGTTTTATCGAATATCTCGGTTCCTGAGCGAGATAGAGCCTTGAAATTTGGACTATAAATACCTTTTCGAAATTCCTCAACTTTCTGTATCCCCGAATATAGTCTACGACTGTTCATTTACGTTTTATCGAATATCTCGGTTCCTGAGCGAGATAGAGCCTTGAAATTTGGACTATGAATACCTTCTCGAAATTCCTCAACTTTCTGTATCCCCGAAATTATTCTACGACTTTTAGATCGGCTGCAACATCAAAAAGAAAAGTGTAAATTTACGTTTTATCGAATATCTCGGTTCCTGAGCGAGATAGAGCCTTGAAATTTGGACTATAAATACCTTTCTGTATCCCCGAATATAGTCTACGACTGTTCATTTACGTTTTATCGAATATCTCGGTTCCTGAGCGAGATAGAGCCTTGAAATTTGGACTATAAATACCTTTTCGAAATTCCTCAACTTTCTGTATCCCCGAAATTATTCTACGACTTTTAGATCGGCTGCAACATCAAAAAGAAAAGTGTAAATTTACGTTTTATCGAATATCTCGGTTCCTGAGCGAGATAGAGACTTGAAATTTGGACTATAAATACCTTCTCGAAATTCCTCAACTTTCTGTATCCCCGAAAATATTCTACGACTGTTCATTTACGTTTTATCGAATATCTCGGTTCCTGAGCGAGATAGAGCCTTGAAATTTGGACTATAAATACCTTCTCGAAATTCCTCAACTTTCTGTATCCCCGAAAATATTCTACGACTTTTAGATCGGCTGCAACATCAAAAAGAAAAGTGTAAATTTACGTTTTATCGAATATCTCGGTTCCTGAGCGAGATAGAGCCTTGAAATTTGGACTATAAATACCTTTCTGTATCCCCGAATATAGTCTACGACTGTTCATTTACGTTTTATCGAATATCTCGGTTCCTGAGCGAGATAGAGCCTTGAAATTTGGACTATAAATACCTTTTCGAAATTCCTCAACTTTCTGTATCCCCGAATATAGTCTACGACTGTTCATTTACGTTTTATCGAATATCTCGGTTCCTGAGCGAGATAGAGCCTTGAAATTTGGACTATGAATACCTTCTCGAAATTCCTCAACTTTCTGTATCCCCGAAATTATTCTACGACTTTTAGATCGGCTGCAACATCAAAAAGAAAAGTGTAAATTTACGTTTTATCGAATATCTCGGTTCCTGAGCGAGATAGAGCCTTGAAATTTGGACTATAAATACCTTTCTGTATCCCCGAATATAGTCTACGACTGTTCATTTACGTTTTATCGAATATCTCGGTTCCTGAGCGAGATAGAGCCTTGAAATTTGGACTATAAATACCTTTTCGAAATTCCTCAACTTTCTGTATCCCCGAATATAGTCTACGACTGTTCATTTACGTTTTATCGAATATCTCGGTTCCTGAGCGAGATAGAGCCTTGAAATTTGGACTATAAATACCTTCTCAAAATTCCTCAACTTTCTGTATCCCCGAAAATATTCTTCGACTTTTAGATCGGCTGCAACATCAAAAAGAAAAGTGTAAATTTACGTTTTATCGAATATCTCGGTTCCTGAGCGAGATAGAGCCTTGAAATTTGGACTATAAATACCTTTCTGTATCCCCGAATATAGTCTACGACTGTTCATTTACGTTTTATCGAATATCTCGGTTCCTGAGCGAGATAGAGCCTTGAAATTTGGACTATAAATACCTTTTCGAAATTCCTCAACTTTCTGTATCCCCGAATATAGTCTACGACTGTTCATTTACGTTTTATCGAATATCTCGGTTCCTGAGCGAGATAGAGCCTTGAAATTTGGACTATGAATACCTTTTCGAAATTCCTCAACTTTCTGTATCCCCGAAATTATTCTACGACTTTTAGATCGGCTGCAACATCAAAAAGAAAAGTGTAAATTTACGTTTTATCGAATATCTCGGTTCCTGAGCGAGATAGAGCCTTGAAATTTGGACTATAAATACCTTTCTGTATCCCCGAATATAGTCTACGACTGTTCATTTACGTTTTATCGAATATCTCGGTTCCTGAGCGAGATAGAGCCTTGAAATTTGGACTATAAATACCTTTTCGAAATTCCTCAACTTTCTGTATCCCCGAATATAGTCTACGACTGTTCATTTACGTTTTATCGAATATCTCGGTTCCTGAGCGAGATAGAGCCTTGAAATTTGGACTATGAATACCTTTTCGAAATTCCTCAACTTTCTGTATCCCCGAAATTATTCTACGACTTTTAGATCGGCTGCAACATCAAAAAGAAAAGTGTAAATTTACGTTTTATCGAATATCTCGGTTCCTGAGCGAGATAGAGCCTTGAAATTTGGACTATAAATACCTTTCTGTATCCCCGAATATAGTCTACGACTGTTCATTTACGTTTTATCGAATATCTCGGTTCCTGAGCGAGATAGAGCCTTGAAATTTGGACTATAAATACCTTTTCGAAATTCCTCAACTTTCTGTATCCCCGAATATAGTCTACGACTGTTCATTTACGTTTTATCGAATATCTCGGTTCCTGAGCGAGATAGAGCCTTGAAATTTGGACTATAAATACCTTTTCGAAATTCCTCAACTTTCTGTATCCCCGAATATAGTCTACGACTGTTCATTTACGTTTTATCGAATATCTCGGTTCCTGAGCGAGATAGAGCCTTGAAATTTGGACTATAAATACCTTTCTGTATCCCCGAATATAGTCTACGACTGTTCATTTACGTTTTATCGAATATCTCGGTTCCTGAGCGAGATAGAGCCTTGAAATTTGGACTATAAATACCTTTTCGAAATTCCTCAACTTTCTGTATCCCCGAATATAGTCTACGACTGTTCATTTACGTTTTATCGAATATCTCGGTTCCTGAGCGAGATAGAGCCTTGAAATTTGGACTATAAATACCTTCTCGAAATTCCTCAACTTTCTGTATCCCCGAAAATATTCTACGACTTTTAGATCGGCTGCAACATCAAAAAGAAAAGTGTAAATTTACGTTTTATCGAATATCTCGGTTCCTGAGCGAGATAGAGCCTTGAAATTTGGACTATAAATACCTTTCTGTATCCCCGAATATAGTCTACGACTGTTCATTTACGTTTTATCGAATATCTCGGTTCCTGAGCGAGATAGAGCCTTGAAATTTGGACTATAAATACCTTTTCGAAATTCCTCAACTTTCTGTATCCCCGAATATAGTCTACGACTGTTCATTTACGTTTTATCGAATATCTCGGTTCCTGAGCGAGATAGAGCCTTGAAATTTGGACTATAAATACCTTTTCGAAATTCCTCAACTTTCTGTATCCCCGAATATAGTCTACGACTGTTCATTTACGTTTTATCGAATATCTCGGTTCCTGAGCGAGATAGAGCCTTGAAATTTGGACTATAAATACCTTTTCGAAATTCCTCAACTTTCTGTATCCCCGAATATAGTCTACGACTGTTCATTTACGTTTTATCGAATATCTCGGTTCCTGAGCGAGATAGAGCCTTGAAATTTGGACTATAAATACCTTTCTGTATCCCCGAATATAGTCTACGACTGTTCATTTACGTTTTATCGAATATCTCGGTTCCTGAGCGAGATAGAGCCTTGAAATTTGGACTATAAATACCTTTTCGAAATTCCTCAACTTTCTGTATCCCCGAATATAGTCTACGACTGTTCATTTACGTTTTATCGAATATCTCGGTTCCTGAGCGAGATAGAGCCTTGAAATTTGGACTATAAATACCTTTTCGAAATTCCTCAACTTTCTGTATCCCCGAATATAGTCTACGACTGTTCATTTACGTTTTATCGAATATCTCGGTTCCTGAGCGAGATAGAGCCTTGAAATTTGGACTATAAATACCTTCTCAAAATTCCTCAACTTTCTGTATCCCCGAAAATATTCTTCGACTTTTAGATCGGCTGCAACATCAAAAAGAAAAGTGTAAATTTACGTTTTATCGAATATCTCGGTTCCTGAGCGAGATAGAGCCTTGAAATTTGGACTATAAATACCTTTCTGTATCCCCGAATATAGTCTACGACTGTTCATTTACGTTTTATCGAATATCTCGGTTCCTGAGCGAGATAGAGCCTTGAAATTTGGACTATAAATACCTTTTCGAAATTCCTCAACTTTCTGTATCCCCGAATATAGTCTACGACTGTTCATTTACGTTTTATCGAATATCTCGGTTCCTGAGCGAGATAGAGCCTTGAAATTTGGACTATAAATACCTTCTCAAAATTCCTCAACTTTCTGTATCCCCGAAAATATTCTTCGACTTTTAGATCGGCTGCAACATCAAAAAGAAAAGTGTAAATTTACGTTTTATCGAATATCTCGGTTCCTGAGCGAGATAGAGCCTTGAAATTTGGACTATAAATACCTTTCTGTATCCCCGAATATAGTCTACGACTGTTCATTTACGTTTTATCGAATATCTCGGTTCCTGAGCGAGATAGAGCCTTGAAATTTGGACTATAAATACCTTTTCGAAATTCCTCAACTTTCTGTATCCCCGAATATAGTCTACGACTGTTCATTTACGTTTTATCGAATATCTCGGTTCCTGAGCGAGATAGAGCCTTGAAATTTGGACTATGAATACCTTTTCGAAATTCCTCAACTTTCTGTATCCCCGAAATTATTCTACGACTTTTAGATCGGCTGCAACATCAAAAAGAAAAGTGTAAATTTACGTTTTATCGAATATCTCGGTTCCTGAGCGAGATAGAGCCTTGAAATTTGGACTATAAATACCTTTCTGTATCCCCGAATATAGTCTACGACTGTTCATTTACGTTTTATCGAATATCTCGGTTCCTGAGCGAGATAGAGCCTTGAAATTTGGACTATAAATACCTTTTCGAAATTCCTCAACTTTCTGTATCCCCGAATATAGTCTACGACTGTTCATTTACGTTTTATCGAATATCTCGGTTCCTGAGCGAGATAGAGCCTTGAAATTTGGACTATGAATACCTTTTCGAAATTCCTCAACTTTCTGTATCCCCGAAATTATTCTACGACTTTTAGATCGGCTGCAACATCAAAAAGAAAAGTGTAAATTTACGTTTTATCGAATATCTCGGTTCCTGAGCGAGATAGAGCCTTGAAATTTGGACTATAAATACCTTTCTGTATCCCCGAATATAGTCTACGACTGTTCATTTACGTTTTATCGAATATCTCGGTTCCTGAGCGAGATAGAGCCTTGAAATTTGGACTATAAATACCTTTTCGAAATTCCTCAACTTTCTGTATCCCCGAATATAGTCTACGACTGTTCATTTACGTTTTATCGAATATCTCGGTTCCTGAGCGAGATAGAGCCTTGAAATTTGGACTATAAATACCTTTTCGAAATTCCTCAACTTTCTGTATCCCCGAATATAGTCTACGACTGTTCATTTACGTTTTATCGAATATCTCGGTTCCTGAGCGAGATAGAGCCTTGAAATTTGGACTATAAATACCTTTCTGTATCCCCGAATATAGTCTACGACTGTTCATTTACGTTTTATCGAATATCTCGGTTCCTGAGCGAGATAGAGCCTTGAAATTTGGACTATAAATACCTTTTCGAAATTCCTCAACTTTCTGTATCCCCGAATATAGTCTACGACTGTTCATTTACGTTTTATCGAATATCTCGGTTCCTGAGCGAGATAGAGCCTTGAAATTTGGACTATAAATACCTTCTCGAAATTCCTCAACTTTCTGTATCCCCGAAAATATTCTACGACTTTTAGATCGGCTGCAACATCAAAAAGAAAAGTGTAAATTAACGTTTTATCGAATATCTCGGTTCCTGAGCGAGATAGAGCCTTGAAATTTGGACTATAAATACCTTTCTGTATCCCCGAATATAGTCTACGACTGTTCATTTACGTTTTATCGAATATCTCGGTTCCTGAGCGAGATAGAGCCTTGAAATTTGGACTATAAATACCTTTTCGAAATTCCTCAACTTTCTGTATCCCCGAATATAGTCTACGACTGTTCATTTACGTTTTATCGAATATCTCGGTTCCTGAGCGAGATAGAGCCTTGAAATTTGGACTATAAATACCTTTTCGAAATTCCTCAACTTTCTGTATCCCCGAATATAGTCTACGACTGTTCATTTACGTTTTATCGAATATCTCGGTTCCTGAGCGAGATAGAGCCTTGAAATTTGGACTATAAATACCTTCTCGAAATTCCTCAACTTTCTGTATCCCCGAAAATATTCTACGACTTTTAGATCGGCTGCAACATCAAAAAGAAAAGTGTAAATTTACGTTTTATCGAATATCTCGGTTCCTGAGCGAGATAGAGCCTTGAAATTTGGACTATAAATACCTTTCTGTATCCCCGAATATAGTCTACGACTGTTCATTTACGTTTTATCGAATATCTCGGTTCCTGAGCGAGATAGAGCCTTGAAATTTGGACTATAAATACCTTTTCGAAATTCCTCAACTTTCTGTATCCCCGAATATAGTCTACGACTGTTCATTTACGTTTTATCGAATATCTCGGTTCCTGAGCGAGATAGAGCCTTGAAATTTGGACTATAAATACCTTTTCGAAATTCCTCAACTTTCTGTATCCCCGAATATAGTCTACGACTGTTCATTTACGTTTTATCGAATATCTCGGTTCCTGAGCGAGATAGAGCCTTGAAATTTGGACTATAAATACCTTTCTGTATCCCCGAATATAGTCTACGACTGTTCATTTACGTTTTATCGAATATCTCGGTTCCTGAGCGAGATAGAGCCTTGAAATTTGGACTATAAATACCTTTTCGAAATTCCTCAACTTTCTGTATCCCCGAATATAGTCTACGACTGTTCATTTACGTTTTATCGAATATCTCGGTTCCTGAGCGAGATAGAGCCTTGAAATTTGGACTATAAATACCTTTTCGAAATTCCTCAACTTTCTGTATCCCCGAATATAGTCTACGACTGTTCATTTACGTTTTATCGAATATCTCGGTTCCTGAGCGAGATAGAGCCTTGAAATTTGGACTATAAATACCTTTCTGTATCCCCGAATATAGTCTACGACTGTTCATTTACGTTTTATCGAATATCTCGGTTCCTGAGCGAGATAGAGCCTTGAAATTTGGACTATAAATACCTTTTCGAAATTCCTCAACTTTCTGTATCCCCGAATATAGTCTACGACTGTTCATTTACGTTTTATCGAATATCTCGGTTCCTGAGCGAGATAGAGCCTTGAAATTTGGACTATAAATACCTTCTCGAAATTCCTCAACTTTCTGTATCCCCGAAAATATTCTACGACTTTTAGATCGGCTGCAACATCAAAAAGAAAAGTGTAAATTTACGTTTTATCGAATATCTCGGTTCCTGAGCGAGATAGAGCCTTGAAATTTGGACTATAAATACCTTTCTGTATCCCCGAATATAGTCTACGACTGTTCATTTACGTTTTATCGAATATCTCGGTTCCTGAGCGAGATAGAGCCTTGAAATTTGGACTATAAATACCTTTTCGAAATTCCTCAACTTTCTGTATCCCCGAATATAGTCTACGACTGTTCATTTACGTTTTATCGAATATCTCGGTTCCTGAGCGAGATAGAGCCTTGAAATTTGGACTATAAATACCTTTTCGAAATTCCTCAACTTTCTGTATCCCCGAATATAGTCTACGACTGTTCATTTACGTTTTATCGAATATCTCGGTTCCTGAGCGAGATAGAGCCTTGAAATTTGGACTATAAATACCTTTTCGAAATTCCTCAACTTTCTGTATCCCCGAATATAGTCTACGACTGTTCATTTACGTTTTATCGAATATCTCGGTTCCTGAGCGAGATAGAGCCTTGAAATTTGGACTATAAATACCTTCTCGAAATTCCTCAACTTTCTGTATCCCCGAAAATATTCTACGACTTTTAGATCGGCTGCAACATCAAAAAGAAAAGTGTAAATTTACGTTTTATCGAATATCTCGGTTCCTGAGCGAGATAGAGCCTTGAAATTTGGACAATAAATACCTTTCTGTATCCCCGAATATAGTCTACGACTGTTCATTTACGTTTTATCGAATATCTCGGTTCCTGAGCGAGATAGAGCCTTGAAATTTGGACTATAAATACCTTTTCGAAATTCCTCAACTTTCTGTATCCCCGAATATAGTCTACGACTGTTCATTTACGTTTTATCGAATATCTCGGTTCCTGAGCGAGATAGAGCCTTGAAATTTGGACTATAAATACCTTCTCGAAATTCCTCAACTTTCTGTATCCCCGAAAATATTCTACGACTTTTAGATCGGCTTCAACATCAAAAAGAAAAGTGTAAATTAACGTTTTATCGAATATCTCGGTTCCTGAGCGAGATAGAGCCTTGAAATTTGGACTATAAATACCTTTCTGTATCCCCGAATATAGTCTACGACTGTTCATTTACGTTTTATCGAATATCTCGGTTCCTGAGCGAGATAGAGCCTTGAAATTTGGACTATAAATACCTTTTCGAAATTCCTGAGCGAGATAGAGCCTTGAAATTTGGACTATAAATACCTTCTCGAAATTCCTCAACTTTCTGTATCCCCGAAAATATTCTACGACTTTTAGATCGGCTGCAACATCAAAAAGAAAAGTGTAAATTTACGTTTTATCGAATATCTCGGTTCCTGAGCGAGATAGAGCCTTGAAATTTGGACTATAAATACCTTTCTGTATCCCCGAATATAGTCTACGACTGTTCATTTACGTTTTATCGAATATCTCGGTTCCTGAGCGAGATAGAGCCTTGAAATTTGGACTATAAATACCTTTTCGAAATTCCTCAACTTTCTGTATCCCCGAATATAGTCTACGACTGTTCATTTACGTTTTATCGAATATCTCGGTTCCTGAGCGAGATAGAGCCTTGAAATTTGGACTATAAATACCTTTTCGAAATTCCTCAACTTTCTGTATCCCCGAATATAGTCTACGACTGTTCATTTACGTTTTATCGAATATCTCGGTTCCTGAGCGAGATAGAGCCTTGAAATTTGGACTATAAATACCTTTCTGTATCCCCGAATATAGTCTACGACTGTTCATTTACGTTTTATCGAATATCTCGGTTCCTGAGCGAGATAGAGCCTTGAAATTTGGACTATAAATACCTTTTCGAAATTCCTCAACTTTCTGTATCCCCGAATATAGTCTACGACTGTTCATTTACGTTTTATCGAATATCTCGGTTCCTGAGCGAGATAGAGCCTTGAAATTTGGACTATAAATACCTTTTCGAAATTCCTCAACTTTCTGTATCCCCGAATATAGTCTACGACTGTTCATTTACGTTTTATCGAATATCTCGGTTCCTGAGCGAGATAGAGCCTTGAAATTTGGACTATAAATACCTTTCTGTATCCCCGAATATAGTCTACGACTGTTCATTTACGTTTTATCGAATATCTCGGTTCCTGAGCGAGATAGAGCCTTGAAATTTGGACTATAAATACCTTTTCGAAATTCCTCAACTTTCTGTATCCCCGAATATAGTCTACGACTGTTCATTTACGTTTTATCGAATATCTCGGTTCCTGAGCGAGATAGAGCCTTGAAATTTGGACTATAAATACCTTCTCGAAATTCCTCAACTTTCTGTATCCCCGAAAATATTCTACGACTTTTAGATCGGCTGCAACATCAAAAAGAAAAGTGTAAATTTACGTTTTATCGAATATCTCGGTTCCTGAGCGAGATAGAGCCTTGAAATTTGGACTATAAATACCTTTCTGTATCCCCGAATATAGTCTACGACTGTTCATTTACGTTTTATCGAATATCTCGGTTCCTGAGCGAGATAGAGCCTTGAAATTTGGACTATAAATACCTTTTCGAAATTCCTCAACTTTCTGTATCCCCGAATATAGTCTACGACTGTTCATTTTGGACTAGATAGAGCCTTGAAATTTGGACTATAAATACCTTTTCGAAATTCCTCAACTTTCTGTATCCCCGAATATAGTCTACGACTGTTCATTTACGTTTTATCGAATATCTCGGTTCCTGAGCGAGATAGAGCCTTGAAATTTGGACTATAAATACCTTCTCGAAATTCCTCAACTTTCTGTATCCCCGAAAATATTCTACGACTTTTAGATCGGCTGCAACATCAAAAAGAAAAGTGTAAATTTACGTTTTATCGAATATCTCGGTTCCTGAGCGAGATAGAGCCTTGAAATTTGGACAATAAATACCTTTCTGTATCCCCGAATATAGTCTACGACTGTTCATTTACGTTTTATCGAATATCTCGGTTCCTGAGCGAGATAGAGCCTTGAAATTTGGACTATAAATACCTTTTCGAAATTCCTCAACTTTCTGTATCCCCGAATATAGTCTACGACTGTTCATTTACGTTTTATCGAATATCTCGGTTCCTGAGCGAGATAGAGCCTTGAAATTTGGACTATAAATACCTTTTCGAAATTCCTCAACTTTCTGTATCCCCGAATATAGTCTACGACTGTTCATTTACGTTTTATCGAATATCTCGGTTCCTGAGCGAGATAGAGCCTTGAAATTTGGACTATAAATACCTTCTCGAAATTCCTCAACTTTCTGTATCCCCGAAAATATTCTACGACTTTTAGATCGGCTTCAACATCAAAAAGAAAAGTGTAAATTAACGTTTTATCGAATATCTCGGTTCCTGAGCGAGATAGAGCCTTGAAATTTGGACTATAAATACCTTTCTGTATCCCCGAATATAGTCTACGACTGTTCATTTACGTTTTATCGAATATCTCGGTTCCTGAGCGAGATAGAGCCTTGAAATTTGGACTATAAATACCTTTTCGAAATTCCTGAGCGAGATAGAGCCTTGAAATTTGGACTATAAATACCTTCTCGAAATTCCTCAACTTTCTGTATCCCCGAAAATATTCTACGACTTTTAGATCGGCTGCAACATCAAAAAGAAAAGTGTAAATTTACGTTTTATCGAATATCTCGGTTCCTGAGCGAGATAGAGCCTTGAAATTTGGACTATAAATACCTTTCTGTATCCCCGAATATAGTCTACGACTGTTCATTTACGTTTTATCGAATATCTCGGTTCCTGAGCGAGATAGAGCCTTGAAATTTGGACTATAAATACCTTTTCGAAATTCCTCAACTTTCTGTATCCCCGAATATAGTCTACGACTGTTCATTTACGTTTTATCGAATATCTCGGTTCCTGAGCGAGATAGAGCCTTGAAATTTGGACTATAAATACCTTTTCGAAATTCCTCAACTTTCTGTATCCCCGAATATAGTCTACGACTGTTCATTTACGTTTTATCGAATATCTCGGTTCCTGAGCGAGATAGAGCCTTGAAATTTGGACTATAAATACCTTTCTGTATCCCCGAATATAGTCTACGACTGTTCATTTACGTTTTATCGAATATCTCGGTTCCTGAGCGAGATAGAGCCTTGAAATTTGGACTATAAATACCTTTTCGAAATTCCTCAACTTTCTGTATCCCCGAATATAGTCTACGACTGTTCATTTACGTTTTATCGAATATCTCGGTTCCTGAGCGAGATAGAGCCTTGAAATTTGGACTATAAATACCTTTTCGAAATTCCTCAACTTTCTGTATCCCCGAATATAGTCTACGACTGTTCATTTACGTTTTATCGAATATCTCGGTTCCTGAGCGAGATAGAGCCTTGAAATTTGGACTATAAATACCTTTCTGTATCCCCGAATATAGTCTACGACTGTTCATTTACGTTTTATCGAATATCTCGGTTCCTGAGCGAGATAGAGCCTTGAAATTTGGACTATAAATACCTTTTCGAAATTCCTCAACTTTCTGTATCCCCGAATATAGTCTACGACTGTTCATTTACGTTTTATCGAATATCTCGGTTCCTGAGCGAGATAGAGCCTTGAAATTTGGACTATAAATACCTTCTCGAAATTCCTCAACTTTCTGTATCCCCGAAAATATTCTACGACTTTTAGATCGGCTGCAACATCAAAAAGAAAAGTGTAAATTTACGTTTTATCGAATATCTCGGTTCCTGAGCGAGATAGAGCCTTGAAATTTGGACTATAAATACCTTTCTGTATCCCCGAATATAGTCTACGACTGTTCATTTACGTTTTATCGAATATCTCGGTTCCTGAGCGAGATAGAGCCTTGAAATTTGGACTATAAATACCTTTTCGAAATTCCTCAACTTTCTGTATCCCCGAATATAGTCTACGACTGTTCATTTTGGACTAGATAGAGCCTTGAAATTTGGACTATAAATACCTTTTCGAAATTCCTCAACTTTCTGTATCCCCGAATATAGTCTACGACTGTTCATTTACGTTTTATCGAATATCTCGGTTCCTGAGCGAGATAGAGCCTTGAAATTTGGACTATAAATACCTTCTCGAAATTCCTCAACTTTCTGTATCCCCGAAAATATTCTACGACTTTTAGATCGGCTGCAACATCAAAAAGAAAAGTGTAAATTTACGTTTTATCGAATATCTCGGTTCCTGAGCGAGATAGAGCCTTGAAATTTGGACAATAAATACCTTTCTGTATCCCCGAATATAGTCTACGACTGTTCATTTACGTTTTATCGAATATCTCGGTTCCTGAGCGAGATAGAGCCTTGAAATTTGGACTATAAATACCTTTTCGAAATTCCTCAACTTTCTGTATCCCCGAATATAGTCTACGACTGTTCATTTACGTTTTATCGAATATCTCGGTTCCTGAGCGAGATAGAGCCTTGAAATTTGGACTATAAATACCTTCTCGAAATTCCTCAACTTTCTGTATCCCCGAAAATATTCTACGACTTTTAGATCGGCTTCAACATCAAAAAGAAAAGTGTAAATTAACGTTTTATCGAATATCTCGGTTCCTGAGCGAGATAGAGCCTTGAAATTTGGACTATAAATACCTTTCTGTATCCCCGAATATAGTCTACGACTGTTCATTTACGTTTTATCGAATATCTCGGTTCCTGAGCGAGATAGAGCCTTGAAATTTGGACTATAAATACCTTTTCGAAATTCCTGAGCGAGATAGAGCCTTGAAATTTGGACTATAAATACCTTCTCGAAATTCCTCAACTTTCTGTATCCCCGAAAATATTCTACGACTTTTAGATCGGCTGCAACATCAAAAAGAAAAGTGTAAATTTACGTTTTATCGAATATCTCGGTTCCTGAGCGAGATAGAGCCTTGAAATTTGGACTATAAATACCTTTCTGTATCCCCGAATATAGTCTACGACTGTTCATTTACGTTTTATCGAATATCTCGGTTCCTGAGCGAGATAGAGCCTTGAAATTTGCACTATAAATACCTTTTCGAAATTCCTCAACTTTCTGTTTCCCCGAATATAGTCTACGACTGTTCATTTACGTTTTATCGAATATCTCGGTTCCTGAGCGAGATAGAGCCTTGAAATTTGGACTATAAATACCTTCTCGAAATTCCTCAACTTTCTGTATCCCCGAAAATATTCTACGACTTTTAGATCGGCTGCAACATCAAAAAGAAAAGTGTAAATTTACGTTTTATCGAATATCTCGGTTCCTGAGCGAGATAGAGCCTTGAAATTTGGACTATAAATACCTTTCTGTATCCCCGAATATAGTCTACGACTGTTCATTTACGTTTTATCGAATATCTCGGTTCCTGAGCGAGATAGAGCCTTGAAATTTGCACTATAAATACCTTTTCGAAATTCCTCAACTTTCTGTATCCCCGAATATAGTCTACGACTGTTCATTTACGTTTTATCGAATATCTCGGTTCCTGAGCGAGATAGAGCCTTGAAATTTGGACTATGAATACCTTTTCGAAATTCCTCAACTTTCTGTATCCCCGAATATAGTCTACGACTGTTCATTTACGTTTTATCGAATATCTCGGTTCCTGAGCGAGATAGAGCCTTGAAATTTGGACTATAAATACCTTTTCGAAATTCCTCAACTTTCTGTATCCCCGAATATAGTCTACGACTGTTCATTTACGTTTTATCGAATATCTCGGTTCCTGAGCGAGATAGAGCCTTGAAATTTGGACTATAAATACCTTTCTGTATCCCCGAATATAGTCTACGACTGTTCATTTACGTTTTATCGAATATCTCGGTTCCTGAGCGAGATAGAGCCTTGAAATTTGGACTATAAATACCTTTTCGAAATTCCTCAACTTTCTGTATCCCCGAATATAGTCTACGACTGTTCATTTACGTTTTATCGAATATCTCGGTTCCTGAGCTAGATAGAGCCTTGAAATTTGGACTATAAATAGCTTCTCGAAATTCCTCAACTTTCTGTATCCCCGAAAATATTCTACGACTTTTAGATCGGCTGCAACATCAAAAAGAAAAGTGTAAATTTACGTTTTATCGAATATCTCGGTTCCTGAGCGAGATAGAGCCTTGAAATTTGGACTATAAATACCTTTCTGTATCCCCGAATATAGTCTACGACTGTTCATTTACGTTTTATCGAATATCTCGGTTCCTGAGCGAGATAGAGCCTTGAAATTTGGACTATAAATACCTTTTCGAAATTCCTCAACTTTCTGTATCCCCGAATATAGTCTACGACTGTTCATTTACGTTTTATCGAATATCTCGGTTCCTGAGCGAGATAGAGCCTTGAAATTTGGACTATAAATACCTTTCTGTATCCCCGAATATAGTCTACGACTGTTCATTTACGTTTTATCGAATATCTCGGTTCCTGAGCGAGATAGAGCCTTGAAATTTGGACTATAAATACCTTTTCGAAATTCCTCAACTTTCTGTATCCCCGAATATAGTCTACGACTGTTCATTTACGTTTTATCGAATATCTCGGTTCCTGAGCGAGATAGAGCCTTGAAATTTGGACTATAAATACCTTCTCGAAATTCCTCAACTTTCTGTATCCCCGAAAATATTCTACGACTTTTAGATCGGCTGCAACATCAAAAAGAAAAGTGTAAATTTACGTTTTATCGAATATCTCGGTTCCTGAGCGAGATAGAGCCTTGAAATTTGGACTATAAATACCTTTCTGTATCCCCGAATATAGTCTACGACTGTTCATTTACGTTTTATCGAATATCTCGGTTCCTGAGCGAGATAGAGCCTTGAAATTTGGACTATAAATACCTTTTCGAAATTCCCGAATATAGTCTACGACTGTTCATTTACGTTTTATCGAATATCTCGGTTCCTGAGCGAGATAGAGCCTTGAAATTTGGACTATAAATACCTTTTCGAAATTCCTCAACTTTCTGTATCCCCGAATATAGTCTACGACTGTTCATTTACGTTTTATTGAATATCTCGGTTCCTGAGCTAGATAGAGCCTTGAAATTTGGACTATAAATAGCTTCTCGAAATTCCTCAACTTTCTGTATCCCCGAATATAGTCTACGACTGTTCATTTACGTTTTATCGAATATCTCGGTTCCTGAGCGAGATAGAGCCTTGAAATTTGGACTATAAATACCTTTCTGTATCCCCGAATATAGTCTACGACTGTTCATTTACGTTTTATCGAATATCTCGGTTCCTGAGCGAGATAGAGCCTTGAAATTTGGACTATAAATACCTTTTCGAAATTCCTCAACTTTCTGTATCCCCGAATATAGTCTACGACTGTTCATTTACGTTTTATCGAATATCTCGGTTCCTGAGCTAGATAGAGCCTTGAAATTTGGACTATAAATAGCTTCTCGAAATTCCTCAACTTTCTGTATCCCCGAAAATATTCTACGACTTTTAGATCGGCTGCAACATCAAAAAGAAAAGTGTAAATTTACGTTTTATCGAATATCTCGGTTCCTGAGCGAGATAGAGCCTTGAAATTTGGACTATAAATACCTTTCTGTATCCCCGAATATAGTCTACGACTGTTCATTTACGTTTTATCGAATATCTCGGTTCCTGAGCGAGATAGAGCCTTGAAATTTGGACTATAAATACCTTTTCGAAATTCCTCAACTTTCTGTATCCCCGAATATAGTCTACGACTGTTCATTTACGTTTTATCGAATATCTCGGTTCCTGAGCGAGATAGAGCCTTGAAATTTGGACTATAAATACCTTTCTGTATCCCCGAATATAGTCTACGACTGTTCATTTACGTTTTATCGAATATCTCGGTTCCTGAGCGAGATAAAGCCTTGAAATTTGGACTATAAATACCTTTTCGAAATTCCTCAACTTTCTGTATCCCCGAATATAGTCTACGACTGTTCATTTACGTTTTATCGAATATCTCGGTTCCTGAGCGAGATAGAGCCTTGAAATTTGGACTATACATACCTTCTCGAAATTCCTCAACTTTCTGTATCCCCGAAAATATTCTACGACTTTTAGATCGGCTGCAACATCAAAAAGAAAAGTGTAAATTTACGTTTTATCGAATATCTCGGTTCCTGAGCGAGATAGAGCCTTGAAATTTGGACTATAAATACCTTTCTGTATCCCCGAATATAGTCTACGACTGTTCATTTACGTTTTATCGAATATCTCGGTTCCTGAGCGAGATAGAGCCTTGAAATTTGGACTATAAATACCTTTTCGAAATTCCCGAATATAGTCTACGACTGTTCATTTACGTTTTATCGAATATCTCGGTTCCTGAGCGAGATAGAGCCTTGAAATTTGGACTATAAATACCTTTTCGAAATTCCTCAACTTTCTGTATCCCCGAATATAGTCTACGACTGTTCATTTACGTTTTATTGAATATCTCGGTTCCTGAGCTAGATAGAGCCTTGAAATTTGGACTATAAATAGCTTCTCGAAATTCCTCAACTTTCTGTATCCCCGAAAATATTCTACGACTTTTAGATCGGCTGCAACATCAAAAAGAAAAGTGTAAATTTACGTTTTATCGAATATCTCGGTTCCTGAGCGAGATAGAGCCTTGAAATTTGGACAATAAATACCTTTCTGTATCCCCGAATATAGTCTACGACTGTTCATTTACGTTTTATCGAATATCTCGGTTCCTGAGCGAGATAGAGCCTTGAAATTTGGACTATAAATACCTTCTCGAAATTCCTCAACTTTCTGTATCCCCGAAAATATTCTACGACTTTTAGATCGGCTGCAACATCAAAAAGAAAAGTGTAAATTTACGTTTTATCGAATATCTCGGTTCCTGAGCGAGATAGAGCCTTGAAATTTGGACTATAAATACCTTTCTGTATCCCCGAATATAGTCTACGACTGTTCATTTACGTTTTATCGAATATCTCGGTTCCTGAGCGAGATAGAGCCTTGAAATTTGGACTATAAATACCTTTTCGAAATTCCTCAACTTTCTGTATCCCCGAATATAGTCTACGACTGTTCATTTACGTTTTATCGAATATCTCGGTTCCTGAGCGAGATAGAGCCTTGAAATTTGGACTATAAATACCTTTTCGAAATTCCTCAACTTTCTGTATCCCCGAATATAGTCTACGACTGTTCATTTACGTTTTATCGAATATCTCGGTTCCTGAGCGAGATAGAGCCTTGAAATTTGGACTATAAATACCTTTCTGTATCCCCGAATATAGTCTACGACTGTTCATTTACGTTTTATCGAATATCTCGGTTCCTGAGCGAGATAGAGCCTTGAAATTTGGACTATAAATACCTTTTCGAAATTCCTCAACTTTCTGTATCCCCGAATATAGTCTACGACTGTTCATTTACGTTTTATCGAATATCTCGGTTCCTGAGCGAGATAGAGCCTTGAAATTTGGACTATAAATACCTTTTCGAAATTCCTCAACTTTCTGTATCCCCGAAAATATTCTACGACTTTTAGATCGGCTGCAACATCAAAAAGAAAAGTGTAAATTTACGTTTTATCGAATATCTCGGTTCCTGAGCGAGATAGAGCCTTGAAATTTGGACAATAAATACCTTTCTGTATCCCCGAATATAGTCTACGACTGTTCATTTACGTTTTATCGAATATCTCGGTTCCTGAGCGAGATAGAGCCTTGAAATTTGGACTATAAATACCTTTTCGAAATTCCTCAACTTTCTGTATCCCCGAATATAGTCTACGACTGTTCATTTACGTTTTATCGAATATCTCGGTTCCTGAGCGAGATAGAGCCTTGAAATTTGGACTATAAATACCTTCTCGAAATTCCTCAACTTTCTGTATCCCCGAAAATATTCTACGACTTTTAGATCGGCTGCAACATCAAAAAGAAAAGTGTAAATTAACGTTTTATCGAATATCTCGGTTCCTGAGCGAGATAGAGCCTTGAAATTTGGACTATAAATACCTTTCTGTATCCCCGAATATAGTCTACGACTGTTAAATTTACGTTTTATCGAATATCTCGGTTCCTGAGCGAGATAGAGCCTTGAAATTTGGACAATAAATACCTTTCTGTATCCCCGAATATAGTCTACGACTGTTCATTTACGTTTTATCGAATATCTCGGTTCCTGAGCGAGATAGAGCCTTGAAATTTGGACTATAAATACCTTTTCGAAATTCCTCAACTTTCTGTATCCCCGAATATAGTCTACGACTGTTCATTTACGTTTTATCGAATATCTCGGTTCCTGAGCGAGATAGAGCCTTGAAATTTGGACTATAAATACCTTTCTGTATCCCCGAATATAGTCTACGACTGTTCATTTACGTTTTATCGAATATCTCGGTTCCTGAGCGAGATAGAGCCTTGAAATTTGGACTGTAAATACCTTCTCGAAATTCCTCAACTTTCTGTATCCCCGAAAATATTCTACGACTTTTAGATCGGCTGCAACATCAAAAAGAAAAGTGTAAATTAACGTTTTATCGAATATCTCGGTTCCTGAGCGAGATAGAGCCTTGAAATTTGGACTATAAATACCTTTCTGTATCCCCGAATATAGTCTACGACTGTTCATTTACGTTTTATCGAATATCTCGGTTCCTGAGCGAGATAGAGCCTTGAAATTTGGACTATAAATACCTTTTCGAAATTCCTGAGCGAGATAGAGCCTTGAAATTTGGACTATAAATACCTTCTCGAAATTCCTCAACTTTCTGTATCCCCGAAAATATTCTACGACTTTTAGATCGGCTGCAACATCAAAAAGAAAAGTGTAAATTTACGTTTTATCGAATATCTCGGTTCCTGAGCGAGATAGAGCCTTGAAATTTGGACTATAAATACCTTCTCGAAATTCCTCAACTTTCTGTATCCCCGAAAATATTCTACGACTTTTAGATCGGCTGCAACATCAAAAAGAAAAGTGTAAATTTACGTTTTATCGAATATCTCGGTTCCTGAGCGAGATAGAGCCTTGAAATTTGGACAATAAATACCTTTCTGTATCCCCGAATATAGTCTACGACTGTTCATTTACGTTTTATCGAATATCTCGGTTCCTGAGCGAGATAGAGCCTTGAAATTTGGACTATAAATACCTTTCTGTATCCCCGAATATAGTCTACGACTGTTCATTTACGTTTTATCGAATATCTCGGTTCCTGAGCGAGATAGAGCCTTGAAATTTGGACTATAAATACCTTTCTGTATCCCCGAATATAGTCTACGACTGTTCATTTACGTTTTATCGAATATCTCGGTTCCTGAGCGAGATAGAGCCTTGAAATTTGGACTATAAATACCTTTTCGAAATTCCTCAACTTTCTGTATCCCCGAATATAGTCTACGACTGTTCATTTACGTTTTATCGAATATCTCGGTTCCTGAGCGAGATAGAGCCTTGAAATTTGGACTATAAATACCTTTTCGAAATTCCTCAACTTTCTGTATCCCCGAATATAGTCTACGACTGTTCATTTACGTTTTATCGAATATCTCGGTTCCTGAGCGAGATAGAGCCTTGAAATTTGGACTATAAATACCTTCTCGAAATTCCTCAACTTTCTGTATTCCCGAAAATATTCTACGACTTTTAGATCGGCTGCAACATCAAAAAGAAAAGTGTAAATTTACGTTTTATCGAATATCTCGGTTCCTGAGCGAGATAGAGCCTTGAAATTTGGACTATAAATACCTTTCTGTATCCCCGAATATAGTCTACGACTGTTCATTTACGTTTTATCGAATATCTCGGTTCCTGAGCGAGATAGAGCCTTGAAATTTGGACTATAAATACCTTCTCGAAATTCCTCAACTTTCTGTATCCCCGAAAATATTCTACGACTTTTAGATCGGCTGCAACATCAAAAAGAAAAGTGTAAATTTACGTTTTATCGAATATCTCGGTTCCTGAGCGAGATAGAGCCTTGAAATTTGGACTATAAATACCTTTCTGTATCCCCGAATATAGTCTACGACTGTTCATTTACGTTTTATCGAATATCTCGGTTCCTGAGCGAGATAGAGCCTTGAAATTTGGACTATAAATACCTTCTCGAAATTCCTCAACTTTCTGTATTCCCGAAAATATTCTACGACTTTTAGATCGGCTGCAACATCAAAAAGAAAAGTGTAAATTTACGTTTTATCGAATATCTCGGTTCCTGAGCGAGATAGAGCCTTGAAATTTGGACTATAAATACCTTTCTGTATCCCCAAATATAGTCTACGACTGTTCATTTACGTTTTATCGAATATCTCGGTTCCTGAGCGAGATAGAGCCTTGAAATTTGGACTATAAATACCTTCTCGAAATTCCTCAACTTTCTGTATCCCCGAAAATATTCTACGACTTTTAGATCGGCTGCAACATCAAAAAGAAAAGTGTAAATTTACGTTTTATCGAATATCTCGGTTCCTGAGCGAGATAGAGCCTTGAAATTTGGACAATAAATACCTTTCTGTATCCCCGAATATAGTCTACGACTGTTCATTTACGTTTTATCGAATATCTCGGTTCCTGAGCGAGATAGAGCCTTGAAATTTGGACTATAAATACCTTTTCGAAATTCCTCAACTTTCTGTATCCCCGAATATAGTCTACGACTGTTCATTTACGTTTTATCGAATATCTCGGTTCCTGAGCGAGATAGAGCCTTGAAATTTGGACTTTAAATACCTTTTCGAAATTCCTCAACTTTCTGTATCCCCGAATATAGTCTACGACTGTTCATTTACGTTTTATCGAATATCTCGGTTCCTGAGCGAGATAGAGCCTTGAAATTTGGACTATAAATACCTTCTCGAAATTCCTCAACTTTCTGTATTCCCGAAAATATTCTACGACTTTTAGATCGGCTGCAACATCAAAAAGAAAAGTGTAAATTTACGTTTTATCGAATATCTCGGTTCCTGAGCGAGATAGAGCCTTGAAATTTGGACTATAAATACCTTTCTGTATCCCCGAATATAGTCTACGACTGTTCATTTACGTTTTATCGAATATCTCGGTTCCTGAGCGAGATAGAGCCTTGAAATTTGGACTATAAATACCTTCTCGAAATTCCTCAACTTTCTGTATCCCCGAAAATATTCTACGACTTTTAGATCGGCTGCAACATCAAAAAGAAAAGTGTAAATTTACGTTTTATCGAATATCTCGGTTCCTGAGCGAGATAGAGCCTTGAAATTTGGACAATAAATACCTTTCTGTATCCCCGAATATAGTCTACGAGTGTTCATTTACGTTTTATCGAATATCTCGGTTCCTGAGCGAGATAGAGCCTTGAAATTTGGACTATAAATACCTTTTCGAAATTCCTCAACTTTCTGTATCCCCGAATATAGTCTACGACTGTTCATTTACGTTTTATCGAATATCTCGGTTCCTGAGCGAGATAGAGCCTTGAAATTTGGACTATAAATACCTTTCTGTATCCCCGAATATAGTCTACGACTGTTCATTTACGTTTTATCGAATATCTCGGTTCCTGAGCGAGATAGAGCCTTGAAATTTGGACTATAAATACCTTCTCGAAATTCCTCAACTTTCTGTATCCCCGAAAATATTCTACGACTTTTAGATCGGCTGCAACATCAAAAAGAAAAGTGTAAATTTACGTTTTATCGAATATCTCGGTTCCTGAGCGAGATAGAGCCTTGAAATTTGGACAATAAATACCTTTCTGTATCCCCGAATATAGTCTACGAGTGTTCATTTACGTTTTATCGAATATCTCGGTTCCTGAGCGAGATAGAGCCTTGAAATTTGGACTATAAATACCTTTTCGAAATTCCTCAACTTTCTGTATCCCCGAATATAGTCTACGACTGTTCATTTACGTTTTATCGAATATCTCGGTTCCTGAGCGAGATAGAGCCTTGAAATTTGGACTATAAATACCTTTCTGTATCCCCGAATATAGTCTACGACTGTTCATTTACGTTTTATCGAATATCTCGGTTCCTGAGCGAGATAGAGCCTTGAAATTTGGACTATAAATACCTTCTCGAAATTCCTCAACTTTCTGTATCCCCGAAAATATTCTACGACTTTTAGATCGGCTGCAACATCAAAAAGAAAAGTGTAAATTTACGTTTTATCGAATATCTCGGTTCCTGAGCGAGATAGAGCCTTGAAATTTGGACAATAAATACCTTTCTGTATCCCCGAATATAGTCTACGAGTGTTCATTTACGTTTTATCGAATATCTCGGTTCCTGAGCGAGATAGAGCCTTGAAATTTGGACTATAAATACCTTTTCGAAATTCCTCAACTTTCTGTATCCCCGAATATAGTCTACGACTGTTCATTTACGTTTTATCGAATATCTCGGTTCCTGAGCGAGATAGAGCCTTGAAATTTGGACTATAAATACCTTTCTGTATCCCCGAATATAGTCTACGACTGTTCATTTACGTTTTATCGAATATCTCGGTTCCTGAGCGAGATAGAGCCTTGAAATTTGGACTATAAATACCTTTTCGAAATTCCTCAACTTTCTGTATCCCCGAATATAGTCTACGACTGTTCATTTACGTTTTATCGAATATCTCGGTTCCTGAGCGAGATAGAGCCTTGAAATTTGGACTATAAATACCTTTTCGAAATTCCTCAACTTTCTGTATCCCCGAATATAGTCTACGACTGTTCATTTACGTTTTATCGAATATCTCGGTTCCTGAGCGAGATAGAGCCTTGAAACTTGGACTATAAATACCTTCTCGAAATTCCTCAACTTTCTGTATTCCCGAAAATATTCTACGACTTTTAGATCGGCTGCAACATCAAAAAGAAAAGTGTAAATTTACGTTTTATCGAATATCTCGGTTCCTGAGCGAGATAGAGCCTTGAAATTTGGACTATAAATACCTTTCTGTATCCCCGAATATAGTCTACGACTGTTCATTTACGTTTTATCGAATATCTCGGTTCCTGAGCGAGATAGAGCCTTGAAATTTGGACTATAAATACCTTCTCGAAATTCCTCAACTTTCTGTATCCCCGAAAATATTCTACGACTTTTAGATCGGCTGCAACATCAAAAAGAAAAGTGTAAATTTACGTTTTATCGAATATCTCGGTTCCTGAGCGAGATAGAGCCTTGAAATTTGGACTATAAATACCTTTCTGTATCCCCGAATATAGTCTACGACTGTTCATTTACGTTTTATCGAATATCTCGGTTCCTGAGCGAGATAGAGCCTTGAAATTTGGACTATAAATACCTTCTCGAAATTCCTCAACTTTCTGTATTCCCGAAAATATTCTACGACTTTTAGATCGGCTGCAACATCAAAAAGAAAAGTGTAAATTTACGTTTTATCGAATATCTCGGTTCCTGAGCGAGATAGAGCCTTGAAATTTGGACTATAAATACCTTTCTGTATCCCCAAATATAGTCTACGACTGTTCATTTACGTTTTATCGAATATCTCGGTTCCTGAGCGAGATAGAGCCTTGAAATTTGGACTATAAATACCTTCTCGAAATTCCTCAACTTTCTGTATCCCCGAAAATATTCTACGACTTTTAGATCGGCTGCAACATCAAAAAGAAAAGTGTAAATTTACGTTTTATCGAATATCTCGGTTCCTGAGCGAGATAGAGCCTTGAAATTTGGACTATAAATACCTTTCTGTATCCCCGAATATAGTCTACGACTGTTCATTTACGTTTTATCGAATATCTCGGTTCCTGAGCGAGATAGAGCCTTGAAATTTGGACTATAAATACCTTCTCGAAATTCCTCAACTTTCTGTATCCCCGAAAATATTCTACGACTTTTAGATCGGCTGCAACATCAAAAAGAAAAGTGTAAATTTACGTTTTATCGAATATCTCGGTTCCTGAGCGAGATAGAGCCTTGAAATTTGGACAATAAATACCTTTCTGTATCCCCGAATATAGTCTACGACTGTTCATTTACGTTTTATCGAATATCTCGGTTCCTGAGCGAGATAGAGCCTTGAAATTTGGACTATAAATACCTTTTCGAAATTCCTCAACTTTCTGTATCCCCGAATATAGTCTACGACTGTTCATTTACGTTTTATCGAATATCTCGGTTCCTGAGCGAGATAGAGCCTTGAAATTTGGACTATAAATACCTTTTCGAAATTCCTCAACTTTCTGTATCCCCGAATATAGTCTACGACTGTTCATTTACGTTTTATCGAATATCTCGGTTCCTGAGCGAGATAGAGCCTTGAAATTTGGACTATAAATACCTTTTCGAAATTCCTCAACTTTCTGTATCCCCGAATATAGTCTACGACTGTTCATTTACGTTTTATCGAATATCTCGGTTCCTGAGCGAGATAGAGCCTTGAAATTTGGACTTTAAATACCTTTTCGAAATTCCTCAACTTTCTGTATCCCCGAATATAGTCTACGACTGTTCATTTACGTTTTATCGAATATCTCGGTTCCTGAGCGAGATAGAGCCTTGAAATTTGGACTATAAATACCTTCTCGAAATTCCTCAACTTTCTGTATTCCCGAAAATATTCTACGACTTTTAGATCGGCTGCAACATCAAAAAGAAAAGTGTAAATTTACGTTTTATCGAATATCTCGGTTCCTGAGCGAGATAGAGCCTTGAAATTTGGACTATAAATACCTTTCTGTATCCCCGAATATAGTCTACGACTGTTCATTTACGTTTTATCGAATATCTCGGTTCCTGAGCGAGATAGAGCCTTGAAATTTGGACTATAAATACCTTCTCGAAATTCCTCAACTTTCTGTATCCCCGAAAATATTCTACGACTTTTAGATCGGCTGCAACATCAAAAAGAAAAGTGTAAATTTACGTTTTATCGAATATCTCGGTTCCTGAGCGAGATAGAGCCTTGAAATTTGGACAATAAATACCTTTCTGTATCCCCGAATATAGTCTACGAGTGTTCATTTACGTTTTATCGAATATCTCGGTTCCTGAGCGAGATAGAGCCTTGAAATTTGGACTATAAATACCTTTTCGAAATTCCTCAACTTTCTGTATCCCCGAATATAGTCTACGACTGTTCATTTACGTTTTATCGAATATCTCGGTTCCTGAGCGAGATAGAGCCTTGAAATTTGGACTATAAATACCTTTCTGTATCCCCGAATATAGTCTACGACTGTTCATTTACGTTTTATCGAATATCTCGGTTCCTGAGCGAGATAGAGCCTTGAAATTTGGACTATAAATACCTTCTCGAAATTCCTCAACTTTCTGTATCCCCGAAAATATTCTACGACTTTTAGATCGGCTGCAACATCAAAAAGAAAAGTGTAAATTTACGTTTTATCGAATATCTCGGTTCCTGAGCGAGATAGAGCCTTGAAATTTGGACAATAAATACCTTTCTGTATCCCCGAATATAGTCTACGAGTGTTCATTTACGTTTTATCGAATATCTCGGTTCCTGAGCGAGATAGAGCCTTGAAATTTGGACTATAAATACCTTTTCGAAATTCCTCAACTTTCTGTATCCCCGAATATAGTCTACGACTGTTCATTTACGTTTTATCGAATATCTCGGTTCCTGAGCGAGATAGAGCCTTGAAATTTGGACTATAAATACCTTTCTGTATCCCCGAATATAGTCTACGACTGTTCATTTACGTTTTATCGAATATCTCGGTTCCTGAGCGAGATAGAGCCTTGAAATTTGGACTATAAATACCTTCTCGAAATTCCTCAACTTTCTGTATCCCCGAAAATATTCTACGACTTTTAGATCGGCTGCAACATCAAAAAGAAAAGTGTAAATTTACGTTTTATCGAATATCTCGGTTCCTGAGCGAGATAGAGCCTTGAAATTTGGACAATAAATACCTTTCTGTATCCCCGAATATAGTCTACGAGTGTTCATTTACGTTTTATCGAATATCTCGGTTCCTGAGCGAGATAGAGCCTTGAAATTTGGACTATAAATACCTTTTCGAAATTCCTCAACTTTCTGTATCCCCGAATATAGTCTACGACTGTTCATTTACGTTTTATCGAATATCTCGGTTCCTGAGCGAGATAGAGCCTTGAAATTTGGACTATAAATACCTTTCTGTATCCCCGAATATAGTCTACGACTGTTCATTTACGTTTTATCGAATATCTCGGTTCCTGAGCGAGATAGAGCCTTGAAATTTGGACTATAAATACCTTTTCGAAATTCCTCAACTTTCTGTATCCCCGAATATAGTCTACGACTGTTCATTTACGTTTTATCGAATATCTCGGTTCCTGAGCGAGATAGAGCCTTGAAATTTGGACTATAAATACCTTTTCGAAATTCCTCAACTTTCTGTATCCCCGAATATAGTCTACGACTGTTCATTTACGTTTTATCGAATATCTCGGTTCCTGAGCGAGATAGAGCCTTGAAACTTGGACTATAAATACCTTCTCGAAATTCCTCAACTTTCTGTATTCCCGAAAATATTCTACGACTTTTAGATCGGCTGCAACATCAAAAAGAAAAGTGTAAATTTACGTTTTATCGAATATCTCGGTTCCTGAGCGAGATAGAGCCTTGAAATTTGGACTATAAATACCTTTCTGTATCCCCGAATATAGTCTACGACTGTTCATTTACGTTTTATCGAATATCTCGGTTCCTGAGCGAGATAGAGCCTTGAAATTTGGACTATAAATACCTTCTCGAAATTCCTCAACTTTCTGTATCCCCGAAAATATTCTACGACTTTTAGATCGGCTGCAACATCAAAAAGAAAAGTGTAAATTTACGTTTTATCGAATATCTCGGTTCCTGAGCGAGATAGAGCCTTGAAATTTGGACTATAAATACCTTTCTGTATCCCCGAATATAGTCTACGACTGTTCATTTACGTTTTATCGAATATCTCGGTTCCTGAGCGAGATAGAGCCTTGAAATTTGGACTATAAATACCTTCTCGAAATTCCTCAACTTTCTGTATTCCCGAAAATATTCTACGACTTTTAGATCGGCTGCAACATCAAAAAGAAAAGTGTAAATTTACGTTTTATCGAATATCTCGGTTCCTGAGCGAGATAGAGCCTTGAAATTTGGACTATAAATACCTTTCTGTATCCCCAAATATAGTCTACGACTGTTCATTTACGTTTTATCGAATATCTCGGTTCCTGAGCGAGATAGAGCCTTGAAATTTGGACTATAAATACCTTCTCGAAATTCCTCAACTTTCTGTATCCCCGAAAATATTCTACGACTTTTAGATCGGCTGCAACATCAAAAAGAAAAGTGTAAATTTACGTTTTATCGAATATCTCGGTTCCTGAGCGAGATAGAGCCTTGAAATTTGGACTATAAATACCTTTCTGTATCCCCGAATATAGTCTACGACTGTTCATTTACGTTTTATCGAATATCTCGGTTCCTGAGCGAGATAGAGCCTTGAAATTTGGACTATAAATACCTTCTCGAAATTCCTCAACTTTCTGTATCCCCGAAAATATTCTACGACTTTTAGATCGGCTGCAACATCAAAAAGAAAAGTGTAAATTTACGTTTTATCGAATATCTCGGTTCCTGAGCGAGATAGAGCCTTGAAATTTGGACAATAAATACCTTTCTGTATCCCCGAATATAGTCTACGACTGTTCATTTACGTTTTATCGAATATCTCGGTTCCTGAGCGAGATAGAGCCTTGAAATTTGGACTATAAATACCTTTTCGAAATTCCTCAACTTTCTGTATCCCCGAATATAGTCTACGACTGTTCATTTACGTTTTATCGAATATCTCGGTTCCTGAGCGAGATAGAGCCTTGAAATTTGGACTATAAATACCTTTTCGAAATTCCTCAACTTTCTGTATCCCCGAATATAGTCTACGACTGTTCATTTACGTTTTATCGAATATCTCGGTTCCTGAGCGAGATAGAGCCTTGAAATTTGGACTATAAATACCTTCTCGAAATTCCTCAACTTTCTGTATTCCCGAAAATATTCTACGACTTTTAGATCGGCTGCAACATCAAAAAGAAAAGTGTAAATTTACGTTTTATCGAATATCTCGGTTCCTGAGCGAGATAGAGCCTTGAAATTTGGACTATAAATACCTTTCTGTATCCCCGAATATAGTCTACGACTGTTCATTTACGTTTTATCGAATATCTCGGTTCCTGAGCGAGATAGAGCCTTGAAATTTGGACTATAAATACCTTTCTGTATCCCCGAATATAGTCTACGACTGTTCATTTACGTTTTATCGAATATCTCGGTTCCTGAGCGAGATAGAGCCTTGAAATTTGGACTATAAATACCTTCTCGAAATTCCTCAACTTTCTGTATTCCCGAAAATATTCTACGACTTTTAGATCGGCTGCAACATCAAAAAGAAAAGTGTAAATTTACGTTTTATCGAATATCTCGGTTCCTGAGCGAGATAGAGCCTTGAAATTTGGACTATAAATACCTTTCTGTATCCCCAAATATAGTCTACGACTGTTCATTTACGTTTTATCGAATATCTCGGTTCCTGAGCGAGATAGAGCCTTGAAATTTGGACTATAAATACCTTCTCGAAATTCCTCAACTTTCTGTATCCCCGAAAATATTCTACGACTTTTAGATCGGCTGCAACATCAAAAAGAAAAGTGTAAATTTACGTTTTATCGAATATCTCGGTTCCTGAGCGAGATAGAGCCTTGAAATTTGGACTATAAATACCTTTCTGTATCCCCAAATATAGTCTACGACTGTTCATTTACGTTTTATCGAATATCTCGGTTCCTGAGCGAGATAGAGCCTTGAAATTTGGACTATAAATACCTTTTCGAAATTCCTCAACTTTCTGTATCCCCGAATATAGTCTACGACTGTTCATTTACGTTTTATCGAATATCTCGGTTCCTGAGCGAGATAGAGCCTTGAAATTTGGACTATAAATACCTTTTCGAAATTCCTCAACTTTCTGTATCCCCGAATATAGTCTACGACTGTTCATTTACGTTTTATCGAATATCTCGGTTCCTGAGCGAGATAGAGCCTTGAAATTTGGACTATAAATACCTTCTCGAAATTCCTCAACTTTCTGTATTCCCGAAAATATTCTACGACTTTTAGATCGGCTGCAACATCAAAAAGAAAAGTGTAAATTTACGTTTTATCGAATATCTCGGTTCCTGAGCGAGATAGAGCCTTGAAATTTGGACTATAAATACCTTTCTGTATCCCCGAATATAGTCTACGACTGTTCATTTACGTTTTATCGAATATCTCGGTTCCTGAGCGAGATAGAGCCTTGAAATTTGGACTATAAATACCTTCTCGAAATTCCTCAACTTTCTGTATCCCCGAAAATATTCTACGACTTTTAGATCGGCTGCAACATCAAAAAGAAAAGTGTAAATTTACGTTTTATCGAATATCTCGGTTCCTGAGCGAGATAGAGCCTTGAAATTTGGACAATAAATACCTTTCTGTATCCCCGAATATAGTCTACGAGTGTTCATTTACGTTTTATCGAATATCTCGGTTCCTGAGCGAGATAGAGCCTTGAAATTTGGACTATAAATACCTTTCTGTATCCCCGAATATAGACTACGACTGTTCACTTACGTTTTATCGAATATCTCGGTTCCTGAGCGAGATAGAGCCTTGAAATTTGGACTATAAATACCTTTTCGAAATTCCTCAACTTTCTGTATCCCCGAATATAGTCTACGACTGTTCATTTACGTTTTATCGAATATCTCGGTTCCTGAGCGAGATAGAGCCTTGAAATTTGGACTATAAATACCTTTTCGAAATTCCTCAACTTTCTGTATCCCCGAATATAGTCTACGACTGTTCATTTACGTTTTATCGAATATCTCGGTTCCTGAGCGAGATAGAGCCTTGAAATTTGGACTATAAATACCTTTTCGAAATTCCTCAACTTTCTGTATCCCCGAAAATATTCTACGACTTTTAGATCGGCTGCAACATCAAAAAGAAAAGTGTAAATTTACGTTTTATCGAATATCTCGGTTCCTGAGCGAGATAGAGCCTTGAAATTTGGACTATAAATACCTTTCTGTATCCCCGAATATAGTCTACGACTGTTCATTTACGTTTTATCGAATATCTCGGTTCCTGAGCGAGATAGAGCCTTGAAATTTGGACTATAAATACCTTCTCGAAATTCCTCAACTTTCTGTTTCCCCGAAAATATTCTACGACTTTTAGATCGGCTGCAACATCAAAAAGAAAAGTGTAAATTTACGTTTTATCGAATATCTCGGTTCCTGAGCGAGATAGAGCCTTGAAATTTGGACTATAAATACCTTTCTGTATCCCCGAATATAGTCTACGACTGTTCATTTACGTTTTATCGAATATCTCGGTTCCTGAGCGAGATAGAGCCTTGAAATTTGGACTATAAATACCTTCTCGAAATTCCTCAACTTTCTGTATCCCCGAAAATATTCTACGACTTTTAGATCGGCTGCAACATCAAAAAGAAAAGTGTAAATTTACGTTTTATCGAATATCTCGGTTCCTGAGCGAGATAGAGCCTTGAAATTTGGACAATAAATACCTTTCTGTATCCCCGAATATAGTCTACGAGTGTTCATTTACGTTTTATCGAATATCTCGGTTCCTGAGCGAGATAGAGCCTTGAAATTTGGACTATAAATACCTTTTCGAAATTCCTCAACTTTCTGTATCCCCGAATATAGTCTACGACTGTTCATTTACGTTTTATCGAATATCTCGGTTCCTGAGCGAGATAGAGCCTTGAAATTTGGACTATAAATACCTTTCTGTATCCCCGAATATAGTCTACGACTGTTCATTTACGTTTTATCGAATATCTCGGTTCCTGAGCGAGATAGAGCCTTGAAATTTGGACTATAAATACCTTTTCGAAATTCCTCAACTTTCTGTATCCCCGAATATAGTCTACGACTGTTCATTTACGTTTTATCGAATATCTCGGTTCCTGAGCGAGATAGAGCCTTGAAATTTGGACTATAAATACCTTTTCGAAATTCCTCAACTTTCTGTATCCCCGAATATAGTCTACGACTGTTCATTTACGTTTTATCGAATATCTCGGTTCCTGAGCGAGATAGAGCCTTGAAATTTGGACTATAAATACCTTTTCGAAATTCCTCAACTTTCTGTATCCCCGAATATAGTCTACGACTGTTCATTTACGTTTTATCGAATATCTCGGTTCCTGAGCGAGATAGAGCCTTGAAATTTGGACTATAAATAGCTTCTCGAAATTCCTCAACTTTCTGTATCCCCGAAAATATTCTACGACTTTTAGATCGGCTGCAACATCAAAAAGAAAAGTGTAAATTTACGTTTTATCGAATATCTCGGTTCCTGAGCGAGATAGAGCCTTGAAATTTGGACAATAAATACCTTTCTGTATCCCCGAATATAGTCTACGACTGTTCATTTACGTTTTATCGAATATCTCGGTTCCTGAGCGAGATAGAGCCTTGAAATTTGGACTATAAATACCTTTTCGAAATTCCTCAACTTTCTGTATCCCCGAATATAGTCTACGACTGTTCATTTACGTTTTATCGAATATCTCGGTTCCTGAGCGAGATAGAGCCTTGAAATTTGGACTATAAATACCTTTTCGAAATTCCTCAACTTTCTGTATCCCCGAAATTATTCTACGACTTTTAGATCGGCTGCAACATCAAAAAGAAAAGTGTAAATTTACGTTTTATCGAATATCTCGGTTCCTGAGCGAGATAGAGCCTTGAAATTTGGACTATAAATACCTTTCTGTATCCCCGAATATAGTCTACGACTGTTCATTTACGTTTTATCGAATATCTCGGTTCCTGAGCGAGATAGAGCCTTGAAATTTGGACTATAAATACCTTTTCGAAATTCCTCAACTTTCTGTATCCCCGAATATAGTCTACGACTGTTCATTTACGTTTTATCGAATATCTCGGTTCCTGAGCGAGATAGAGCCTTGAAATTTGGACTATGAATACCTTTTCGAAATTTCTCAACTTTCTGTATCCCCGAAATTATTCTACGACTTTTAGATCGGCTGCAACATCAAAAAGAAAAGTGTAAATTTACGTTTTATCGAATATCTCGGTTCCTGAGCGAGATAGAGCCTTGAAATTTGGACTATAAATACCTTTCTGTATCCCCGAATATAGTCTACGACTGTTCATTTACGTTTTATCGAATATCTCGGTTCCTGAGCGAGATAGAGCCTTGAAATTTGGACTATAAATACCTTCTCGAAATTCCTCAACTTTCTGTATCCCCGAAAATATTCTACGACTTTTAGATCGGCTGCAACATCAAAAAGAAAAGTGTAAATTTACGTTTTATCGAATATCTCGGTTCCTGAGCGAGATAGAGCCTTGAAATTTGGACTATAAATACCTTTCTGTATCCCCGAATATAGTCTACGACTGTTCATTTACGTTTTATCGAATATCTCGGTTCCTGAGCGAGATAGAGCCTTGAAATTTTGACTATAAATACCTTTTCGAAATTCCTCAACTTTCTGTATCCCCGAATATAGTCTACGACTGTTCATTTACGTTTTATCGAATATCTCGGTTCCTGAGCGAGATAGAGCCTTGAAATTTGGACTATAAATACCTTTTCGAAATTCCTCAACTTTCTGTATCCCCGAATATAGTCTACGACTGTTCATTTACGTTTTATCGAATATCTCGGTTCCTGAGCGAGATAGAGCCTTGAAATTTGGACTATAAATACCTTTCTGTATCCCCGAATATAGTCTACGACTGTTCATTTACGTTTTATCGAATATCTCGGTTCCTGAGCGAGATAGAGCCTTGAAATTTGGACTATAAATACCTTTTCGAAATTCCTCAACTTTCTGTATCCCCGAATATAGTCTACGACTGTTCATTTACGTTTTATCGAATATCTCGGTTCCTGAGCGAGATAGAGCCTTGAAATTTGGACTATAAATACCTTTTCGAAATTCCTCAACTTTCTGTATCCCCGAATATAGTCTACGACTGTTCATTTACGTTTTATCGAATATCTCGGTTCCTGAGCGAGATAGAGCCTTGAAATTTGGACTATAAATACCTTTTCGAAATTCCTCAACTTTCTGTATCCCCGAATATAGTCTACGACTGTTCATTTACGTTTTATCGAATATCTCGGTTCCTGAGCGAGATAGAGCCTTGAAATTTGGACTATAAATACCTTTCTGTATCCCCGAATATAGTCTACGACTGTTCATTTACGTTTTATCGAATATCTCGGTTCCTGAGCGAGATAGAGCCTTGAAATTTGGACTATAAATACCTTTTCGAAATTCCTCAACTTTCTGTATCCCCGAATATAGTCTACGACTGTTCATTTACGTTTTATCGAATATCTCGGTTCCTGAGCGAGATAGAGCCTTGAAATTTGGACTATAAATACCTTTCTGTATCCCCGAATATAGTCTACGACTGTTCATTTACGTTTTATCGAATATCTCGGTTCCTGAGCGAGATAGAGCCTTGAAATTTGGACTATAAATACCTTTTCGAAATTCCCGAATATAGTCTACGACTGTTCATTTACGTTTTATCGAATATCTCGGTTCCTGAGCGAGATAGAGCCTTGAAATTTGGACTATAAATACCTTTTCGAAATTCCTCAACTTTCTGTATCCCCGAATATAGTCTACGACTGTTCATTTACGTTTTATCGAATATCTCGGTTCCTGAGCGAGATAGAGCCTTGAAATTTGGACTATAAATACCTTCTCGAAATTCCTCAACTTTCTGTATCCCCGAAAATATTCTACGACTTTTAGATCGGCTGCAACATCAAAAAGAAAAGTATAAATTTACGTTTTATCGAATATCTCGGTTCCTGAGCGAGATAGAGCCTTGAAATTTGGACTATAAATACCTTTCTGTATCCCCGAATATAGTCTACGACTGTTCATTTACGTTTTATCGAATATCTCGGTTCCTGAGCGAGATAGAGCCTTGAAATTTGGACTATAAATACCTTTTCGAAATTCCTCAACTTTCTGTATCCCCGAATATAGTCTACGACTGTTCATTTACGTTTTATCGAATATCTCGGTTCCTGAGCGAGATAGAGCCTTGAAATTTGGACTATAAATACCTTTTCGAAATTCCTCAACTTTCTGTATCCCCGAATATAGTCTACGACTGTTCATTTACGTTTTATCGAATATCTCGGTTCCTGAGCGAGATAGAGCCTTGAAATTTGGACTATAAATACCTTTTCGAAATTCCTCAACTTTCTGTATCCCCGAATATAGTCTACGACTGTTCATTTACGTTTTATCGAATATCTCGGTTCCTGAGCGAGATAGAGCCTTGAAATTTGGACTATAAATACCTTTCTGTATCCCCGAATATAGTCTACGACTGTTCATTTACGTTTTATCGAATATCTCGGTTCCTGAGCGAGATAGAGCCTTGAAATTTGGACTATAAATACCTTTTCGAAATTCCTCAACTTTCTGTATCCCCGAATATAGTCTACGACTGTTCATTTACGTTTTTATCGAATATCTCGGTTCCTGAGCGAGATAGAGCCTTGAAATTTTGACTATAAATACCTTCTCAAAATTCCTCAACTTTCTGTATCCCCGAAAATATTCTACGACTTTTAGATCGGCTGCAACATCAAAAAGAAAAGTGTAAATTTACGTTTTATCGAATATCTCGGTTCCTGAGCGAGATAGAGCCTTGAAATTTGGACTATAAATACCTTTTCGAAATTCCTCAACTTTCTGTATCCCCGAATATAGTCTACGACTGTTCATTTACGTTTTATCGAATATCTCGGTTCCTGAGCGAGATAGAGCCTTGAAATTTGGACTATAAATACCTTTTCGAAATTCCCGAATATAGTCTACGACTGTTCATTTACGTTTTATCGAATATCTCGGTTCCTGAGCGAGATAGAGCCTTGAAATTTGGACTATAAATACCTTTTCGAAATTCCTCAACTTTCTGTATCCCCGAATATATTCTACGACTTTTAGATCGGCTGCAACATCAAAAAGAAAAGTGTAAATTTACGTTTTATCGAATATCTCGGTTCCTGAGCGAGATAGAGCCTTGAAATTTGGACAATAAATACCTTTCTGTATCCCCGAATATAGTCTACGACTGTTCATTTACGTTTTATCGAATATCTCGGTTCCTGAGCGAGATAGAGCCTTGAAATTTGGACTATAAATACCTTTTCGAAATTCCTCAACTTTCTGTATCCCCGAATATAGTCTACGACTGTTCATTTACGTTTTATCGAATATCTCGGTTCCTGAGCGAGATAGAGCCTTGAAATTTGGACTATAAATACCTTTCTGTATCCCCGAATATAGTCTACGACTGTTCATTTACGTTTTATCGAATATCTCGGTTCCTGAGCGAGATAGAGCCTTGAAATTTGGACTATAAATACCTTTTCGAAATTCCTCAACTTTCTGTATCCCCGAATATAGTCTACGACTGTTCATTTACGTTTTATCGAATATCTCGGTTCCTGAGCGAGATAGAGCCTTGAAATTTGGACTATAAATACCTTTTCGAAATTCCTCAACTTTCTGTATCCCCGAATATAGTCTACGACTGTTCATTTACGTTTTATCGAATATCTCGGTTCCTGAGCGAGATAGAGCCTTGAAATTTGGACTATAAATACCTTTTCGAAATTCCTCAACTTTCTGTATCCCCGAATATAGTCTACGACTGTTCATTTACGTTTTATCGAATATCTCGGTTCCTGAGCGAGATAGAGCCTTGAAATTTGGACTATGAATACCTTCTCGAAATTCCTCAACTTTCTGTATCCCCGAAATTATTCTACGACTTTTAGATCGGCTGCAACATCAAAAAGAAAAGTGTAAATTTACGTTTTATCGAATATCTCGGTTCCTGAGCGAGATAGAGCCTTGAAATTTGGACTATAAATACCTTTCTGTATCCCCGAATATAGTCTACGACTGTTCATTTACGTTTTATCGAATATCTCGGTTCCTGAGCGAGATAGAGCCTTGAAATTTGGACTATAAATACCTTTTCGAAATTCCTCAACTTTCTGTATCCCCGAATATAGTCTACGACTGTTCATTTACGTTTTATCGAATATCTCGGTTCCTGAGCGAGATAGAGCCTTGAAATTTGGACTATAAATACCTTTCTGTATCCCCGAATATAGTCTACGACTGTTCATTTACGTTTTATCGAATATCTCGGTTCCTGAGCGAGATAGAGCCTTGAAATTTGGACTATAAATACCTTTTCGAAATTCCTCAACTTTCTGTATCCCCGAATATAGTCTACGACTGTTCATTTACGTTTTATCGAATATCTCGGTTCCTGAGCGAGATAGAGCCTTGAAATTTGGACTATAAATACCTTTTCGAAATTCCTCAACTTTCTGTATCCCCGAATATAGTCTACGACTGTTCATTTACGTTTTATCGAATATCTCGGTTCCTGAGCGAGATAGAGCCTTGAAATTTGGACTATAAATACCTTTTCGAAATTCCTCAACTTTCTGTATCCCCGAATATAGTCTACGACTGTTCATTTACGTTTTATCGAATATCTCGGTTCCTGAGCGAGATAGAGCCTTGAAATTTGGACTATGAATACCTTCTCGAAATTCCTCAACTTTCTGTATCCCCGAAATTATTCTACGACTTTTAGATCGGCTGCAACATCAAAAAGAAAAGTGTAAATTTACGTTTTATCGAATATCTCGGTTCCTGAGCGAGATAGAGCCTTGAAATTTGGACTATAAATACCTTTCTGTATCCCCGAATATAGTCTACGACTGTTCATTTACGTTTTATCGAATATCTCGGTTCCTGAGCGAGATAGAGCCTTGAAATTTGGACTATAAATACCTTTTCGAAATTCCTCAACTTTCTGTATCCCCGAAAATATTCTACGACTTTTAGATCGGCTGCAACATCAAAAAGAAAAGTGTAAATTTACGTTTTATCGAATATCTCGGTTCCTGAGCGAGATAGAGCCTTGAAATTTGGACTCTAAATACCTTTTCGAAATTCCTCAACTTTCTGTATCCCCGAATATAGTCTACGACTGTTCACTTACGTTTTATCGAATATCTCGGTTCCTGAGCGAGATAGAGCCTTCAAATTTGGACTATAAATACCTTCTCGAAATTCCTCAACTTTCTGTGTCCCCGAAAATATTCTACGACTTTTAGATCGGCTGCAACATCAAAAAGAAAAGTGTAAATTTACGTTTTATCGAATATCTCGGTTCCTGAGCGAGATAGAGCCTTGAAATTTAGACTATAAATACCTTTCTGTATCCCCGAATATAGTCTACGACTGTTCACTTACGTTTTATCGAATATCTCGGTTCCTGAGCGAGATAGAGACTTGAAATTTGGACTATAAATACCTTTTCGAAATTCCTCAACTTTCTGTATCCCCGAATATAGTCTACGACTGTTCATTTACGTTTTATCGAATATCTCGGTTCCTGAGCGAGATAGAGCCTTGAAATTTGGACTATAAATACCTTCTCGAAATTCCTCAACTTTCTGTATCCCCGAAAATATTCTACGACTTTTAGATCGGCTGCAACATCAAAAAGAAAAGTGTAAATTTACGTTTTATCGAATATCTCGGTTCCTGAGCGAGATAGAGCCTTGAAATTTGGACTATAAATACCTTTCTGTATCCCCGAATATAGTCTACGACTGTTCATTTACGTTTTATCGAATATCTCGGTTCCTGAGCGAGATAGAGCCTTGAAATTTGGACTATAAATACCTTTTCGAAATTCCCGAATATAGTCTACGACTGTTCATTTACGTTTTATCGAATATCTCGGTTCCTGAGCGAGATAGAGCCTTGAAATTTGGACTATAAATACCTTTTCGAAATTCCTCAACTTTCTGTATCCCCGAATATATTCTACGACTTTTAGATCGGCTGCAACATCAAAAAGAAAAGTGTAAATTTACGTTTTATCGAATATCTCGGTTCCTGAGCGAGATAGAGCCTTGAAATTTGGACAATAAATACCTTTCTGTATCCCCGAATATAGTCTACGACTGTTCATTTACGTTTTATCGAATATCTCGGTTCCTGAGCGAGATAGAGCCTTGAAATTTGGACTATAAATACCTTTTCGAAATTCCTCAACTTTCTGTATCCCCGAATATAGTCTACGACTGTTCATTTACGTTTTATCGAATATCTCGGTTCCTGAGCGAGATAGAGCCTTGAAATTTGGACTATAAATACCTTTCTGTATCCCCGAATATAGTCTACGACTGTTCATTTACGTTTTATCGAATATCTCGGTTCCTGAGCGAGATAGAGCCTTGAAATTTGGACTATAAATACCTTTTCGAAATTCCTCAACTTTCTGTATCCCCGAATATAGTCTACGACTGTTCATTTACGTTTTATCGAATATCTCGGTTCCTGAGCGAGATAGAGCCTTGAAATTTGGACTATAAATACCTTTTCGAAATTCCTCAACTTTCTGTATCCCCGAATATAGTCTACGACTGTTCATTTACGTTTTATCGAATATCTCGGTTCCTGAGCGAGATAGAGCCTTGAAATTTGGACTATAAATACCTTTTCGAAATTCCTCAACTTTCTGTATCCCCGAATATAGTCTACGACTGTTCATTTACGTTTTATCGAATATCTCGGTTCCTGAGCGAGATAGAGCCTTGAAATTTGGACTATGAATACCTTCTCGAAATTCCTCAACTTTCTGTATCCCCGAAATTATTCTACGACTTTTAGATCGGCTGCAACATCAAAAAGAAAAGTGTAAATTTACGTTTTATCGAATATCTCGGTTCCTGAGCGAGATAGAGCCTTGAAATTTGGACTATAAATACCTTTCTGTATCCCCGAATATAGTCTACGACTGTTCATTTACGTTTTATCGAATATCTCGGTTCCTGAGCGAGATAGAGCCTTGAAATTTGGACTATAAATACCTTTTCGAAATTCCTCAACTTTCTGTATCCCCGAAAATATTCTACGACTTTTAGATCGGCTGCAACATCAAAAAGAAAAGTGTAAATTTACGTTTTATCGAATATCTCGGTTCCTGAGCGAGATAGAGCCTTGAAATTTGGACTCTAAATACCTTTTCGAAATTCCTCAACTTTCTGTATCCCCGAATATAGTCTACGACTGTTCACTTACGTTTTATCGAATATCTCGGTTCCTGAGCGAGATAGAGCCTTCAAATTTGGACTATAAATACCTTCTCGAAATTCCTCAACTTTCTGTGTCCCCGAAAATATTCTACGACTTTTAGATCGGCTGCAACATCAAAAAGAAAAGTGTAAATTTACGTTTTATCGAATATCTCGGTTCCTGAGCGAGATAGAGCCTTGAAATTTAGACTATAAATACCTTTCTGTATCCCCGAATATAGTCTACGACTGTTCACTTACGTTTTATCGAATATCTCGGTTCCTGAGCGAGATAGAGACTTGAAATTTGGACTATAAATACCTTTTCGAAATTCCTCAACTTTCTGTATCCCCGAATATAGTCTACGACTGTTCATTTACGTTTTATCGAATATCTCGGTTCCTGAGCGAGATAGAGCCTTGAAATTTGGACTATAAATACCTTCTCGAAATTCCTCAACTTTCTGTATCCCCGAAAATATTCTACGACTTTTAGATCGGCTGCAACATCAAAAAGAAAAGTGTAAATTTACGTTTTATCGAATATCTCGGTTCCTGAGCGAGATAGAGCCTTGAAATTTGGACTATAAATACCTTTCTGTATCCCCGAATATAGTCTACGACTGTTCATTTACGTTTTATCGAATATCTCGGTTCCTGAGCGAGATAGAGACTTGAAATTTGGACTATAAATACCTTTTCGAAATTCCTCAACTTTCTGTATCCCCGAATATAGTCTACGACTGTTCATTTACGTTTTATCGAATATCTCGGTTCCTGAGCGAGATAGAGCCTTGAAATTTGGACTATAAATACCTTTCTGTATCCCCGAATATAGTCTACGACTGTTCATTTACGTTTTATCGAATATCTCGGTTCCTGAGCGAGATAGAGCCTTGAAATTTGGACTATAAATACCTTTTCGAAATTCCTCAACTTTCTGTATCCCCGAATATAGTCTACGACTGTTCATTTACGTTTTATCGAATATCTCGGTTCCTGAGCGAGATAGAGCCTTGAAATTTGGACTATAAATACCTTTCTGTATCCCCGAATATAGTCTACGACTGTTCATTTACGTATTATCGAATATCTCGGTTCCTGAGCGAGATAGAGCCTTGAAATTTGGACTATAAATACCTTTTCGAAATTCCTCAACTTTCTGTATCCCCGAATATAGTCTACGACTGTTCATTTACGTTTTATCGAATATCTCGGTTCCTGAGCGAGATAGAGCCTTGAAATTTGGACTATAAATACCTTCTCGAAATTCCTCAACTTTCTGTATCCCCGAAAATATTCTACGACTTTTAGATCGGCTGCAACATCAAAAAGAAAAGTGTAAATTTACGTTTTATCGAATATCTCGGTTCCTGAGCGAGATAGAGCCTTGAAATTTGGACTATAAATACCTTTCTGTATCCCCGAATATAGTCTACGACTGTTCATTTACGTTTTATCGAATATCTCGGTTCCTGAGCGAGATAGAGCCTTGAAATTTGGACTATAAATACCTTTTCGAAATTCCTCAACTTTCTGTATCCCCGAATATAGTCTACGACTGTTCATTTACGTTTTATCGAATATCTCGGTTCCTGAGCGAGATAGAGCCTTGAAATTTGGACTATAAATACCTTTTCGAAATTCCCGAATATAGTCTACGACTGTTCATTTACGTTTTATCGAATATCTCGGTTCCTGAGCGAGATAGAGCCTTGAAATTTGGACTATAAATACCTTTTCGAAATTCCTCAACTTTCTGTATCCCCGAATATAGTCTACGACTGTTCATTTACGTTTTATCGAATATCTCGGTTCCTGAGCGAGATAGAGCCTTGAAATTTGGACTATAAATACCTTCTCGAAATTCCTCAACTTTCTGTATCCCCGAAAATATTCTACGACTTTTAGATCGGCTGCAACATCAAAAAGAAAAGTATAAATTTACGTTTTATCGAATATCTCGGTTCCTGAGCGAGATAGAGCCTTGAAATTTGGACTATAAATACCTTTCTGTATCCCCGAATATAGTCTACGACTGTTCATTTACGTTTTATCGAATATCTCGGTTCCTGAGCGAGATAGAGCCTTGAAATTTGGACTATAAATACCTTTTCGAAATTCCTCAACTTTCTGTATCCCCGAATATAGTCTACGACTGTTCATTTACGTTTTATCGAATATCTCGGTTCCTGAGCGAGATAGAGCCTTGAAATTTGGACTATAAATACCTTTTCGAAATTCCTCAACTTTCTGTATCCCCGAATATAGTCTACGACTGTTCATTTACGTTTTATCGAATATCTCGGTTCCTGAGCGAGATAGAGCCTTGAAATTTGGACTATAAATACCTTTTCGAAATTCCTCAACTTTCTGTATCCCCGAATATAGTCTACGACTGTTCATTTACGTTTTATCGAATATCTCGGTTCCTGAGCGAGATAGAGCCTTGAAATTTGGACTATAAATACCTTTTCGAAATTCCTCAACTTTCTGTATCCCCGAATATAGTCTACGACTGTTCATTTACGTTTTATCGAATATCTCGGTTCCTGAGCGAGATAGAGCCTTGAAATTTGGACTATAAATACCTTTTCGAAATTCCTCAACTTTCTGTATCCCCGAATATAGTCTACGACTGTTCATTTACGTTTTTATCGAATATCTCGGTTCCTGAGCGAGATAGAGCCTTGAAATTTGGACTATAAATACCTTCTCAAAATTCCTCAACTTTCTGTATCCCCGAAAATATTCTACGACTTTTAGATCGGCTGCAACATCAAAAAGAAAAGTGTAAATTTACGTTTTATCGAATATCTCGGTTCCTGAGCGAGATAGAGCCTTGAAATTTGGACTATAAATACCTTTTCGAAATTCCTCAACTTTCTGTATCCCCGAATATAGTCTACGACTGTTCATTTACGTTTTATCGAATATCTCGGTTCCTGAGCGAGATAGAGCCTTGAAATTTGGACTATAAATACCTTTTCGAAATTCCCGAATATAGTCTACGACTGTTCATTTACGTTTTATCGAATATCTCGGTTCCTGAGCGAGATAGAGCCTTGAAATTTGGACTATAAATACATTTTCGAAATTCCTCAACTTTCTGTATCCCCGAATATATTCTACGACTTTTAGATCGGCTGCAACATCAAAAAGAAAAGTGTAAATTTACGTTTTATCGAATATCTCGGTTCCTGAGCGAGATAGAGCCTTGAAATTTGGACAATAAATACCTTTCTGTATCCCCGAATATAGTCTACGACTGTTCATTTACGTTTTATCGAATATCTCGGTTCCTGAGCGAGATAGAGCCTTGAAATTTGGACTATAAATACCTTTTCGAAATTCCTCAACTTTCTGTATCCCCGAATATAGTCTACGACTGTTCATTTACGTTTTATCGAATATCTCGGTTCCTGAGCGAGATAGAGCCTTGAAATTTGGACTATAAATACCTTTCTGTATCCCCGAATATAGTCTACGACTGTTCATTTACGTTTTATCGAATATCTCGGTTCCTGAGCGAGATAGAGCCTTGAAATTTGGACTATAAATACCTTTTCGAAATTCCTCAACTTTCTGTATCCCCGAATATAGTCTACGACTGTTCATTTACGTTTTATCGAATATCTCGGTTCCTGAGCGAGATAGAGCCTTGAAATTTGGACTATAAATACCTTTTCGAAATTCCTCAACTTTCTGTATCCCCGAATATAGTCTACGACTGTTCATTTACGTTTTATCGAATATCTCGGTTCCTGAGCGAGATAGAGCCTTGAAATTTGGACTATAAATACCTTTTCGAAATTCCTCAACTTTCTGTATCCCCGAATATAGTCTACGACTGTTCATTTACGTTTTATCGAATATCTCGGTTCCTGAGCGAGATAGAGCCTTGAAATTTGGACTATGAATACCTTCTCGAAATTCCTCAACTTTCTGTATCCCCGAAATTATTCTACGACTTTTAGATCGGCTGCAACATCAAAAAGAAAAGTGTAAATTTACGTTTTATCGAATATCTCGGTTCCTGAGCGAGATAGAGCCTTGAAATTTGGACTATAAATACCTTTCTGTATCCCCGAATATAGTCTACGACTGTTCATTTACGTTTTATCGAATATCTCGGTTCCTGAGCGAGATAGAGCCTTGAAATTTGGACTATAAATACCTTTTCGAAATTCCTCAACTTTCTGTATCCCCGAATATAGTCTACGACTGTTCATTTACGTTTTATCGAATATCTCGGTTCCTGAGCGAGATAGAGCCTTGAAATTTGGACTATGAATACCTTCTCGAAATTCCTCAACTTTCTGTATCCCCGAAATTATTCTACGACTTTTAGATCGGCTGCAACATCAAAAAGAAAAGTGTAAATTTACGTTTTATCGAATATCTCGGTTCCTGAGCGAGATAGAGCCTTGAAATTTGGACTATAAATACCTTTCTGTATCCCCGAATATAGTCTACGACTGTTCATTTACGTTTTATCGAATATCTCGGTTCCTGAGCGAGATAGAGCCTTGAAATTTGGACTCTAAATACCTTTTCGAAATTCCTCAACTTTCTGTATCCCCGAATATAGTCTACGACTGTTCATTTACGTTTTATCGAATATCTCGGTTCCTGAGCGAGATAGAGCCTTGAAATTTGGACTATAAATACCTTTCTGTATCCCCGAATATAGTCTACGACTGTTCATTTACGTTTTATCGAATATCTCGGTTCCTGAGCGAGATAGAGCCCTGAAATTTGGACTTTAAATACCTTTTCGAAATTCCTCAACTTTCTGTATCCCCGAATATAGTCTACGACTGTTCATTTACGTTTTATCGAATATCTCGGTTCCTGAGCGAGATAGAGCCTTGAAATTTGGACTATAAATACCTTTTCGAAATTCCTCAACTTTCTGTATCCCCGAATATAGTCTACGACTGTTCATTTACGTTTTATCGAATATCTCGGTTCCTGAGCGAGATAGAGCCTTGAAATTTGGACTATAAATACCTTTTCGAAATTCCCGAATATAGTCTACGACTGTTCATTTACGTTTTATCGAATATCTCGGTTCCTGAGCGAGATAGAGCCTTGAAATTTGGACTATAAATACCTTTTCGAAATTCCTCAACTTTCTGTATCCCCGAATATAGTCTACGACTGTTCATTTACGTTTTATCGAATATCTCGGTTCCTGAGCGAGATAGAGCCTTGAAATTTGGACTATAAATACCTTCTCGAAATTCCTCAACTTTCTGTATCCCCGAAAATATTCTACGACTTTTAGATCGGCTGCAACATCAAAAAGAAAAGTATAAATTTACGTTTTATCGAATATCTCGGTTCCTGAGCGAGATAGAGCCTTGAAATTTGGACTATAAATACCTTTCTGTATCCCCGAATATAGTCTACGACTGTTCATTTACGTTTTATCGAATATCTCGGTTCCTGAGCGAGATAGAGCCTTGAAATTTGGACTATAAATACCTTTTCGAAATTCCTCAACTTTCTGTATCCCCGAATATAGTCTACGACTGTTCATTTACGTTTTATCGAATATCTCGGTTCCTGAGCGAGATAGAGCCTTGAAATTTGGACTATAAATACCTTTTCGAAATTCCTCAACTTTCTGTATCCCCGAATATAGTCTACGACTGTTCATTTACGTTTTATCGAATATCTCGGTTCCTGAGCGAGATAGAGCCTTGAAATTTGGACTATAAATACCTTTTCGAAATTCCTCAACTTTCTGTATCCCCGAATATAGTCTACGACTGTTCATTTACGTTTTATCGAATATCTCGGTTCCTGAGCGAGATAGAGCCTTGAAATTTGGACTATAAATACCTTTTCGAAATTCCTCAACTTTCTGTATCCCCGAATATAGTCTACGACTGTTCATTTACGTTTTATCGAATATCTCGGTTCCTGAGCGAGATAGAGCCTTGAAATTTGGACTATAAATACCTTTTCGAAATTCCTCAACTTTCTGTATCCCCGAATATAGTCTACGACTGTTCATTTACGTTTTTATCGAATATCTCGGTTCCTGAGCGAGATAGAGCCTTGAAATTTGGACTATAAATACCTTCTCAAAATTCCTCAACTTTCTGTATCCCCGAAAATATTCTACGACTTTTAGATCGGCTGCAACATCAAAAAGAAAAGTGTAAATTTACGTTTTATCGAATATCTCGGTTCCTGAGCGAGATAGAGCCTTGAAATTTGGACTATAAATACCTTTTCGAAATTCCTCAACTTTCTGTATCCCCGAATATAGTCTACGACTGTTCATTTACGTTTTATCGAATATCTCGGTTCCTGAGCGAGATAGAGCCTTGAAATTTGGACTATAAATACCTTTTCGAAATTCCCGAATATAGTCTACGACTGTTCATTTACGTTTTATCGAATATCTCGGTTCCTGAGCGAGATAGAGCCTTGAAATTTGGACTATAAATACCTTTTCGAAATTCCTCAACTTTCTGTATCCCCGAATATATTCTACGACTTTTAGATCGGCTGCAACATCAAAAAGAAAAGTGTAAATTTACGTTTTATCGAATATCTCGGTTCCTGAGCGAGATAGAGCCTTGAAATTTGGACAATAAATACCTTTCTGTATCCCCGAATATAGTCTACGACTGTTCATTTACGTTTTATCGAATATCTCGGTTCCTGAGCGAGATAGAGCCTTGAAATTTGGACTATAAATACCTTTTCGAAATTCCTCAACTTTCTGTATCCCCGAATATAGTCTACGACTGTTCATTTACGTTTTATCGAATATCTCGGTTCCTGAGCGAGATAGAGCCTTGAAATTTGGACTATAAATACCTTTCTGTATCCCCGAATATAGTCTACGACTGTTCATTTACGTTTTATCGAATATCTCGGTTCCTGAGCGAGATAGAGCCTTGAAATTTGGACTATAAATACCTTTTCGAAATTCCTCAACTTTCTGTATCCCCGAATATAGTCTACGACTGTTCATTTACGTTTTATCGAATATCTCGGTTCCTGAGCGAGATAGAGCCTTGAAATTTGGACTATAAATACCTTTTCGAAATTCCTCAACTTTCTGTATCCCCGAATATAGTCTACGACTGTTCATTTACGTTTTATCGAATATCTCGGTTCCTGAGCGAGATAGAGCCTTGAAATTTGGACTATAAATACCTTTTCGAAATTCCTCAACTTTCTGTATCCCCGAATATAGTCTACGACTGTTCATTTACGTTTTATCGAATATCTCGGTTCCTGAGCGAGATAGAGCCTTGAAATTTGGACTATGAATACCTTCTCGAAATTCCTCAACTTTCTGTATCCCCGAAATTATTCTACGACTTTTAGATCGGCTGCAACATCAAAAAGAAAAGTGTAAATTTACGTTTTATCGAATATCTCGGTTCCTGAGCGAGATAGAGCCTTGAAATTTGGACTATAAATACCTTTCTGTATCCCCGAATATAGTCTACGACTGTTCATTTACGTTTTATCGAATATCTCGGTTCCTGAGCGAGATAGAGCCTTGAAATTTGGACTATAAATACCTTTTCGAAATTCCTCAACTTTCTGTATCCCCGAAAATATTCTACGACTTTTAGATCGGCTGCAACATCAAAAAGAAAAGTGTAAATTTACGTTTTATCGAATATCTCGGTTCCTGAGCGAGATAGAGCCTTGAAATTTGGACTCTAAATACCTTTTCGAAATTCCTCAACTTTCTGTATCCCCGAATATAGTCTACGACTGTTCACTTACGTTTTATCGAATATCTCGGTTCCTGAGCGAGATAGAGCCTTCAAATTTGGACTATAAATACCTTCTCGAAATTCCTCAACTTTCTGTATCCCCGAAAATATTCTACGACTTTTAGATCGGCTGCAACATCAAAAAGAAAAGTGTAAATTTACGTTTTATCGAATATCTCGGTTCCTGAGCGAGATAGAGCCTTGAAATTTAGACTATAAATACCTTTCTGTATCCCCGAATATAGTCTACGACTGTTCACTTACGTTTTATCGAATATCTCGGTTCCTGAGCGAGATAGAGACTTGAAATTTGGACTATAAATACCTTTTCGAAATTCCTCAACTTTCTGTATCCCCGAATATAGTCTACGACTGTTCATTTACGTTTTATCGAATATCTCGGTTCCTGAGCGAGATAGAGCCTTGAAATTTGGACTATAAATACCTTCTCGAAATTCCTCAACTTTCTGTATCCCCGAAAATATTCTACGACTTTTAGATCGGCTGCAACATCAAAAAGAAAAGTGTAAATTTACGTTTTATCGAATATCTCGGTTCCTGAGCGAGATAGAGCCTTGAAATTTGGACTATAAATACCTTTCTGTATCCCCGAATATAGTCTACGACTGTTCATTTACGTTTTATCGAATATCTCGGTTCCTGAGCGAGATAGAGACTTGAAATTTGGACTATAAATACCTTTTCGAAATTCCTCAACTTTCTGTATCCCCGAATATAGTCTACGACTGTTCATTTACGTTTTATCGAATATCTCGGTTCCTGAGCGAGATAGAGCCTTGAAATTTGGACTATAAATACCTTTCTGTATCCCCGAATATAGTCTACGACTGTTCATTTACGTTTTATCGAATATCTCGGTTCCTGAGCGAGATAGAGCCTTGAAATTTGGACTATAAATACCTTTTCGAAATTCCTCAACTTTCTGTATCCCCGAATATAGTCTACGACTGTTCATTTACGTTTTATCGAATATCTCGGTTCCTGAGCGAGATAGAGCCTTGAAATTTGGACTATAAATACCTTTCTGTATCCCCGAAAATAGTCTACGACTGTTCATTTACGTATTATCGAATATCTCGGTTCCTGAGCGAGATAGAGCCTTGAAATTTGGACTATAAATACCTTTTCGAAATTCCTCAACTTTCTGTATCCCCGAATATAGTCTACGACTGTTCATTTACGTTTTATCGAATATCTCGGTTCCTGAGCGAGATAGAGCCTTGAAATTTGGACTATAAATACCTTCTCGAAATTCCTCAACTTTCTGTATCCCCGAAAATATTCTACGACTTTTAGATCGGCTGCAACATCAAAAAGAAAAGTGTAAATTTACGTTTTATCGAATATCTCGGTTCCTGAGCGAGATAGAGCCTTGAAATTTGGACTATAAATACCTTTCTGTATCCCCGAATATAGTCTACGACTGTTCATTTACGTTTTATCGAATATCTCGGTTCCTGAGCGAGATAGAGCCCTGAAATTTGGACTTTAAATACCTTTTCGAAATTCCTCAACTTTCTGTATCCCCGAATATAGTCTACGACTGTTCATTTACGTTTTATCGAATATCTCGGTTCCTGAGCGAGATAGAGCCTTGAAATTTGGACTATAAATACCTTTTCGAAATTCCTCAACTTTCTGTATCCCCGAATATATTCTACGACTTTTAGATCGGCTGCAACATCAAAAAGAAAAGTGTAAATTTACGTTTTATCGAATATCTCGGTTCCTGAGCGAGATAGAGCCTTGAAATTTGGACAATAAATACCTTTCTGTATCCCCGAATATAGTCTACGACTGTTCATTTACGTTTTATCGAATATCTCGGTTCCTGAGCGAGATAGAGCCTTGAAATTTGGACTATAAATACCTTTTCGAAATTCCTCAACTTTCTGTATCCCCGAATATAGTCTACGACTGTTCATTTACGTTTTATCGAATATCTCGGTTCCTGAGCGAGATAGAGCCTTGAAATTTGGACTATAAATACCTTTCTGTATCCCCGAATATAGTCTACGACTGTTCATTTACGTTTTATCGAATATCTCGGTTCCTGAGCGAGATAGAGCCTTGAAATTTGGACTATAAATACCTTTTCGAAATTCCTCAACTTTCTGTATCCCCGAATATAGTCTACGACTGTTCATTTACGTTTTATCGAATATCTCGGTTCCTGAGCGAGATAGAGCCTTGAAATTTGGACTATAAATACCTTTTCGAAATTCCTCAACTTTCTGTATCCCCGAATATAGTCTACGACTGTTCATTTACGTTTTATCGAATATCTCGGTTCCTGAGCGAGATAGAGCCTTGAAATTTGGACTATAAATACCTTTTCGAAATTCCTCAACTTTCTGTATCCCCGAAAATATTCTACGACTTTTAGATCGGCTGCAACATCAAAAAGAAAAGTGTAAATTTACGTTTTATCGAATATCTCGGTTCCTGAGCGAGATAGAGCCTTGAAATTTGGACTCTAAATACCTTTTCGAAATTCCTCAACTTTCTGTATCCCCGAATATAGTCTACGACTGTTCACTTACGTTTTATCGAATATCTCGGTTCCTGAGCGAGATAGAGCCTTCAAATTTGGACTATAAATACCTTCTCGAAATTCCTCAACTTTCTGTATCCCCGAAAATATTCTACGACTTTTAGATCGGTTTATCGAATATCTCGGTTCCTGAGCGAGATAGAGCCTTGAAATTTGGACTATAAATACCTTTCTGTATCCCCGAATATAGTCTACGACTGTTCATTTACGTTTTATCGAATATCTCGGTTCCTGAGCGAGATAGAGACTTGAAATTTGGACTATAAATACCTTTTCGAAATTCCTCAACTTTCTGTATCCCCGAATATAGTCTACGACTGTTCATTTACGTTTTATCGAATATCTCGGTTCCTGAGCGAGATAGAGCCTTGAAATTTGGACTATAAATACCTTTCTGTATCCCCGAATATAGTCTACGACTGTTCATTTACGTTTTATCGAATATCTCGGTTCCTGAGCGAGATAGAGCCTTGAAATTTGGACTATAAATACCTTTTCGAAATTCCTCAACTTTCTGTATCCCCGAATATAGTCTACGACTGTTCATTTACGTTTTATCGAATATCTCGGTTCCTGAGCGAGATAGAGCCTTGAAATTTGGACTATAAATACCTTTCTGTATCCCCGAAAATAGTCTACGACTGTTCATTTACGTATTATCGAATATCTCGGTTCCTGAGCGAGATAGAGCCTTGAAATTTGGACTATAAATACCTTTTCGAAATTCCTCAACTTTCTGTATCCCCGAATATAGTCTACGACTGTTCATTTACGTTTTATCGAATATCTCGGTTCCTGAGCGAGATAGAGCCTTGAAATTTGGACTATAAATACCTTCTCGAAATTCCTCAACTTTCTGTATCCCCGAAAATATTCTACGACTTTTAGATCGGCTGCAACATCAAAAAGAAAAGTGTAAATTTACGTTTTATCGAATATCTCGGTTCCTGAGCGAGATAGAGCCTTGAAATTTGGACTATAAATACCTTTCTGTATCCCCGAATATAGTCTACGACTGTTCATTTACGTTTTATCGAATATCTCGGTTCCTGAGCGAGATAGAGCCCTGAAATTTGGACTTTAAATACCTTTTCGAAATTCCTCAACTTTCTGTATCCCCGAATATAGTCTACGACTGTTCATTTACGTTTTATCGAATATCTCGGTTCCTGAGCGAGATAGAGCCTTGAAATTTGGACTATAAATACCTTTTCGAAATTCCTCAACTTTCTGTATCCCCGAATATATTCTACGACTTTTAGATCGGCTGCAACATCAAAAAGAAAAGTGTAAATTTACGTTTTATCGAATATCTCGGTTCCTGAGCGAGATAGAGCCTTGAAATTTGGACAATAAATACCTTTCTGTATCCCCGAATATAGTCTACGACTGTTCATTTACGTTTTATCGAATATCTCGGTTCCTGAGCGAGATAGAGCCTTGAAATTTGGACTATAAATACCTTTTCGAAATTCCTCAACTTTCTGTATCCCCGAATATAGTCTACGACTGTTCATTTACGTTTTATCGAATATCTCGGTTCCTGAGCGAGATAGAGCCTTGAAATTTGGACTATAAATACCTTTCTGTATCCCCGAATATAGTCTACGACTGTTCATTTACGTTTTATCGAATATCTCGGTTCCTGAGCGAGATAGAGCCTTGAAATTTGGACTATAAATACCTTTTCGAAATTCCTCAACTTTCTGTATCCCCGAATATAGTCTACGACTGTTCATTTACGTTTTATCGAATATCTCGGTTCCTGAGCGAGATAGAGCCTTGAAATTTGGACTATAAATACCTTTTCGAAATTCCTCAACTTTCTGTATCCCCGAATATAGTCTACGACTGTTCATTTACGTTTTATCGAATATCTCGGTTCCTGAGCGAGATAGAGCCTTGAAATTTGGACTATAAATACCTTTTCGAAATTCCTCAACTTTCTGTATCCCCGAATATAGTCTACGACTGTTCATTTACGTTTTATCGAATATCTCGGTTCCTGAGCGAGATAGAGCCTTGAAATTTGGACTATGAATACCTTCTCGAAATTCCTCAACTTTCTGTATCCCCGAAATTATTCTACGACTTTTAGATCGGCTGCAACATCAAAAAGAAAAGTGTAAATTTACGTTTTATCGAATATCTCGGTTCCTGAGCGAGATAGAGCCTTGAAATTTGGACTATAAATACCTTTCTGTATCCCCGAATATAGTCTACGACTGTTCATTTACGTTTTATCGAATATCTCGGTTCCTGAGCGAGATAGAGCCTTGAAATTTGGACTATAAATACCTTTTCGAAATTCCTCAACTTTCTGTATCCCCGAAAATATTCTACGACTTTTAGATCGGCTGCAACATCAAAAAGAAAAGTGTAAATTTACGTTTTATCGAATATCTCGGTTCCTGAGCGAGATAGAGCCTTGAAATTTGGACTCTAAATACCTTTTCGAAATTCCTCAACTTTCTGTATCCCCGAATATAGTCTACGACTGTTCACTTACGTTTTATCGAATATCTCGGTTCCTGAGCGAGATAGAGCCTTCAAATTTGGACTATAAATACCTTCTCGAAATTCCTCAACTTTCTGTATCCCCGAAAATATTCTACGACTTTTAGATCGGCTGCAACATCAAAAAGAAAAGTGTAAATTTACGTTTTATCGAATATCTCGGTTCCTGAGCGAGATAGAGCCTTGAAATTTAGACTATAAATACCTTTCTGTATCCCCGAATATAGTCTACGACTGTTCACTTACGTTTTATCGAATATCTCGGTTCCTGAGCGAGATAGAGACTTGAAATTTGGACTATAAATACCTTTTCGAAATTCCTCAACTTTCTGTATCCCCGAATATAGTCTACGACTGTTCATTTACGTTTTATCGAATATCTCGGTTCCTGAGCGAGATAGAGCCTTGAAATTTGGACTATAAATACCTTCTCGAAATTCCTCAACTTTCTGTATCCCCGAAAATATTCTACGACTTTTAGATCGGCTGCAACATCAAAAAGAAAAGTGTAAATTTACGTTTTATCGAATATCTCGGTTCCTGAGCGAGATAGAGCCTTGAAATTTGGACTATAAATACCTTTCTGTATCCCCGAATATAGTCTACGACTGTTCATTTACGTTTTATCGAATATCTCGGTTCCTGAGCGAGATAGAGACTTGAAATTTGGACTATAAATACCTTTTCGAAATTCCTCAACTTTCTGTATCCCCGAATATAGTCTACGACTGTTCATTTACGTTTTATCGAATATCTCGGTTCCTGAGCGAGATAGAGCCTTGAAATTTGGACTATAAATACCTTTCTGTATCCCCGAATATAGTCTACGACTGTTCATTTACGTTTTATCGAATATCTCGGTTCCTGAGCGAGATAGAGCCTTGAAATTTGGACTATAAATACCTTTTCGAAATTCCTCAACTTTCTGTATCCCCGAATATAGTCTACGACTGTTCATTTACGTTTTATCGAATATCTCGGTTCCTGAGCGAGATAGAGCCTTGAAATTTGGACTATAAATACCTTTCTGTATCCCCGAATATAGTCTACGACTGTTCATTTACGTATTATCGAATATCTCGGTTCCTGAGCGAGATAGAGCCTTGAAATTTGGACTATAAATACCTTTTCGAAATTCCTCAACTTTCTGTATCCCCGAATATAGTCTACGACTGTTCATTTACGTTTTATCGAATATCTCGGTTCCTGAGCGAGATAGAGCCTTGAAATTTGGACTATAAATACCTTCTCGAAATTCCTCAACTTTCTGTATCCCCGAAAATATTCTACGACTTTTAGATCGGCTGCAACATCAAAAAGAAAAGTGTAAATTTACGTTTTATCGAATATCTCGGTTCCTGAGCGAGATAGAGCCTTGAAATTTGGACTATAAATACCTTTCTGTATCCCCGAATATAGTCTACGACTGTTCATTTACGTTTTATCGAATATCTCGGTTCCTGAGCGAGATAGAGCCCTGAAATTTGGACTTTAAATACCTTTTCGAAATTCCTCAACTTTCTGTATCCCCGAATATAGTCTACGACTGTTCATTTACGTTTTATCGAATATCTCGGTTCCTGAGCGAGATAGAGCCTTGAAATTTGGACTATAAATACCTTTTCGAAATTCCTCAACTTTCTGTATCCCCGAATATAGTCTACGACTGTTCATTTACGTTTTATCGAATATCTCGGTTCCTGAGCGAGATAGAGCCTTGAAATTTGGACTATAAATACCTTTCTGTATCCCCGAATATAGTCTACGACTGTTCATTTACGTTTTATCGAATATCTCGGTTCCTGAGCGAGATAGAGCCTTGAAATTTGGACTATAAATACCTTCTCGAAATTCCTCAACTTTCTGTATCCCCGAAAATATTCTACGACTTTTAGATCGGCTGCAACATCAAAAAGAAAAGTGTAAATTTACGTTTTATCGAATATCTCGGTTCCTGAGCGAGATAGAGCCTTGAAATTTGGACTATAAATACCTTTCTGTATCCCCGAATATAGTCTACGACTGTTCATTTACGTTTTATCGAATATCTCGGTTCCTGAGCGAGATAGAGACTTGAAATTTGGACTATAAATACCTTTTCGAAATTCCTCAACTTTCTGTATCCCCGAATATAGTCTACGACTGTTCATTTACGTTTTATCGAATATCTCGGTTCCTGAGCGAGATAGAGCCTTGAAATTTGGACTATAAATACCTTTCTGTATCCCCGAATATAGTCTACGACTGTTCATTTACGTTTTATCGAATATCTCGGTTCCTGAGCGAGATAGAGCCTTGAAATTTGGACTATAAATACCTTTCTGTATCCCCGAATATAGTCTACGACTGTTCATTTACGTATTATCGAATATCTCGGTTCCTGAGCGAGATAGAGCCTTGAAATTTGGACTATAAATACCTTTTCGAAATTCCTCAACTTTCTGTATCCCCGAATATAGTCTACGACTGTTCATTTACGTTTTATCGAATATCTCGGTTCCTGAGCGAGATAGAGCCTTGAAATTTGGACTATAAATACCTTCTCGAAATTCCTCAACTTTCTGTATCCCCGAAAATATTCTACGACTTTTAGATCGGCTGCAACATCAAAAAGAAAAGTGTAAATTTACGTTTTATCGAATATCTCGGTTCCTGAGCGAGATAGAGCCTTGAAATTTGGACTATAAATACCTTTCTGTATCCCCGAATATAGTCTACGACTGTTCATTTACGTTTTATCGAATATCTCGGTTCCTGAGCGAGATAGAGCCCTGAAATTTGGACTTTAAATACCTTTTCGAAATTCCTCAACTTTCTGTATCCCCGAATATAGTCTACGACTGTTCATTTACGTTTTATCGAATATCTCGGTTCCTGAGCGAGATAGAGCCTTGAAATTTGGACTATAAATACCTTTTCGAAATTCCTCAACTTTCTGTATCCCCGAATATAGTCTACGACTGTTCATTTACGTTTTATCGAATATCTCGGTTCCTGAGCGAGATAGAGCCTTGAAATTTGGACTATAAATACCTTTCTGTATCCCCGAATATAGTCTACGACTGTTCATTTACGTTTTATCGAATATCTCGGTTCCTGAGCGAGATAGAGCCTTGAAATTTGGACTATAAATACCTTCTCGAAATTCCTCAACTTTCTGTATCCCCGAAAATATTCTACGACTTTTAGATCGGCTGCAACATCAAAAAGAAAAGTGTAAATTTACGTTTTATCGAATATCTCGGTTCCTGAGCGAGATAGAGCCTTGAAATTTGGACTATAAATACCTTTCTGTATCCCCGAATATAGTCTACGACTGTTCATTTACGTTTTATCGAATATCTCGGTTCCTGAGCGAGATAGAGACTTGAAATTTGGACTATAAATACCTTTTCGAAATTCCTCAACTTTCTGTATCCCCGAATATAGTCTACGACTGTTCATTTACGTTTTATCGAATATCTCGGTTCCTGAGCGAGATAGAGCCTTGAAATTTGGACTATAAATACCTTTCTGTATCCCCGAATATAGTCTACGACTGTTCATTTACGTTTTATCGAATATCTCGGTTCCTGAGCGAGATAGAGCCTTGAAATTTGGACTATAAATACCTTCTCGAAATTCCTCAACTTTCTGTATCCCCGAAAATATTCTACGACTTTTAGATCGGCTGCAACATCAAAAAGAAAAGTGTAAATTTACGTTTTATCGAATATCTCGGTTCCTGAGCGAGATAGAGCCTTGAAATTTGGACTCTAAATACCTTTTCGAAATTCCTCAACTTTCTGTATCCCCGAATATAGTCTACGACTGTTCACTTACGTTTTATCGAATATCTCGGTTCCTGAGCGAGATAGAGCCTTCAAATTTGGACTATAAATACCTTCTCGAAATTCCTCAACTTTCTGTATCCCCGAAAATATTCTACGACTTTTAGATCGGCTGCAACATCAAAAAGAAAAGTGTAAATTTACGTTTTATCGAATATCTCGGTTCCTGAGCGAGATAGAGCCTTGAAATTTAGACTATAAATACCTTTCTGTATCCCCGAATATAGTCTACGACTGTTCACTAACGTTTTATCGAATATCTCGGTTCCTGAGCGAGATAGAGACTTGAAATTTGGACTATAAATACCTTTTCGAAATTCCTCAACTTTCTGTATCCCCGAATATAGTCTACGACTGTTCATTTACGTTTTATCGAATATCTCGGTTCCTGAGCGAGATAGAGCCTTGAAATTTGGACTATAAATACCTTCTCGAAATTCCTCAACTTTCTGTATCCCCGAATATAGTCTACGACTGTTCATTTACGTTTTATCGAATATCTCGGTTCCTGAGCGAGATAGAGCCTTGAAATTTGGACTATAAATACCTTTCTGTATCCCCGAATATAGTCTACGACTGTTCATTTACGTATTATCGAATATCTCGGTTCCTGAGCGAGATAGAGCCTTGAAATTTGGACTATAAATACCTTTTCGAAATTCCTCAACTTTCTCTATCCCCGAATATAGTCTACGACTGTTCATTTACGTTTTATCGAATATCTCGGTTCCTGAGCGAGATAGAGCCTTGAAATTTGGACTATAAATACCTTTCTGTATCCCCGAATATAGTCTACGACTGTTCATTTACGTTTTATCGAATATCTCGGTTCCTGAGCGAGATAGAGCCTTGAAATTTGGACTATAAATACCTTTTCGAAATTCCTCAACTTTCTGTATCCCCGAAAATATTCTACGACTTTTAGATCGGCTGCAACATCAAAAAGAAAAGTGTAAATTTACGTTTTATCGAATATCTCGGTTCCTGAGCGAGATAGAGCCTTGAAATTTGGACTCTAAATACCTTTTCGAAATTCCTCAACTTTCTGTATCCCCGAATATAGTCTACGACTGTTCACTTACGTTTTATCGAATATCTCGGTTCCTGAGCGAGATAGAGCCTTGAAATTTGGACTATAAATACCTTTTCGAAATTCCTCAACTTTCTGTATCCCCGAATATAGTCTACGACTGTTCATTTACGTTTTATCGAATATCTCGGTTCCTGAGCGAGATAGAGCCTTGAAATTTGGACTATAAATACCTTTTCGAAATTCCTCAACTTTCTGTATCCCCGAATATAGTCTACGACTGTTCATTTACGTTTTATCGAATATCTCGGTTCCTGAGCGAGATAGAGCCTTGAAATTTGGACTATAAATACCTTTCTGTATCCCCGAATATAGTCTACGACTGTTCATTTACGTATTATCGAATATCTCGGTTCCTGAGCGAGATAGAGCCTTGAAATTTGGACTATAAATACCTTTTCGAAATTCCTCAACTTTCTGTATCCCCGAATATAGTCTACGACTGTTCATTTACGTTTTATCGAATATCTCGGTTCCTGAGCGAGATAGAGCCTTGAAATTTGGACTATAAATACCTTTCTGTATCCCCGAATATAGTCTACGACTGTTCATTTACGTTTTATCGAATATCTCGGTTCCTGAGCGAGATAGAGCCTTGAAATTTGGACTATAAATACCTTTTCGAAATTCCTCAACTTTCTGTATCCCCGAAAATATTCTACGACTTTTAGATCGGCTGCAACATCAAAAAGAAAAGTGTAAATTTACGTTTTATCGAATATCTCGGTTCCTGAGCGAGATAGAGCCTTGAAATTTGGACTCTAAATACCTTTTCGAAATTCCTCAACTTTCTGTATCCCCGAATATAGTCTACGACTGTTCACTTACGTTTTATCGAATATCTCGGTTCCTGAGCGAGATAGCCTTCAAATTTGGACTATAAATACCTTCTCGAAATTCCTCAACTTTCTGTATCCCCGAAAATATTCTACGACTTTTAGATCGGCTGCAACATCAAAAAGAAAAGTGTAAATTTACGTTTTATCGAATATCTCGGTTCCTGAGCGAGATAGAGCCTTGAAATTTGGACTATAAATACCTTTCTGTATCCCCGAATATAGTCTACGACTGTTCACTTACGTTTTATCGAATATCTCGGTTCCTGAGCGAGATAGAGACTTGAAATTTGGACTATAAATACCTTTTCGAAATTCCTCAACTTTCTGTATCCCCGAATATAGTCTACGACTGTTCATTTACGTATTATCGAATATCTCGGTTCCTGAGCGAGATAGAGCCTTGAAATTTGGACTATAAATACCTTTTCGAAATTCCTCAACTTTCTGTATCCCCGAAAATATTCTACGACTTTTAGATCGGCTGCAACATCAAAAAGAAAAGTGTAAATTTACGTTTTATCGAATATCTCGGTTCCTGAGCGAGATAGAGCCTTGAAATTTGGACTATAAATACCTTTCTGTATCCCCGAATATAGTCTACGACTGTTCACTTACGTTTTATCGAATATCTCGGTTCCTGAGCGAGATAGAGCCTTCAAATTTGGACTATAAATACCTTCTCGAAATTCCTCAACTTTCTGTATCCCCGAAAATATTCTACGACTTTTAGATCGGCTGCAACATCAAAAAGAAAAGTGTAAATTTACGTTTTATCGAATATCTCGGTTCCTGAGCGAGATAGAGCCTTGAAATTTGGACTATAAATACCTTTCTGTATCCCCGAATATAGTCTACGACTGTTCACTTACGTTTTATCGAATATCTCGGTTCCTGAGCGAGATAGAGACTTGAAATTTGGACTATAAATACCTTTTCGAAATTCCTCAACTTTCTGTATCCCCGAATATAGTCTACGACTGTTCATTTACGTATTATCGAATATCTCGGTTCCTGAGCGAGATAGAGCCTTGAAATTTGGACTATAAATACCTTTTCGAAATTCCTCAACTTTCTGTATCCCCGAAAATATTCTACGACTTTTAGATCGGCTGCAACATCAAAAAGAAAAGTGTAAATTTACGTTTTATCGAATATCTCGGTTCCTGAGCGAGATAGAGCCTTGAAATTTGGACTCTAAATACCTTTTCGAAATTCCTCAACTTTCTGTATCCCCGAATATAGTCTACGACTGTTCACTTACGTTTTATCGAATATCTCGGTTCCTGAGCGAGATAGAGCCTTCAAATTTGGACTATAAATACCTTCTCGAAATTCCTCAACTTTCTGTATCCCCGAAAATATTCTACGACTTTTAGATCGGCTGCAACATCAAAAAGAAAAGTGTAAATTTACGTTTTATCGAATATCTCGGTTCCTGAGCGAGATAGAGCCTTGAAATTTGGACTATAAATACCTTTCTGTATCCCCGAATATAGTCTACGACTGTTCACTTACGTTTTATCGAATATCTCGGTTCCTGAGCGAGATAGAGACTTGAAATTTGGACTATAAATACCTTTTCGAAATTCCTCAACTTTCTGTATCCCCGAATATAGTCTACGACTGTTCATTTACGTATTATCGAATATCTCGGTTCCTGAGCGAGATAGAGCCTTGAAATTTGGACTATAAATACCTTTTCGAAATTCCTCAACTTTCTGTATCCCCGAATATAGTCTACGACTGTTCATTTACGTTTTATCGAATATCTCGGTTCCTGAGCGAGATAGAGCCTTGAAATTTGGACTATAAATACCTTTCTGTATCCCCGAATATAGTCTACGACTGTTCATTTACGTTTTATCGAATATCTCGGTTCCTGAGCGAGATAGAGCCTTGAAATTTGGACTATAAATACCTTCTCGAAATTCCTCAACTTTCTGTATCCCCGAAAATATTCTACGACTTTTAGATCGGCTGCAACATCAAAAAGAAAAGTGTAAATTTACGTTTTATCGAATATCTCGGTTCCTGAGCGAGATAGAGCCTTGAAATTTGGACTATAAATACCTTTCTGTATCCCCGAATATAGTCTACGACTGTTCATTTACGTTTTATCGAATATCTCGGTTCCTGAGCGAGATAGAGCCTTGAAATTTGGACTATAAATACCTTTTCGAAATTCCTCAACTTTCTGTATCCCCGAAAATATTCTACGACTTTTAGATCGGCTGCAACATCAAAAAGAAAAGTGTAAATTTACGTTTTATCGAATATCTCGGTTCCTGAGCGAGATAGAGCCTTGAAATTTGGACTATAAATACCTTTTCGAAATTCCTCAACTTTCTGTATCCCCGAAAATATTCTACGACTTTTAGATCGGCTGCAACATCAAAAAGAAAAGTGTAAATTTACGTTTTATCGAATATCTCGGTTCCTGAGCGAGATAGAGCCTTGAAATTTGGACTCTAAATACCTTTTCGAAATTCCTCAACTTTCTGTATCCCCGAATATAGTCTACGACTGTTCACTTACGTTTTATCGAATATCTCGGTTCCTGAGCGCGATAGAGACTTGAAATTTGGACTATAAATACCTTTTCGAAATTCCTCAACTTTCTGTATCCCCGAATATAGTCTACGACTGTTCATTTACGTATTATCGAATATCTCGGTTCCTGAGCGAGATAGAGCCTTGAAATTTGGACTTTAAATACCTTCTCGAAATTCCTCAACTTTCTGTATCCCCGAAAATATTCTACGACTTTTAGATCGGCTGCAACATCAAAAAGAAAAGTGTAAATTTACGTTTTATCGAATATCTCGGTTCCTGAGCGAGATAGAGCCTTGAAATTTGGACTATAAATACCTTTCTGTATCCCCGAATATAGTCTACGACTGTTCATTTACGTTTTATCGAATATCTCGGTTCCTGAGCGAGATAGAGCCTTGAAATTTGGACTATAAATACCTTTTCGAAATTCCTCAACTTTCTGTATCCCCGAAAATATTCTACGACTTTTAGATCGGCTGCAACATCAAAAAGAAAAGTGTAAATTTACGTTTTATCGAATATCTCGGTTCCTGAGCGAGATAGAGCCTTGAAATTTGGACTATAAATACCTTTCTGTATCCCCGAATATAGTCTACGACTGTTCACTTACGTTTTATCGAATATCTCGGTTCCTGAGCGAGATAGAGCCTTGAAATTTGGACTATAAATACCTTTTCGAAATTCCTCAACTTTCTGTATCCCCGAAAATATTCTACGACTTTTAGATCGGCTGCAACATCAAAAAGAAAAGTGTAAATTTACGTTTTATCGAATATCTCGGTTCCTGAGCGAGATAGAGCCTTGAAATTTGGACTATAAATACCTTTCTGTATCCCCGAATATAGTCTACGACTGTTCATTTACGTTTTATCGAATATCTCGGTTCCTGAGCGAGATAGAGCCTTGAAATTTGGACTATAAATACCTTCTCGAAATTCCTCAACTTTCTGTATCCCCGAAAATATTCTACGACTTTTAGATCGGCTGCAACATCAAAAAGAAAAGTGTAAATTTACGTTTTATCGAATATCTCGGTTCCTGAGCGAGATAGAGCCTTGAAATTTGGACTCTAAATACCTTTTCGAAATTCCTCAACTTTCTGTATCCCCGAATATAGTCTACGACTGTTCACTTACGTTTTATCGAATATCTCGGTTCCTGAGCGAGATAGAGCCTTCAAATTTGGACTATAAATACCTTCTCGAAATTCCTCAACTTTCTGTATCCCCGAAAATATTCTACGACTTTTAGATCGGCTGCAACATCAAAAAGAAAAGTGTAAATTTACGTTTTATCGAATATCTCGGTTCCTGAGCGAGATAGAGCCTTGAAATTTAGACTATAAATACCTTTCTGTATCCCCGAATATAGTCTACGACTGTTCACTTACGTTTTATCGAATATCTCGGTTCCTGAGCGAGATAGAGACTTGAAATTTGGACTATAAATACCTTTTCGAAATTCCTCAACTTTCTGTATCCCCGAATATAGTCTACGACTGTTCATTTACGTTTTATCGAATATCTCGGTTCCTGAGCGAGATAGAGCCTTGAAATTTGGACTATAAATACCTTCTCAAAATTCCTCAACTTTCTGTATCCCCGAATATAGTCTACGACTGTTCATTTACGTTTTATCGAATATCTCGGTTCCTGAGCGAGATAGAGCCTTGAAATTTGGACTATAAATACCTTTCTGTATCCCCGAATATAGTCTACGACTGTTCATTTACGTATTATCGAATATCTCGGTTCCTGAGCGAGATAGAGCCTTGAAATTTGGACTATAAATACCTTTTCGAAATTCCTCAACTTTCTCTATCCCCGAATATAGTCTACGACTGTTCATTTACGTTTTATCGAATATCTCGGTTCCTGAGCGAGATAGAGCCTTGAAATTTGGACTATAAATACCTTTCTGTATCCCCGAATATAGTCTACGACTGTTCATTTACGTTTTATCGAATATCTCGGTTCCTGAGCGAGATAGAGCCTTGAAATTTGGACTATAAATACCTTTTCGAAATTCCTCAACTTTCTGTATCCCCGAAAATATTCTACGACTTTTAGATCGGCTGCAACATCAAAAAGAAAAGTGTAAATTTACGTTTTATCGAATATCTCGGTTCCTGAGCGAGATAGAGCCTTGAAATTTGGACTCTAAATACCTTTTCGAAATTCCTCAACTTTCTGTATCCCCGAATATAGTCTACGACTGTTCACTTACGTTTTATCGAATATCTCGGTTCCTGAGCGAGATAGAGCCTTGAAATTTGGACTATAAATACCTTTTCGAAATTCCTCAACTTTCTGTATCCCCGAATATAGTCTACGACTGTTCATTTACGTTTTATCGAATATCTCGGTTCCTGAGCGAGATAGAGCCTTGAAATTTGGACTATAAATACCTTTTCGAAATTCCTCAACTTTCTGTATCCCCGAATATAGTCTACGACTGTTCATTTACGTTTTATCGAATATCTCGGTTCCTGAGCGAGATAGAGCCTTGAAATTTGGACTATAAATACCTTTCTGTATCCCCGAATATAGTCTACGACTGTTCATTTACGTATTATCGAATATCTCGGTTCCTGAGCGAGATAGAGCCTTGAAATTTGGACTATAAATACCTTTTCGAAATTCCTCAACTTTCTGTATCCCCGAATATAGTCTACGACTGTTCATTTACGTTTTATCGAATATCTCGGTTCCTGAGCGAGATAGAGCCTTGAAATTTGGACTATAAATACCTTTCTGTATCCCCGAATATAGTCTACGACTGTTCATTTACGTTTTATCGAATATCTCGGTTCCTGAGCGAGATAGAGCCTTGAAATTTGGACTATAAATACCTTTTCGAAATTCCTCAACTTTCTGTATCCCCGAAAATATTCTACGACTTTTAGATCGGCTGCAACATCAAAAAGAAAAGTGTAAATTTACGTTTTATCGAATATCTCGGTTCCTGAGCGAGATAGAGCCTTGAAATTTGGACTCTAAATACCTTTTCGAAATTCCTCAACTTTCTGTATCCCCGAATATAGTCTACGACTGTTCACTTACGTTTTATCGAATATCTCGGTTCCTGAGCGAGATAGAGCCTTCAAATTTGGACTATAAATACCTTCTCGAAATTCCTCAACTTTCTGTATCCCCGAAAATATTCTACGACTTTTAGATCGGCTGCAACATCAAAAAGAAAAGTGTAAATTTACGTTTTATCGAATATCTCGGTTCCTGAGCGAGATAGAGCCTTGAAATTTGGACTATAAATACCTTTCTGTATCCCCGAATATAGTCTACGACTGTTCACTTACGTTTTATCGAATATCTCGGTTCCTGAGCGAGATAGAGCCTTCAAATTTGGACTATAAATACCTTCTCGAAATTCCTCAACTTTCTGTATCCCCGAAAATATTCTACGACTTTTAGATCGGCTGCAACATCAAAAAGAAAAGTGTAAATTTACGTTTTATCGAATATCTCGGTTCCTGAGCGAGATAGAGCCTTGAAATTTGGACTATAAATACCTTTCTGTATCCCCGAATATAGTCTACGACTGTTCACTTACGTTTTATCGAATATCTCGGTTCCTGAGCGAGATAGAGACTTGAAATTTGGACTATAAATACCTTTTCGAAATTCCTCAACTTTCTGTATCCCCGAATATAGTCTACGACTGTTCATTTACGTATTATCGAATATCTCGGTTCCTGAGCGAGATAGAGCCTTGAAATTTGGACTATAAATACCTTTTCGAAATTCCTCAACTTTCTGTATCCCCGAAAATATTCTACGACTTTTAGATCGGCTGCAACATCAAAAAGAAAAGTGTAAATTTACGTTTTATCGAATATCTCGGTTCCTGAGCGAGATAGAGCCTTGAAATTTGGACTATAAATACCTTTCTGTATCCCCGAATATAGTCTACGACTGTTCACTTACGTTTTATCGAATATCTCGGTTCCTGAGCGAGATAGAGCCTTCAAATTTGGACTATAAATACCTTCTCGAAATTCCTCAACTTTCTGTATCCCCGAAAATATTCTACGACTTTTAGATCGGCTGCAACATCAAAAAGAAAAGTGTAAATTTACGTTTTATCGAATATCTCGGTTCCTGAGCGAGATAGAGCCTTGAAATTTGGACTATAAATACCTTCTCGAAATTCCTCAACTTTCTGTATCCCCGAAAATATTCTACGACTTTTAGATCGGCTGCAACATCAAAAAGAAAAGTGTAAATTTACGTTTTATCGAATATCTCGGTTCCTGAGCGAGATAGAGCCTTGAAATTTGGACTATAAATACCTTTCTGTATCCCCGAATATAGTCTACGACTGTTCACTTACGTTTTATCGAATATCTCGGTTCCTGAGCGAGATAGAGACTTGAAATTTGGACTATAAATACCTTTTCGAAATTCCTCAACTTTCTGTATCCCCGAATATAGTCTACGACTGTTCATTTACGTATTATCGAATATCTCGGTTCCTGAGCGAGATAGAGCCTTGAAATTTGGACTATAAATACCTTTTCGAAATTCCTCAACTTTCTGTATCCCCGAATATAGTCTACGACTGTTCATTTACGTTTTATCGAATATCTCGGTTCCTGAGCGAGATAGAGCCTTGAAATTTGGACTATAAATACCTTTCTGTATCCCCGAATATAGTCTACGACTGTTCATTTACGTTTTATCGAATATCTCGGTTCCTGAGCGAGATAGAGCCTTGAAATTTGGACTATAAATACCTTCTCGAAATTCCTCAACTTTCTGTATCCCCGAAAATATTCTACGACTTTTAGATCGGCTGCAACATCAAAAAGAAAAGTGTAAATTTACGTTTTATCGAATATCTCGGTTCCTGAGCGAGATAGAGCCTTGAAATTTGGACTATAAATACCTTTCTGTATCCCCGAATATAGTCTACGACTGTTCATTTACGTTTTATCGAATATCTCGGTTCCTGAGCGAGATAGAGCCTTGAAATTTGGACTATAAATACCTTTTCGAAATTCCTCAACTTTCTGTATCCCCGAAAATATTCTACGACTTTTAGATCGGCTGCAACATCAAAAAGAAAAGTGTAAATTTACGTTTTATCGAATATCTCGGTTCCTGAGCGAGATAGAGCCTTGAAATTTGGACTATAAATACCTTTTCGAAATTCCTCAACTTTCTGTATCCCCGAAAATATTCTACGACTTTTAGATCGGCTGCAACATCAAAAAGAAAAGTGTAAATTTACGTTTTATCGAATATCTCGGTTCCTGAGCGAGATAGAGCCTTGAAATTTGGACTCTAAATACCTTTTCGAAATTCCTCAACTTTCTGTATCCCCGAATATAGTCTACGACTGTTCACTTACGTTTTATCGAATATCTCGGTTCCTGAGCGCGATAGAGACTTGAAATTTGGACTATAAATACCTTTTCGAAATTCCTCAACTTTCTGTATCCCCGAATATAGTCTACGACTGTTCATTTACGTATTATCGAATATCTCGGTTCCTGAGCGAGATAGAGCCTTGAAATTTGGACTTTAAATACCTTCTCGAAATTCCTCAACTTTCTGTATCCCCGAAAATATTCTACGACTTTTAGATCGGCTGCAACATCAAAAAGAAAAGTGTAAATTTACGTTTTATCGAATATCTCGGTTCCTGAGCGAGATAGAGCCTTGAAATTTGGACTATAAATACCTTTCTGTATCCCCGAATATAGTCTACGACTGTTCACTTACGTTTTATCGAATATCTCGGTTCCTGAGCGAGATAGAGCCTTGAAATTTGGACTATAAATACCTTTTCGAAATTCCTCAACTTTCTGTATCCCCGAAAATATTCTACGACTTTTAGATCGGCTGCAACATCAAAAAGAAAAGTGTAAATTTACGTTTTATCGAATATCTCGGTTCCTGAGCGAGATAGAGCCTTGAAATTTGGACTATAAATACCTTTCTGTATCCCCGAATATAGTCTACGACTGTTCACTTACGTTTTATCGAATATCTCGGTTCCTGAGCGAGATAGAGACTTGAAATTTGGACTATAAATACCTTTTCGAAATTCCTCAACTTTCTGTATCCCCGAATATAGTCTACGACTGTTCATTTACGTATTATCGAATATCCCGGTTCCTGAGCGAGATAGAGCCTTCAAATTTGGACTATAAATACCTTCTCGAAATTCCTCAACTTTCTGTATCCCCGAAAATATTCTACGACTTTTAGATCGGCTGCAACATCAAAAAGAAAAGTGTAAATTTACGTTTTATCGAATATCTCGGTTCCTGAGCGAGATAGAGCCTTGAAATTTGGACTATAAATACCTTTCTGTATCCCCGAATATAGTCTACGACTGTTCACTTACGTTTTATCGAATATCTCGGTTCCTGAGCGAGATAGAGACTTGAAATTTGGACTATAAATACCTTTTCGAAATTCCTCAACTTTCTGTATCCCCGAAAATATTCTACGACTTTTAGATCGGCTGCAACATCAAAAAGAAAAGTGTAAATTTACGTTTTATCGAATATCTCGGTTCCTGAGCGAGATAGAGCCTTGAAATTTGGACTATAAATACCTTTCTGTATCCCCGAATATAGTCTACGACTGTTCACTTACGTTTTATCGAATATCTCGGTTCCTGAGCGAGATAGAGACTTGAAATTTGGACTATAAATACCTTTTCGAAATTCCTCAACTTTCTGTATCCCCGAATATAGTCTACGACTGTTCATTTACGTATTATCGAATATCCCGGTTCCTGAGCGAGATAGCGCCTTCAAATTTGGACTATAAATACCTTCTCGAAATTCCTCAACTTTCTGTATCCCCGAAAATATTCTACGACTTTTAGATCGGCTGCAACATCAAAAAGAAAAGTGTAAATTTACGTTTTATCGAATATCTCGGTTCCTGAGCGAGATAGAGCCTTGAAATTTGGACTATAAATACCTTTCTGTATCCCCGAATATAGTCTACGACTGTTCACTTACGTTTTATCGAATATCTCGGTTCCTGAGCGAGATAGAGACTTGAAATTTGGACTATAAATACCTTTTCGAAATTCCTCAACTTTCTGTATCCCCGAATATAGTCTACGACTGTTCACTTACGTTTTATCGAATATCTCGGTTCCTGAGCGAGATAGAGACTTGAAATTTGGACTTTAAATACCTTCTCGAAATTCCTCAACTTTCTGTATCCCCGAAAATATTCTACGACTTTTAGATCGGCTGCAACATCAAAAAGAAAAGTGTAAATTTACGTTTTATCGAATATCTCGGTTCCTGAGCGAGATAGAGCCTTGAAATTTGGACTATAAATACCTTTCTGTATCCCCGAATATAGTCTACGACTGTTCATTTACGTTTTATCGAATATCTCGGTTCCTGAGCGAGATAGAGCCTTGAAATTTGGACTATAAATACCTTTTCGAAATTCCTCAACTTTCTGTATCCCCGAAAATATTCTACGACTTTTAGATCGGCTGCAACATCAAAAAGAAAAGTGTAAATTTACGTTTTATCGAATATCTCGGTTCCTGAGCGAGATAGAGCCTTGAAATTTGGACTCTAAATACCTTTTCGAAATTCCTCAACTTTCTGTATCCCCGAATATAGTCTACGACTGTTCACTTACGTTTTATCGAATATCTCGGTTCCTGAGCGAGATAGAGCCTTCAAATTTGGACTATAAATACCTTCTCGAAATTCCTCAACTTTCTGTATCCCCGAAAATATTCTACGACTTTTAGATCGGCTGCAACATCAAAAAGAAAAGTGTAAATTTACGTTTTATCGAATATCTCGGTTCCTGAGCGAGATAGAGCCTTGAAATTTGGACTATAAATACCTTTCTGTATCCCCGAATATAGTCTACGACTGTTCATTTACGTTTTATCGAATATCTCGGTTCCTGAGCGAGATAGAGCCTTGAAATTTGGACTATAAATACCTTTTCGAAATTCCTCAACTTTCTGTATCCCCGAAAATATTCTACGACTTTTAGATCGGCTGCAACATCAAAAAGAAAAGTGTAAATTTACGTTTTATCGAATATCTCGGTTCCTGAGCGAGATAGAGCCTTGAAATTTGGACTATACATACCTTTCTGTATCCCCGAATATAGTCTACGACTGTTCATTTACGTTTTATCGAATATCTCGGTTCCTGAGCGAGATAGAGCCTTGAAATTTGGACTATATATACCTTCTCGAAATTCCTCAACTTTCTGTATCCCCGAAAATATTCTACGACTTTTAGATCGGCTGCAACATCAAAAAGAAAAGTGTAAATTTACGTTTTATCGAATATCTCGGTTCCTGAGCGAGAAAGAGCCTTGAAATTTGGACTATAAATACCTTTCTGTATCCCCGAATATAGTCTACGACTGTTCACTTACGTTTTATCGAATATCTCGGTTCCTGAGCGAGATAGAGCCTTGAAATTTGGACTTTAAATACCTTTTCGAAATTCCTCAACTTTCTGTATCCCCGAATATATTCTACGACTTTTAGATCGGCTGCAACATCAAAAAGAAAAGTGTAAATTTACGTTTTATCGAATATCTCGGTTCCTGAGCGAGATAGAGCCTTGAAATTTGGACAATAAATACCTTTCTGTATCCCCGAATATAGTCTACGACTGTTCATTTACGTTTTATCGAATATCTCGGTTCCTGAGCGAGATAGAGCCTTGAAATTTGGACTATAAATACCTTTTCGAAATTCCTCAACTTTCTGTATCCCCGAATATAGTCTACGACTGTTCATTTACGTTTTATCGAATATCTCGGTTCCTGAGCGAGATAGAGACTTGAAATTTGGACTATAAATACCTTCTCGAAATTCCTCAACTTTCTGTATCCCCGAAAATATTCTACGACTTTTAGATCGGCTGCAACATCAAAAAGAAAAGTGTAAATTTACGTTTTATCGAATATCTCGGTTCCTGAGCGATATAGAGCCTTGAAATTTGGACTATAAATACCTTTCTGTATCCCCGAATATAGTCTACGACTGTTCACTTACGTTTTATCGAATATCTCGGTTCCTGAGCGAGATAGAGCCTTGAAATTTGGACTATAAATACCTTTTCGAAATTCCTCAACTTTCTGTATCCCCGAATATAGTCTACGACTGTTCATTTACGTTTTATCGAATATCTCGGTTCCTGAGCGAGATAGAGCCTTGAAATTTGGACTATAAATACCTTTCTGTATCCCCGAATATAGTCTACGACTGTTCATTTACGTTTTATCGAATATCTCGGTTCCTGAGCGAGATAGAGCCTTGAAATTTTGACTATAAATACCTTTTCGAAATTCCTCAACTTTCTGTATCCCCGAATATAGTCTACGACTGTTCATTTACGTTTTATCGAATATCTCGGTTCCTGAGCGAGATAGAGCCTTGAAATTTGGACTATAAATACCTTTTCGAAATTCCTCAACTTTCTGTATCCCCGAATATAGTCTACGACTGTTCACTTACGTTTTATCGAATATCTCGGTTCCTGAGCGAGATAGAGACTTGAAATTTGGACTTTAAATACCTTCTCGAAATTCCTCAACTTTCTGTATCCCCGAAAATATTCTACGACTTTTAGATCGGCTGCAACATCAAAAAGAAAAGTGTAAATTTACGTTTTATCGAATATCTCGGTTCCTGAGCGATATAGAGCCTTGAAATTTGGACTATAAATACCTTTCTGTATCCCCGAATATAGTCTACGACTGTTCACTTACGTTTTATCGAATATCTCGGTTCCTGAGCGAGATAGAGACTTGAAATTTGGACTTTAAATACCTTTTCGAAATTCCTCAACTTTCTGTATCCCCGAATATATTCTACGACTTTTAGATCGGCTGCAACATCAAAAAGAAAAGTGTAAATTTACGTTTTATCGAATATCTCGGTTCCTGAGCGAGATAGAGCCTTGAAGTTTGGACAATAAATACCTTTCTGTATCCCCGAATATAGTCTACGACTGTTCATTTACGTTTTATCGAATATCTCGGTTCCTGAGCGAGATAGAGCCTTGAAATTTGGACTATAAATACCTTTTCGAAATTCCTCAACTTTCTGTATCCCCGAATATAGTCTACGACTGTTCATTTACGTTTTATCGAATATCTCGGTTCCTGAGCGAGATAGAGCCTTGAAATTTGGACTATAAATACCTTTCTGTATCCCCGAATATAGTCTACGACTGTTCATTTACGTTTTATCGAATATCTCGGTTCCTGAGCGAGATAGAGCCTTGAAATTTTGACTATAAATACCTTTTCGAAATTCCTCAACTTTCTGTATCCCCGAATATAGTCTACGACTGTTCATTTACGTTTTATCGAATATCTCGGTTCCTGAGCGAGATAGAGCCTTGAAATTTGGACTATAAATACCTTTTCGAAATTCCTCAACTTTCTGTATCCCCGAATATAGTCTACGACTGTTCACTTACGTTTTATCGAATATCTCGGTTCCTGAGCGAGATAGAGACTTGAAATTTGGACTTTAAATACCTTCTCGAAATTCCTCAACTTTCTGTATCCCCGAAAATATTCTACGACTTTTAGATCGGCTGCAACATCAAAAAGAAAAGTGTAAATTTACGTTTTATCGAATATCTCGGTTCCTGAGCGAGATAGAGCCTTGAAATTTGGACTCTAAATACCTTTTCGAAATTCCTCAACTTTCTGTATCCCCGAATATAGTCTACGACTGTTCACTTACGTTTTATCGAATATCTCGGTTCCTGAGCGCGATAGAGACTTGAAATTTGGACTATAAATACCTTTTCGAAATTCCTCAACTTTCTGTATCCCCGAATATAGTCTACGACTGTTCATTTACGTATTATCGAATATCTCGGTTCCTGAGCGAGATAGAGCCTTGAAATTTGGACTTTAAATACCTTCTCGAAATTCCTCAACTTTCTGTATCCCCGAAAATATTCTACGACTTTTAGATCGGCTGCAACATCAAAAAGAAAAGTGTAAATTTACGTTTTATCGAATATCTCGGTTCCTGAGCGAGATAGAGCCTTGAAATTTGGACTATAAATACCTTTCTGTATCCCCGAATATAGTCTACGACTGTTCATTTACGTTTTATCGAATATCTCGGTTCCTGAGCGAGATAGAGCCTTGAAATTTGGACTATAAATACCTTTTCGAAATTCCTCAACTTTCTGTATCCCCGAAAATATTCTACGACTTTTAGATCGGCTGCAACATCAAAAAGAAAAGTGTAAATTTACGTTTTATCGAATATCTCGGTTCCTGAGCGAGATAGAGCCTTGAAATTTGGACTATAAATACCTTTCTGTATCCCCGAATATAGTCTACGACTGTTCACTTACGTTTTATCGAATATCTCGGTTCCTGAGCGAGATAGAGCCTTGAAATTTGGACTATAAATACCTTTTCGAAATTCCTCAACTTTCTGTATCCCCGAAAATATTCTACGACTTTTAGATCGGCTGCAACATCAAAAAGAAAAGTGTAAATTTACGTTTTATCGAATATCTCGGTTCCTGAGCGAGATAGAGCCTTGAAATTTGGACTATAAATACCTTTCTGTATCCCCGAATATAGTCTACGACTGTTCACTTACGTTTTATCGAATATCTCGGTTCCTGAGCGAGATAGAGACTTGAAATTTGGACTATAAATACCTTTTCGAAATTCCTCAACTTTCTGTATCCCCGAATATAGTCTACGACTGTTCATTTACGTATTATCGAATATCCCGGTTCCTGAGCGAGATAGAGCCTTCAAATTTGGACTATAAATACCTTCTCGAAATTCCTCAACTTTCTGTATCCCCGAAAATATTCTACGACTTTTAGATCGGCTGCAACATCAAAAAGAAAAGTGTAAATTTACGTTTTATCGAATATCTCGGTTCCTGAGCGAGATAGAGCCTTGAAATTTGGACTATAAATACCTTTCTGTATCCCCGAATATAGTCTACGACTGTTCACTTACGTTTTATCGAATATCTCGGTTCCTGAGCGAGATAGAGACTTGAAATTTGGACTATAAATACCTTTTCGAAATTCCTCAACTTTCTGTATCCCCGAATATAGTCTACGACTGTTCACTTACGTTTTATCGAATATCTCGGTTCCTGAGCGAGATAGAGACTTGAAATTTGGACTTTAAATACCTTCTCGAAATTCCTCAACTTTCTGTATCCCCGAAAATATTCTACGACTTTTAGATCGGCTGCAACATCAAAAAGAAAAGTGTAAATTTACGTTTTATCGAATATCTCGGTTCCTGAGCGAGATAGAGCCTTGAAATTTGGACTATAAATACCTTTCTGTATCCCCGAATATAGTCTACGACTGTTCATTTACGTTTTATCGAATATCTCGGTTCCTGAGCGAGATAGAGCCTTGAAATTTGGACTATAAATACCTTTTCGAAATTCCTCAACTTTCTGTATCCCCGAAAATATTCTACGACTTTTAGATCGGCTGCAACATCAAAAAGAAAAGTGTAAATTTACGTTTTATCGAATATCTCGGTTCCTGAGCGAGATAGAGCCTTGAAATTTGGACTCTAAATACCTTTTCGAAATTCCTCAACTTTCTGTATCCCCGAATATAGTCTACGACTGTTCACTTACGTTTTATCGAATATCTCGGTTCCTGAGCGAGATAGAGCCTTCAAATTTGGACTATAAATACCTTCTCGAAATTCCTCAACTTTCTGTATCCCCGAAAATATTCTACGACTTTTAGATCGGCTGCAACATCAAAAAGAAAAGTGTAAATTTACGTTTTATCGAATATCTCGGTTCCTGAGCGAGATAGAGCCTTGAAATTTGGACTATAAATACCTTTCTGTATCCCCGAATATAGTCTACGACTGTTCATTTACGTTTTATCGAATATCTCGGTTCCTGAGCGAGATAGAGCCTTGAAATTTGGACTATAAATACCTTTTCGAAATTCCTCAACTTTCTGTATCCCCGAAAATATTCTACGACTTTTAGATCGGCTGCAACATCAAAAAGAAAAGTGTAAATTTACGTTTTATCGAATATCTCGGTTCCTGAGCGAGATAGAGCCTTGAAATTTGGACTATACATACCTTTCTGTATCCCCGAATATAGTCTACGACTGTTCATTTACGTTTTATCGAATATCTCGGTTCCTGAGCGAGATAGAGCCTTGAAATTTGGACTATATATACCTTCTCGAAATTCCTCAACTTTCTGTATCCCCGAAAATATTCTACGACTTTTAGATCGGCTGCAACATCAAAAAGAAAAGTGTAAATTTACGTTTTATCGAATATCTCGGTTCCTGAGCGAGAAAGAGCCTTGAAATTTGGACTATAAATACCTTTCTGTATCCCCGAATATAGTCTACGACTGTTCACTTACGTTTTATCGAATATCTCGGTTCCTGAGCGAGATAGAGCCTTGAAATTTGGACTTTAAATACCTTTTCGAAATTCCTCAACTTTCTGTATCCCCGAATATATTCTACGACTTTTAGATCGGCTGCAACATCAAAAAGAAAAGTGTAAATTTACGTTTTATCGAATATCTCGGTTCCTGAGCGAGATAGAGCCTTGAAATTTGGACAATAAATACCTTTCTGTATCCCCGAATATAGTCTACGACTGTTCATTTACGTTTTATCGAATATCTCGGTTCCTGAGCGAGATAGAGCCTTGAAATTTGGACTATAAATACCTTTTCGAAATTCCTCAACTTTCTGTATCCCCGAATATAGTCTACGACTGTTCATTTACGTTTTATCGAATATCTCGGTTCCTGAGCGAGATAGAGACTTGAAATTTGGACTATAAATACCTTCTCGAAATTCCTCAACTTTCTGTATCCCCGAAAATATTCTACGACTTTTAGATCGGCTGCAACATCAAAAAGAAAAGTGTAAATTTACGTTTTATCGAATATCTCGGTTCCTGAGCGAGATAGAGCCTTGAAATTTGGACTATAAATACCTTTCTGTATCCCCGAATATAGTCTACGACTGTTCACTTACGTTTTATCGAATATCTCGGTTCCTGAGCGAGATAGAGACTTGAAATTTGGACTTTAAATACCTTCTCGAAATTCCTCAACTTTCTGTATCCCCGAAAATATTCTACGACTTTTAGATCGGCTGCAACATCAAAAAGAAAAGTGTAAATTTACGTTTTATCGAATATCTCGGTTCCTGAGCGATATAGAGCCTTGAAATTTGGACTATAAATACCTTTCTGTATCCCCGAATATAGTCTACGACTGTTCACTTACGTTTTATCGAATATCTCGGTTCCTGAGCGAGATAGAGACTTGAAATTTGGACTTTAAATACCTTTTCGAAATTCCTCAACTTTCTGTATCCCCGAATATATTCTACGACTTTTAGATCGGCTGCAACATCAAAAAGAAAAGTGTAAATTTACGTTTTATCGAATATCTCGGTTCCTGAGCGAGATAGAGCCTTGAAATTTGGACAATAAATACCTTTCTGTATCCCCGAATATAGTCTACGACTGTTCATTTACGTTTTATCGAATATCTCGGTTCCTGAGCGAGATAGAGCCTTGAAATTTGGACTATAAATACCTTTTCGAAATTCCTCAACTTTCTGTATCCCCGAATATAGTCTACGACTGTTCATTTACGTTTTATCGAATATCTCGGTTCCTGAGCGAGATAGAGCCTTGAAATTTGGACTATAAATACCTTTCTGTATCCCCGAATATAGTCTACGACTGTTCATTTACGTTTTATCGAATATCTCGGTTCCTGAGCGAGATAGAGCCTTGAAATTTTGACTATAAATACCTTTTCGAAATTCCTCAACTTTCTGTATCCCCGAATATAGTCTACGACTGTTCATTTACGTTTTATCGAATATCTCGGTTCCTGAGCGAGATAGAGCCTTGAAATTTGGACTATAAATACCTTTTCGAAATTCCTCAACTTTCTGTATCCCCGAAAATATTCTACGACTTTTAGATCGGCTGCAACATCAAAAAGAAAAGTGTAAATTTACGTTTTGTCGAATATCTCGGTTCCTGAGCGAGATAGAGCCTTGAAATTCCTCAACTTTCTGTATCCCCGAATATAGTCTACGACTGTTCATTTACGTTTTATCGAATATCTCGGTTCCTGAGCGAGATAGAGCCTTGAAATTTGGACTATAAATACCTTCTCGAAATTCCTCAACTTTCTGTATCCCCGAATATAGTCTACGACTGTTCATTTACGTTTTATCGAATATCTCGGTTCCTGAGCGAGATAGAGCCTTGAAATTTTGACTATAAATACCTTTTCGAAATTCCTCAACTTTCTGTATCCCCGAATATAGTCTACGACTGTTCATTTACGTTTTATCGAATATCTCGGTTCCTGAGCGAGATAGAGCCTTGAAATTTGGACTATAAATACCTTTTCGAAATTCCTCAACTTTCTGTATCCCCGAAAATATTCTACGACTTTTAGATCGGCTGCAACATCAAAAAGAAAAGTGTAAATTTACGTTTTGTCGAATATCTCGGTTCCTGAGCGAGATAGAGCCTTGAAATTCCTCAACTTTCTGTATCCCCGAATATAGTCTACGACTGTTCATTTACGTTTTATCGAATATCTCGGTTCCTGAGCGAGATAGAGCCTTGAAATTTGGACTATAAATACCTTCTCGAAATTCCTCAACTTTCTGTATCCCCGAAAATATTCTACGACTTTTAGATCGGCTGCAACATCAAAAAGAAAAGTGTAAATTTACGTTTTATCGAATATCTCGGTTCCTGAGCGAGATAGAGCCTTGAAATTTGGACAATAAATACCTTTCTGTATCCCCGAATATAGTCTACGACTGTTCATTTACGTTTTATCGAATATCTCGGTTCCTGAGCGAGATAGAGCCTTGAAATTTGGACTATAAATACCTTTTCGAAATTCCTCAACTTTCTGTATCCCCGAATATAGTCTACGACTGTTCATTTACGTTTTATCGAATATCTCGGTTCCTGAGCTAGATAGAGCCTTGAAATTTTGACTATAAATACCTTTTCGAAATTCCTCAACTTTCTGTATCCCCGAATATAGTCTACGACTGTTCACTTACGTTTTATCGAATATCTCGGTTCCTGAGCGAGATAGAGCCTTGAAATTTGGACTCTAAATACCTTCTCGAAATTCCTCAACTTTCTGTATCCCCGAAAATATTCTACGACTTTTAGATCGGCTGCAACATCAAAAAGAAAAGTGTAAATTTACGTTTTATCGAATATCTCGGTTCCTGAGCGAGATAGAGCCTTGAAATTTGGACAATAAATACCTTTCTGTATCCCCGAATATAGTCTACGACTGTTCATTTACGTTTTATCGAATATCTCGGTTCCTGAGCGAGATAGAGCCTTGAAATTTGGACTTTAAATACCTTTTCGAAATTCCTCAACTTTCTGTATCCCCGAATATAGTCTACGACTGTTCACTTACGTTTTATCGAATATCTCGGTTCCTGAGCGAGATAGAGACTTGAAATTTGGACTTTAAATACCTTCTCGAAATTCCTCAACTTTCTGTATCCCCGAAAATATTCTACGACTTTTAGATCGGCTGCAACATCAAAAAGAAAAGTGTAAATTTACGTTTTATCGAATATCTCGGTTCCTGAGCGAGATAGAGCCTTGAAATTTGGACAATAAATACCTTTCTGTATCCCCGAATATAGTCTACGACTGTTCATTTACGTTTTATCGAATATCTCGGTTCCTGAGCGAGATAGAGCCTTGAAATTTGGACTATAAATACCTTTTCGAAATTCCTCAACTTTCTGTATCCCCGAATATAGTCTACGACTGTTCATTTACGTTTTATCGAATATCTCGGTTCCTGAGCGAGATAGAGCCTTGAAATTTGGACTATAAATACCTTTCTGTATCCCCGAATATAGTCTACGACTGTTCATTTACGTTTTATCGAATATCTCGGTTCCTGAGCGAGATAGAGCCTTGAAATTTTGACTATAAATACCTTTTCGAAATTCCTCAACTTTCTGTATCCCCGAATATAGTCTACGACTGTTCATTTACGTTTTATCGAATATCTCGGTTCCTGAGCGAGATAGAGCCTTGAAATTTGGACTATAAATACCTTTTCGAAATTCCTCAACTTTCTGTATCCCCGAAAATATTCTACGACTTTTAGATCGGCTGCAACATCAAAAAGAAAAGTGTAAATTTACGTTTTGTCGAATATCTCGGTTCCTGAGCGAGATAGAGCCTTGAAATTCCTCAACTTTCTGTATCCCCGAATATAGTCTACGACTGTTCATTTACGTTTTATCGAATATCTCGGTTCCTGAGCGAGATAGAGCCTTGAAATTTGGACTATAAATACCTTCTCGAAATTCCTCAACTTTCTGTATCCCCGAATATAGTCTACGACTGTTCATTTACGTTTTATCGAATATCTCGGTTCCTGAGCGAGATAGAGCCTTGAAATTTTGACTATAAATACCTTTTCGAAATTCCTCAACTTTCTGTATCCCCGAATATAGTCTACGACTGTTCATTTACGTTTTATCGAATATCTCGGTTCCTGAGCGAGATAGAGCCTTGAAATTTGGACTATAAATACCTTTTCGAAATTCCTCAACTTTCTGTATCCCCGAAAATATTCTACGACTTTTAGATCGGCTGCAACATCAAAAAGAAAAGTGTAAATTTACGTTTTGTCGAATATCTCGGTTCCTGAGCGAGATAGAGCCTTGAAATTCCTCAACTTTCTGTATCCCCGAATATAGTCTACGACTGTTCATTTACGTTTTATCGAATATCTCGGTTCCTGAGCGAGATAGAACCTTGAAATTTGGACTATAAATACCTTCTCGAAATTCCTCAACTTTCTGTATCCCCGAAAATATTCTACGACTTTTAGATCGGCTGCAACATCAAAAAGAAAAGTGTAAATTTACGTTTTATCGAATATCTCGGTTCCTGAGCGAGATAGAGCCTTGAAATTTGGACAATAAATACCTTTCTGTATCCCCGAATATAGTCTACGACTGTTCATTTACGTTTTATCGAATATCTCGGTTCCTGAGCGAGATAGAGCCTTGAAATTTGGACTATAAATACCTTTTCGAAATTCCTCAACTTTCTGTATCCCCGAATATAGTCTACGACTGTTCACTTACGTTTTATCGAATATCTCGGTTCCTGAGCGAGATAGAGCCTTGAAATTTGGACTCTAAATACCTTCTCGAAATTCCTCAACTTTCTGTATCCCCGAAAATATTCTACGACTTTTAGATCGGCTGCAACATCAAAAAGAAAAGTGTAAATTTACGTTTTATCGAATATCTCGGTTCCTGAGCGAGATAGAGCCTTGAAATTTGGACAATAAATACCTTTCTGTATCCCCGAATATAGTCTACGACTGTTCATTTACGTTTTATCGAATATCTCGGTTCCTGAGCGAGATAGAGCCTTGAAATTTGGACTTTAAATACCTTTTCGAAATTCCTCAACTTTCTGTATCCCCGAATATAGTCTACGACTGTTCACTTACGTTTTATCGAATATCTCGGTTCCTGAGCGAGATAGAGACTTGAAATTTGGACTTTAAATACCTTTTCGAAATTCCTCAACTTTCTGTATCCCCGAATATAGTCTACGACTGTTCATTTACGTTTTATCGAATATCTCGGTTCCTGAGCGAGATAGAGCCTTGAAATTTGGACTCTAAATACCTTCTCGAAATTCCTCAACTTTCTGTATCCCCGAAAATATTCTACGACTTTTAGATCGGCTGCAACATCAAAAAGAAAAGTGTAAATTTACGTTTTATCGAATATCTCGGTTCCTGAGCGAGATAGAGCCTTGAAATTTGGACTATAAATACCTTTCTGTATCCCCGAATATAGTCTACGACTGTTCATTTACGTTTTATCGAATATCTCGGTTCCGGAGCGAGATAGAGCCTTGAAATTTGGACTATAAATACCTTCTCGAAATTCCTCAACTTTCTGTATCCCCGAAAATATTCTACGACTTTTAGATCGGCTGCAACATCAAAAAGAAAAGTGTAAATTTACGTTTTATCGAATATCTCGGTTCCTGAGCGAGATAGAGCCTTGAAATTTGGACTATAAATACCTTTCTGTATCCCCGAATATAGTCTACGACTGTTCATTTACGTTTTATCGAATATCTCGGTTCCTGAGCGAGATAGAGACTTGAAATTTGGACTATAAATACCTTTTCGAAATTCCTCAACTTTCTGTATCCCCGAATATATTCTACGACTTTTAGATCGGCTGCAACATCAAAAAGAAAAGTGTAAATTTACGTTTTATCGAATATCTCGGTTCCTGAGCGAGATAGAGCCTTGAAATTTGGACAATAAATACCTTTCTGTATCCCCGAATATAGTCTACGACTGTTCATTTACGTTTTATCGAATATCTCGGTTCCTGAGCGAGATAGAGCCTTGAAATTTGGACTATAAATACCTTTTCGAAATTCCTCAACTTTCTGTATCCCCGAATATAGTCTACGACTGTTCATTTACGTTTTATCGAATATCTCGGTTCCTGAGCTAGATAGAGCCTTGAAATTTTGACTATAAATACCTTTTCGAAATTCCTCAACTTTCTGTATCCCCGAATATAGTCTACGACTGTTCATTTACGTTTTATCGAATATCTCGGTTCCTGAGCGAGATAGAGCCTTGAAATTTGGACTCTAAATACCTTCTCGAAATTCCTCAACTTTCTGTATCCCCGAAAATATTCTACGACTTTTAGATCGGCTGCAACATCAAAAAGAAAAGTGTAAATTTACGTTTTATCGAATATCTCGGTTCCTGAGCGAGATAGAGCCTTGAAATTTGGACAATAAATACCTTTCTGTATCCCCGAATATAGTCTACGACTGTTCATTTACGTTTTATCGAATATCTCGGTTCCTGAGCGAGATAGAGCCTTGAAATTTGGACTATAAATACCTTTTCGAAATTCCTCAACTTTCTGTATCCCCGAATATAGTCTACGACTGTTCATTTACGTTTTATCGAATATCTCGGTTCCTGAGCTAGATAGAGCCTTGAAATTTTGACTATAAATACCTTTTCGAAATTCCTCAACTTTCTGTATCCCCGAATATAGTCTACGACTGTTCACTTACGTTTTATCGAATATCTCGGTTCCTGAGCGAGATAGAGCCTTGAAATTTGGACTCTAAATACCTTCTCGAAATTCCTCAACTTTCTGTATCCCCGAAAATATTCTACGACTTTTAGATCGGCTGCAACATCAAAAAGAAAAGTGTAAATTTACGTTTTATCGAATATCTCGGTTCCTGAGCGAGATAGAGCCTTGAAATTTGGACAATAAATACCTTTCTGTATCCCCGAATATAGTCTACGACTGTTCATTTACGTTTTATCGAATATCTCGGTTCCTGAGCGAGATAGAGCCTTGAAATTTGGACTATAAATACCTTTTCGAAATTCCTCAACTTTCTGTATCCCCGAATATAGTCTACGACTGTTCACTTACGTTTTATCGAATATCTCGGTTCCTGAGCGAGATAGAGACTTGAAATTTGGACTTTAAATACCTTTTCGAAATTCCTCAACTTTCTGTATCCCCGAATATAGTCTACGACTGTTCATTTACGTTTTATCGAATATCTCGGTTCCTGAGCGAGATAGAGCCTTGAAATTTGGACTCTAAATACCTTCTCGAAATTCCTCAACTTTCTGTATCCCCGAAAATATTCTACGACTTTTAGATCGGCTGCAACATCAAAAAGAAAAGTGTAAATTTACGTTTTATCGAATATCTCGGTTCCTGAGCGAGATAGAGCCTTGAAATTTGGACTATAAATACCTTTCTGTATCCCCGAATATAGTCTACGACTGTTCATTTACGTTTTATCGAATATCTCGGTTCCTGAGCGAGATAGAGCCTTGAAATTTGGACTATAAATACCTTCTCGAAATTCCTCAACTTTCTGTATCCCCGAAAATATTCTACGACTTTTAGATCGGCTGCAACATCAAAAAGAAAAGTGTAAATTTACGTTTTATCGAATATCTCGGTTCCTGAGCGAGATAGAGCCTTGAAATTTGGACTATAAATACCTTTCTGTATCCCCGAATATAGTCTACGACTGTTCATTTACGTTTTATCGAATATCTCGGTTCCTGAGCGAGATAGAGCCTTGAAATTTGGACTATAAATACCTTTTCGAAATTCCTCAACTTTCTGTATCCCCGAATATAGTCTACGACTGTTCATTTACGTTTTATCGAATATCTCGGTTCCTGAGCGAGATAGAGCCTTGAAATTTGGACTATAAATACCTTCTCGAAATTCCTCAACTTTCTGTATCCCCGAATATAGTCTACGACTGTTCATTTACGTATTATCGAATATCTCGGTTCCTGAGCGAGATAGAGACTTGAAATTTGGACTATAAATACCTTTTCGAAATTCCTCAACTTTCTGTATCCCCGAATATATTCTACGACTTTTAGATCGGCTGCAACATCAAAAAGAAAAGTGTAAATTTACGTTTTATCGAATATCTCGGTTCCTGAGCGAGATAGAGCCTTGAAATTTGGACAATAAATACCTTTCTGTATCCCCGAATATAGTCTACGACTGTTCATTTACGTTTTATCGAATATCTCGGTTCCTGAGCGAGATAGAGCCTTGAAATTTGGACTATAAATACCTTTTCGAAATTCCTCAACTTTCTGTATCCCCGAATATAGTCTACGACTGTTCATTTACGTTTTATCGAATATCTCGGTTCCTGAGCGAGATAGAGCCTTGAAATTTTGACTATAATTACCTTTTCGAAATTCCTCAACTTTCTGTATCCCCGAATATAGTCTACGACTGTTCATTTACGTTTTATCGAATATCTCGGTTCCTGAGCGAGATAGAGCCTCGAAAATTTGGACTCTAAATACCTTCTCGAAATTCCTCAACTTTCTGTATCCCCGAAAATATTCTACGACTTTTAGATCGGCTGCAACATCAAAAAGAAAAGTGTAAATTTACGTTTTATCGAATATCTCGGTTCCTGAGCGAGATAGAGCCTTGAAATTTGGACAATAAATACCTTTCTGTATCCCCGAATATAGTCTACGACTGTTCATTTACGTTTTATCGAATATCTCGGTTCCTGAGCGAGATAGAGCCTTGAAATTTGGACTATAAATACCTTTTCGAAATTCCTCAACTTTCTGTATCCCCGAATATAGTCTACGACTGTTCATTTACGTTTTATCGAATATCTCGGTTCCTGAGCGAGATAGAGCCTTGAAATTTGGACTCTAAATACCTTCTCGAAATTCCTCAACTTTCTGTATCCCCGAAAATATTCTACGACTTTTAAATCGGCTGCAACATCAAAAAGAAAAGTGTAAATTTACGTTTTATCGAATATCTCGGTTCCTGAGCGAGATAGAGCCTTGAAATTTGGACTATAAATACCTTTCTGTATCCCCGAATATAGTCTACGACTGTTCACTTACGTTTTATCGAATATCTCGGTTCCTGAGCGAGATAGAGACTTGAAATTTGGACTATAAATACCTTCTCGAAATTCCTCAACTTTCTGTATCCCCGAAAATATTCTACGACTTTTAGATCGGCTGCAACATCAAAAAGAAAAGTGTAAATTTACGTTTTATCGAATATCTCGGTTCCTGAGCGAGATAGAGCCTTGAAATTTGGACTATAAATACCTTCTCGAAATTCCTCAACTTTCTGTATCCCCGAAAATATTCTACGACTTTTAGATCGGCTGCAACATCAAAAAGAAAAGTGTAAATTTACGTTTTATCGAATATCTCGGTTCCTGAGCGAGATAGAGCCTTGAAATTTTGACTATAAATACCTTTCTGTATCCCCGAATATAGTCTACGACTGTTCATTTACGTTTTATCGAATATCTCGGTTCCTGAGCGAGATAGAGCCTTGAAATTTGGACTATAAATACCTTTTCGAAATTCCTCAACTTTCTGTATCCCCGAAAATATTCTACGACTTTTAGATCGGCTGCAACATCAAAAAGAAAAGTGTAAATTTACGTTTTATCGAATATCTCGGTTCCTGAGCGAGATAGAGCCTTGAAATTTGGACTATAAATACCTTTCTGTATCCCCGAATATAGTCTACGACTGTTCACTTACGTTTTATCGAATATCTCGGTTCCTGAGCGAGATAGAGCCTTGAAATTTGGACTATAAATACCTTCTCAAAATTCCTCAACTTTCTGTATCCCCGAAAATATTCTACGACTTTTAGATCGGCTGCAACATCAAAAAGAAAAGTGTAAATTTACGTTTTATCGAATATCTCGGTTCCTGAGCGAGATAGAGCCTTGAAATTTGGACTATACATACCTTTCTGTATCCCCGAATATAGTCTACGACTGTTCACTTACGTATTATCGAATATCTCGGTTCCTGAGCGAGATAGAGCCTTGAAATTTGGACTATAAATACCTTTTCGAAATTCCTCAACTTTCTGTATCCCCGAAAATATTCTACGACTTTTAGATCGGCTGCAACATCAAAAAGAAAAGTGTAAATTTACGTTTTATCGAATATCTCGGTTCCTGAGCGAGATAGAGCCTTGAAATTTGGACTATAAATACCTTTCTGTATCCCCGAATATAGTCTACGACTGTTCACTTACGTTTTATCGAATATCTCGGTTCCTGAGCGAGATAGAGACTTGAAATTTGGACTATAAATACCTTCTCGAAATTCCTCAACTTTCTGTATCCCCGAAAATATTCTACGACTTTTAGATCGGCTGCAACATCAAAAAGAAAAGTGTAAATTTACGTTTTATCGAATATCTCGGTTCCTGAGCGAGATAGAGCCTTGAAATTTGGACTATACATACCTTTCTGTATCCCCGAATATAGTCTACGACTGTTCACTTACGTATTATCGAATATCTCGGTTCCTGAGCGAGATAGAGCCTTGAAATTTGGACTATAAATACCTTTTCGAAATTCCTCAACTTTCTGTATCCCCGAATATAGTCTACGACTGTTCATTTACGTTTTATCGAATATCTCGGTTCCTGAGCGAGATAGAGCCTTGAAATTTGGACTATAAATACCTTTCTGTATCCCCGAATATAGTCTACGACTGTTCACTTACGTATTATCGAATAGCGAGATAGAGCCTTGAAATTTGGACTATAAATACCTTCTCGAAATTCCTCAACTTTCTGTATCCCCGAAAATATTCTACGACTTTTAGATCGGCTGCAACATCAAAAAGAAAAGTGTAAATTTACGTTTTATCGAATATCTCGGTTCCTGAGCGAGATAGAGCCTTGAAATTTGGACTATAAATACCTTTCTGTATCCCCGAATATAGTCTACGACTGTTCACTTACGTTTTATCGAATATCTCGGTTCCTGAGCGAGATAGAGACTTGAAATTTGGACTATAAATACCTTCTCGAAATTCCTCAACTTTCTGTATCCCCGAAAATATTCTACGACTTTTAGATCGGCTGCAACATCAAAAAGAAAAGTGTAAATTTACGTTTTATCGAATATCTCGGTTCCTGAGCGAGATAGAGCCTTGAAATTTGGACTATACATACCTTTCTGTATCCCCGAATATAGTCTACGACTGTTCACTTACGTATTATCGAATATCTCGGCTGCAACATCAAAAAGAAAAGTGTAAATTTACGTTTTATCGAATATCTCGGTTCCCGAGCGAGATAGAGCCTTGAAATTTTGACTATAAATACCTTTCTGTATCCCCGAATATAGTCTACGACTGTTCATTTACGTTTTATCGAATATCTCGGTTCCTGAGCGAGATAGAGCCTTGAAATTTGGACTATAAATACCTTTTCGAAATTCCTCAACTTTCTGTATCCCCGAAAATATTCTACGACTTTTAGATCGGCTGCAACATCAAAAAGAAAAGTGTAAATTTACGTTTTATCGAATATCTCGGTTCCTGAGCGAGATAGAGCCTTGAAATTTGGACTATAAATACCTTTCTGTATCCCCGAATATAGTCTACGACTGTTCACTTACGTTTTATCGAATATCTCGGTTCCTGAGCGAGATAGAGACTTGAAATTTGGACTATAAATACCTTCTCGAAATTCCTCAACTTTCTGTATCCCCGAAAATATTCTACGACTTTTAGATCGGCTGCAACATCAAAAAGAAAAGTGTAAATTTACGTTTTATCGAATATCTCGGTTCCTGAGCGAGATAGAGCCTTGAAATTTGGACTATACATACCTTTCTGTATCCCCGAATATAGTCTACGACTGTTCACTTACGTATTATCGAATATCTCGGTTCCTGAGCGAGATAGAGCCTTGAAATTTGGACTATAAATACCTTTTCGAAATTCCTCAACTTTCTGTATCCCCGAATATAGTCTACGACTGTTCATTTACGTTTTATCGAATATCTCGGTTCCTGAGCGAGATAGAGCCTTGAAATTTGGACTATAAATACCTTTCTGTATCCCCGAATATAGTCTACGACTGTTCACTTACGTATTATCGAATAGCGAGATAGAGCCTTGAAATTTGGACTATAAATACCTTCTCGAAATTCCTCAACTTTCTGTATCCCCGAAAATATTCTACGACTTTTAGATCGGCTGCAACATCAAAAAGAAAAGTGTAAATTTACGTTTTATCGAATATCTCGGTTCCTGAGCGAGAGCCTTGAAATTTGGACAATAAATACCTTTCTGTATCCCCGAATATAGTCTGCGACTGTTCATTTACGTATTATCGAATATCTCGGTTCCTGAGCGAGATAGAGCCTTGAAATTTGGACTATAAATACCTTCTCGAAATTCCTCAACTTTCTGTATCCCCGAAAATATTCTACGACTTTTAGATCGGCTGCAACATCAAAAAGAAAAGTGTAAATTTACGTTTTATCGAATATCTCGGTTCCTGAGCGAGATAGAGCCTTGAAATTTGGACTATACATACCTTTCTGTATCCCCGAATATAGTCTACGACTGTTCACTTACGTATTATCGAATATCTCGGTTCCTGAGCGAGATAGAGCCTTGAAATTTGGACTATAAATACCTTCTCGAAATTCCTCAACTTTCTGTATCCCCGAAAATATTCTACGACTTTTAGATCGGCTGCAACATCAAAAATAAAAGTGTAAATTTACGTTTTATCGAATATCTCGGTTCCTGAGCGAGATAGAGCCTTGAAATTTGGACTATAAATACCTTTCTGTATCCCCGAATATAGTCTACGACTGTTCACTTACGTTTTATCGAATATCTCGGTTCCTGAGCGAGATAGAGACTTTAAATTTGGACTATAAATACCTTCTCGAAATTCCTCAACTTTCTGTATCCCCGAAAATATTCTACGACTTTTAGATCGGCTGCAACATCAAAAAGAAAAGTGTAAATTTACGTTTTATCGAATATCTCGGTTCCTGAGCGAGATAGAGCCTTGAAATTTGGACTATACATACCTTTCTGTATCCCCGAATATAGTCTACGACTGTTCACTTACGTATTATCGAATATCTCGGTTCCTGAGCGAGATAGAGCCTTGAAATTTGGACTATAAATACCTTTTCGAAATTCCTCAACTTTCTGTATCCCCGAATATAGTCTACGACTGTTCATTTACGTTTTATCGAATATCTCGGTTCCTGAGCGAGATAGAGCCTTGAAATTTGGACTATAAATACCTTTCTGTATCCCCGAATATAGTCTACGACTGTTCACTTACGTATTATCGAATAGCGAGATAGAGCCTTGAAATTTGGACTATAAATACCTTCTCGAAATTCCTCAACTTTCTGTATCCCCGAAAATATTCTACGACTTTTAGATCGGCTGCAACATCAAAAAGAAAAGTGTAAATTTACGTTTTATCGAATATCTCGGTTCCTGAGCGAGATAGAGCCTTGAAATTTGGACTATACATACCTTTCTGTATCCCCGAATATAGTCTACGACTGTTCACTTACGTATTATCGAATATCTCGGTTCCTGAGCGAGATAGAGCCTTGAAATTTGGACTATAAATACCTTCTCGAAATTCCTCAACTTTCTGTATCCCCGAAAATATTCTACGACTTTTAGATCGGCTGCAACATCAAAAAGAAAAGTGTAAATTTACGTTTTATCGAATATCTCGGTTCCTGAGCGAGATAGAGCCTTGAAATTTGGACTATAAATACCTTTCTGTATCCCCGAATATAGTCTACGACTGTTCACTTACGTTTTATCGAATATCTCGGTTCCTGAGCGAGATAGAGCCTTGAAATTTGGACTATAAATACCTTTTCGAAATTCCTCAACTTTCTGTATCCCCGAAAATATTCTACGACTTTTAGATCGGCTGCAACATCAAAAAGAAAAGTGTAAATTTACGTTTTATCGAATATCTCGGTTCCTGAGCGAGATAGAGCCTTGAAATTTGGACTATACATACCTTTCTGTATCCCCGAATATAGTCTACGACTGTTCACTTACGTATTATCGAATATCTCGGTTCCTGAGCGAGATAGAGCCTTGAAATTTGGACTATAAATACCTTCTCGAAATTCCTCAACTTTCTGTATCCCCGAAAATATTCTACGACTTTTAGATCGGCTGCAACATCAAAAAGAAAAGTGTAAATTTACGTTTTATCGAATATCTCGGTTCCTGAGCGAGATAGAGCCTTGAAATTTGGACTATAAATACCTTTCTGTATCCCCGAATATAGTCTACGACTGTTCACTTACGTATTATCGAATATCTCGGTTCCTGAGCGAGATAGAGCCTTGAAATTTGGACTATAAATACCTTTCTGTATCCCCGAATATAGTCTACGACTGTTCACTTACGTTTTATCGAATATCTCGGTTCCTGAGCGAGATAGAGCCTTGAAATTTGGACTATAAATACCTTTTCGAAATTCCTCAACTTTCTGTATCCCCGAAAATATTCTACGACTTTTAGATCGGCTGCAACATCAAAAAGAAAAGTGTAAATTTACGTTTTATCGAATATCTCGGTTCCTGAGCGAGATAGAGCCTTGAAATTTGGACTATAAATACCTTTCTGTATCCCCGAATATAGTCTACGACTGTTCATTTACGTTTTATCGAATATCTCGGTTCCTGAGCGAGATAGAGCCTTGAAATTTGGACTATAAATACCTTTTCGAAATTCCTCAACTTTCTGTATCCCCGAATATAGTCTACGACTGTTCATTTACGTTTTATCGAATATCTCGGTTCCTGAGCGAGAAAGAGCCTTGAAATTTGGACTATAAATACCTTCTCGAAATTCCTCAACTTTCTGTATCCCCGAAAATATTCTACGACTTTTAGATCGGCTGCAACATCAAAAAGAAAAGTGTAAATTTACGTTTTATCGAATATCTCGGTTCCTGAGCGAGATAGAGCCTTGAAATTTGGACTATACATACCTTTCTGTATCCCCGAATATAGTCTACGACTGTTCACTTACGTATTATCGAATATCTCGGTTCCTGAGCGAGATAGAGCCTTGAAATTTGGACTATAAATACCTTCTCGAAATTCCTCAACTTTCTGTATCCCCGAAAATATTCTACGACTTTTAGATCGGCTGCAACATCAAAAATAAAAGTGTAAATTTACGTTTTATCGAATATCTCGGTTCCTGAGCGAGATAGAGCCTTGAAATTTGGACTATAAATACCTTTCTGTATCCCCGAATATAGTCTACGACTGTTCACTTACGTTTTATCGAATATCTCGGTTCCTGAGCGAGATAGAGACTTTAAATTTGGACTATAAATACCTTCTCGAAATTCCTCAACTTTCTGTATCCCCGAAAATATTCTACGACTTTTAGATCGGCTGCAACATCAAAAAGAAAAGTGTAAATTTACGTTTTATCGAATATCTCGGTTCCTGAGCGAGATAGAGCCTTGAAATTTGGACTATACATACCTTTCTGTATCCCCGAATATAGTCTACGACTGTTCACTTAGGTATTATCGAATATCTCGGTTCCTGAGCGAGATAGAGCCTTGAAATTTGGACTATAAATACCTTCTCGAAATTCCTCAACTTTCTGTATCCCCGAAAATATTCTACGACTTTTAGATCGGCTGCAACATCAAAAAGAAAAGTGTAAATTTACGTTTTATCGAATATCTCGGTTCCTGAGCGAGATAGAGCCTTGAAATTTGGACTATAAATACCTTTCTGTATCCCCGAATATAGTCTACGACTGTTCACTTACGTTTTATCGAATATCTCGGTTCCTGAGCGAGATAGAGCCTTGAAATTTGGACTATAAATACCTTTTCGAAATTCCTCAACTTTCTGTATCCCCGAAAATATTCTACGACTTTTAGATCGGCTGCAACATCAAAAAGAAAAGTGTAAATTTACGTTTTATCGAATATCTCGGTTCCTGAGCGAGATAGAGCCTTGAAATTTGGACTATACATACCTTTCTGTATCCCCGAATATAGTCTACGACTGTTCACTTACGTATTATCGAATATCTCGGTTCCTGTGCGAGATAGAGCCTTGAAATTTGGACTATAAATACCTTCTCGAAATTCCTCAACTTTCTGTATCCCCGAAAATATTCTACGACTTTTAGATCGGCTGCAACATCAAAAAGAAAAGTGTAAATTTACGTTTTATCGAATATCTCGGTTCCTGAGCGAGATAGAGCCTTGAAATTTGGACTATAAATACCTTTCTGTATCCCCGAATATAGTCTACGACTGTTCACTTACGTATTATCGAATATCTCGGTTCCTGAGCGAGATAGAGCCTTGAAATTTGGACTATAAATACCTTTCTGTATCCCCGAATATAGTCTACGACTGTTCACTTACGTTTTATCGAATATCTCGGTTCCTGAGCGAGATAGAGCCTTGAAATTTGGACTATAAATACCTTTTCGAAATTCCTCAACTTTCTGTATCCCCGAAAATATTCTACGACTTTTAGATCGGCTGCAACATCAAAAAGAAAAGTGTAAATTTACGTTTTATCGAATATCTCGGTTCCTGAGCGAGATAGAGCCTTGAAATTTGGACTATAAATACCTTTCTGTATCCCCGAATATAGTCTACGACTGTTCATTTACGTTTTATCGAATATCTCGGTTCCTGAGCGAGATAGAGCCTTGAAATTTGGACTATAAATACCTTTTCGAAATTCCTCAACTTTCTGTATCCCCGAATATAGTCTACGACTGTTCATTTACGTTTTATCGAATATCTCGGTTCCTGAGCGAGAAAGAGCCTTGAAATTTGGACTATAAATACCTTCTCGAAATTCCTCAACTTTCTGTATCCCCGAAAATATTCTACGACTTTTAGATCGGCTGCAACATCAAAAAGAAAAGTGTAAATTTACGTTTTATCGAATATCTCGGTTCCTGAGCGAGATAGAGCCTTGAAATTTGGACTATAAATACCTTTCTGTATCCCCGAATATAGTCTACGACTGTTCATTTACGTTTTATCGAATATCTCGGTTCCTGAGCGAGATAGAGCCTTGAAATTTGGACTATAAATACCTTTTCGAAATTCCTCAACTTTCTGTATCCCCGAATATAGTCTACGACTGTTCATTTACGTTTTATCGAATATCTCGGTTCCTGAGCGAGAAAGAGCCTTGAAATTTGGACTATAAATACCTTCTCGAAATTCCTCAACTTTCTGTATCCCCGAAAATATTCTACGACTTTTAGATCGGCTGCAACATCAAAAAGAAAAGTGTAAATTTACGTTTTATCGAATATCTCGGTTCCTGAGCGAGATAGAGCCTTGAAATTTGGACTATAAATACCTTTCTGTATCCCCGAATATAGTCTACGACTGTTCATTTACGTTTTATCGAATATCTCGGTTCCTGAGCGAGATAGAGCCTTGAAATTTGGACTATAAATACCTTTTCGAAATTCCTCAACTTTCTGTATCCCCGAAAATATTCTACGACTTTTAGATCGGCTGCAACATCAAAAAGAAAAGTGTAAATTTACGTTTTATCGAATATCTCGGTTCCTGAGCGAGATAGAGCCTTGAAATTTGGACTATAAATACCTTTCTGTATCCCCGAATATAGTCTACGACTGTTCATTTACGTTTTATCGAATATCTCGGTTCCTGAGCGAGATAGAGCCTTGAAATTTGGACTATAAATACCTTTTCGAAATTCCTCAACTTTCTGTATCCCCGAATATAGTCTACGACTGTTCATTTACGTTTTATCGAATATCTCGGTTCCTGAGCGAGAAAGAGCCTTGAAATTTGGACTATAAATACCTTCTCGAAATTCCTCAAATTTCTGTATCCCCGAAAATATTCTACGACTTTTAGATCGGCTGCAACATCAAAAAGAAAAGTGTAAATTTACGTTTTATCGAATATCTCGGTTCCTGAGCGAGATAGAGCCTTGAAATTTGGACTATAAATACCTTTCTGTATCCCCGAATATAGTCTACGACTGTTCATTTACGTTTTATCGAATATCTCGGTTCCTGAGCGAGATAGAGCCTTGAAATTTGGACTATAAATACCTTTTCGAAATTCCTCAACTTTCTGTATCCCCGAATATAGTCTACGACTGTTCATTTACGTTTTATCGAATATCTCGGTTCCTGAGCGAGAAAGAGCCTTGAAATTTGGACTATAAATACCTTTCTGTATCCCCGAATATAGTCTACGACTGTTCATTTACGTTTTATCGAATATCTCGGTTCCTGAGCGAGATAGAGCCTTGAAATTTGGACTATAAATACCTTTTCGAAATTCCTCAACTTTCTGTATCCCCGAAAATATTCTACGACTTTTAGATCGGCTGCAACATCAAAAAGAAAAGTGTAAATTTACGTTTTATCGAATATCTCGGTTCCTGAGCGAGATAGAGCCTTGAAATTTGGACTATAAATACCTTTCTGTATCCCCGAATATAGTCTACGACTGTTCATTTACGTTTTATCGAATATCTCGGTTCCTGAGCGAGATAGAGCCTTGAAATTTGGACTATAAATACCTTTTCGAAATTCCTCAACTTTCTGTATCCCCGAATATAGTCTACGACTGTTCATTTACGTTTTATCGAATATCTCAGTTCCTGAGCGAGATAGAGCCTTGAAATTTGGACTATAAATACCTTTTCGAAATTCCTCAACTTTCTGTATCCCCGAAAATATTCTACGACTTTTAGATCGGCTGCAACATCAAAAAGAAAAGTGTAAATTTACGTTTTATCGAATATCTCGGTTCCTGAGCGAGATAGAGCCTTGAAATTTGGACTATAAATACCTTTCTGTATCCCCGAATATAGTCTACGACTGTTCATTTACGTTTTATCGAATATCTCGGTTCCTGAGCGAGATAGAGCCTTGAAATTTGGACTATAAATACCTTTTCGAAATTCCTCAACTTTCTGTATCCCCGAATATAGTCTACGACTGTTCATTTACGTTTTATCGAATATCTCGGTTCCTGAGCGAGAAAGAGCCTTGAAATTTGGACTATAAATACCTTCTCGAAATTCCTCAAATTTCTGTATCCCCGAAAATATTCTACGACTTTTAGATCGGCTGCAACATCAAAAAGAAAAGTGTAAATTTACGTTTTATCGAATATCTCGGTTCCTGAGCGAGATAGAGCCTTGAAATTTGGACTATAAATACCTTTCTGTATCCCCGAATATAGTCTACGACTGTTCATTTACGTTTTATCGAATATCTCGGTTCCTGAGCGAGATAGAGCCTTGAAATTTGGACTATAAATACCTTTTCGAAACTCCTCAACTTTCTGTATCCCCGAATATAGTCTACGACTGTTCATTTACGTTTTATCGAATATCTCGGTTCCTGAGCGAGAAAGAGCCTTGAAATTTGGACTATAAATACCTTCTCGAAATTCCTCAACTTTCTGTATCCCCGAAAATATTCTACGACTTTTAGATCGGCTGCAACATCAAAAAGAAAAGTGTAAATTTACGTTTTATCGAATATCTCGGTTCCTGAGCGAGATAGAGCCTTGAAATTTGGACAATAAATACCTTTCTGTATCCCCGAATATAGTCTGCGACTGTTCATTTACGTATTATCGAATATCTCGGTTCCTGAGCGAGATAGAGCCTTGAAATTTGGACTATAAATACCTTCTCGAAATTCCTCAACTTTCTGTATCCCCGAAAATATTCTACGACTTTTAGATCGGCTGCAACATCAAAAAGAAAAGTGTAAATTTACGTTTTATCGAATATCTCGGTTCCTGAGCGAGAAAGAGCCTTGAAATTTGGACTATAAATACCTTTCTGTATCCCCGAATATAGTCTACGACTGTTCATTTACGTTTTATCGAATATCTCGGTTCCTGAGCGAGATAGAGCCTTGAAATTTGGACTATAAATACCTTTTCGAAACTCCTCAACTTTCTGTATCCCCGAATATAGTCTACGACTGTTCATTTACGTTTTATCGAATATCTCGGTTCCTGAGCGAGAAAGAGCCTTGAAATTTGGACTATAAATACCTTCTCGAAATTCCTCAACTTTCTGTATCCCCGAAAATATTCTACGACTTTTAGATCGGCTGCAACATCAAAAAGAAAAGTGTAAATTTACGTTTTATCGAATATCTCGGTTCCTGAGCGAGATAGAGCCTTGAAATTTGGACAATAAATACCTTTCTGTATCCCCGAATATAGTCTGCGACTGTTCATTTACGTATTATCGAATATCTCGGTTCCTGAGCGAGATAGAGCCTTGAAATTTGGACTATAAATACCTTCTCGAAATTCCTCAACTTTCTGTATCCCCGAAAATATTCTACGACTTTTAGATCGGCTGCAACATCAAAAAGAAAAGTGTAAATTTACGTTTTATCGAATATCTCGGTTCCTGAGCGAGAAAGAGCCTTGAAATTTGGACTATAAATACCTTTCTGTATCCCCGAATATAGTCTACGACTGTTCATTTACGTTTTATCGAATATCTCGGTTCCTGAGCGAGATAGAGCCTTGAAATTTGGACTATAAATACCTTTTCGAAATTCCTCAACTTTCTGTATCCCCGAATATAGTCTACGACTGTTCATTTACGTTTTATCGAATATCTCGGTTCCTGAGCGAGATAGAGCCTTGAAATTTGGACTATAAATATCGAATATCTCGGTTCCTGAGCGAGATAGAGCCTTGAAATTTGGACTATAAATACCTTTCTGTATCCCCGAATATAGTCTACGACTGTTCATTTACGTTTTATCGAATATCTCGGTTCCTGAGCGAGATAGAGCCTTGAAATTTGGACTATAAATACCTTTTCGAAACTCCTCAACTTTCTGTATCCCCGAATATAGTCTACGACTGTTCATTTACGTTTTATCGAATATCTCGGTTCCTGAGCGAGAAAGAGCCTTGAAATTTGGACTATAAATACCTTCTCGAAATTCCTCAACTTTCTGTATCCCCGAAAATATTCTACGACTTTTAGATCGGCTGCAACATCAAAAAGAAAAGTGTAAATTTACGTTTTATCGAATATCTCGGTTCCTGAGCGAGATAGAGCCTTGAAATTTGGACAATAAATACCTTTCTGTATCCCCGAATATAGTCTGCGACTGTTCATTTACGTATTATCGAATATCTCGGTTCCTGAGCGAGATAGAGCCTTGAAATTTGGACTATAAATACCTTCTCGAAATTCCTCAACTTTCTGTATCCACGAAAATATTCTACGACTTTTAGATCGGCTGCAACATCAAAAAGAAAAGTGTAAATTTACGTTTTATCGAATATCTCGGTTCCTGAGCGAGAAAGAGCCTTGAAATTTGGACTATAAATACCTTTCTGTATCCCCGAATATAGTCTACGACTGTTCATTTACGTTTTATCGAATATCTCGGTTCCTGAGCGAGATAGAGCCTTGAAATTTGGACTATAAATACCTTTTCGAAATTCCTCAACTTTCTGTATCCCCGAATAGTCTACGACTGTTCATTTACGTTTTATCGAATATCTCGGTTCCTGAGCGAGATAGAGCCTTGAAATTTGGACTATAAATACCTTTTCGAAATTCCTCAACTTTCTGTATCCCCGAAAATATTCTACGACTTTTAGATCGGCTGCAACATCAAAAAGAAAAGTGTAAATTTACGTTTTATCGAATATCTCGGTTCCTGAGCGAGATAGAGCCTTGAAATTTGGACTATAAATACCTTTCTGTATCCCCGAATATAGTCTACGACTGTTCATTTACGTTTTATCGAATATCTCGGTTCCTGAGCGAGATAGAGCCTTGAAATTTGGACTATAAATACCTTTTCGAAATTCCTCAACTTTCTGTATCCCCGAATATAGTCTACGACTGTTCATTTACGTTTTATCGAATATCTCGGTTCCTGAGCGAGAAAGAGCCTTGAAATTTGGACTATAAATACCTTCTCGAAATTCCTCAACTTTCTGTATCCCCGAAAATATTCTACGACTTTTAGATCGGCTGCAACATCAAAAAGAAAAGTGTAAATTTACGTTTTATCGAATATCTCGGTTCCTGAGCGAGATAGAGCCTTGAAATTTGGACTATAAATACCTTCTCGAAATTCCTCAACTTTCTGTATCCCCGAAAATATTCTACGACTTTTAGATCGGCTGCAACATCAAAAAGAAAAGTGTAAATTTACGTTTTATCGAATATCTCGGTTCCTGAGCGAGATAGAGCCTTGAAATTTGGACTATAAATACCTTTCTGTATCCCCGAATATAGTCTACGACTGTTCATTTACGTTTTATCGAATATCTCGGTTCCTGAGCGAGATAGAGCCTTGAAATTTGGACTATAAATACCTTTCTGTATCCCCGAATATAGTCTACGACTGTTCATTTACGTTTTATCGAATATCTCGGTTCCTGAGCGAGATAGAGCCTTGAAATTTGGACTATAAATACCTTTTCGAAATTCCTCAACTTTCTGTATCCCCGAATATAGTCTACGACTGTTCATTTACGTTTTATCGAATATCTCGGTTCCTGAGCGAGAAAGAGCCTTGAAATTTGGATTATAAATACCTTCTCGAAATTCCTCAACTTTCTGTATCCCCGAAAATATTCTACGACTTTTAGATCGGCTGCAACATCAAAAAGAAAAGTGTAAATTTACGTTTTATCGAATATCTCGGTTCCTGAGCGAGGTAGAGCCTTGAAATTTGGACTATAAATACCTTCTCGAAATTCCTCAACTTTCTGTATCCCCGAAAATATTCTACGACTTTTAGATCGGCTGCAACATCAAAAAGAAAAGTGTAAATTTACGTTTTATCGAATATCTCGGTTCCTGAGCGAGATAGAGCCTTGAAATTTGGACTATAAATACCTTTCTGTATCCCCGAATATAGTCTACGACTGTTCATTTACGTTTTATCGAATATCTCGGTTCCTGAGCGAGATAGAGCCTTGAAATTTGGACTATAAATACCTTTTCGAAATTCCTCAACTTTCTGTATCCCCGAATATAGTCTACGACTGTTCATTTACGTTTTATCGAATATCTCGGTTCCTGAGCGAGAAAGAGCCTTGAAATTTGGACTATAAATACCTTTCTGTATCCCCGAATATAGTCTACGACTGTTCATTTACGTTTTATCGAATATCTCGGTTCCTGAGCGAGATAGAGCCTTGAAATTTGGACTATAAATACCTTTTCGAAATTCCTCAACTTTCTGTATCCCCGAAAATATTCTACGACTTTTAGATCGGCTGCAACATCAAAAAGAAAAGTGTAAATTTACGTTTTATCGAATATCTCGGTTCCTGAGCGAGATAGAGCCTTGAAATTTGGACTATAAATACCTTTCTGTATCCCCGAATATAGTCTACGACTGTTCATTTACGTTTTATCGAATATCTCGGTTCCTGAGCGAGATAGAGCCTTGAAATTTGGACTTTAAATACCTTTTCGAAATTCCTCAACTTTCTGTATCCCCGAATATAGTCTACGACTTTTAGATCGGCTGCAACATCAAAAAGAAAAGTGTAAATTTACGTTTTATCGAATATCTCGGTTCCTGAGCGAGATAGAGCCTTGAAATTTGGACTATAAATACCTTTCTGTATCCCCGAATATAGTCTACGACTGTTCATTTACGTTTTATCGAATATCTCGGTTCCTGAGCGAGATAGAGCCTTGAAATTTGGACTATAAATACCTTTTCGAAATTCCTCAACTTTCTGTATCCCCGAATATAGTCTACGACTGTTCATTTACGTTTTATCGAATATCTCGGTTCCTGAGCGAGATAGAGCCTTGAAATTTGGACTATAAATACCTTTTCGAAATTCCTCAACTTTCTGTATCCCCGAAAATATTCTACGACTTTTAGATCGGCTGCAACATCAAAAAGAAAAGTGTAAATTTACGTTTTATCGAATATCTCGGTTCCTGAGCGAGATAGAGCCTTGAAATTTGGACTATAAATACCTTTCTGTATCCCCGAATATAGTCTACGACTGTTCATTTACGTTTTATCGAATATCTCGGTTCCTGAGCGAGATAGAGCCTTGAAATTTGGACTATAAATACCTTTTCGAAATTCCTCAACTTTCTGTATCCCCGAATATAGTCTACGACTGTTCATTTACGTTTTATCGAATATCTCGGTTCCTGAGCGAGAAAGAGCCTTGAAATTTGGACTATAAATACCTTCTCGAAATTCCTCAACTTTCTGTATCCCCGAAAATATTCTACGACTTTTAGATCGGCTGCAACATCAAAAAGAAAAGTGTAAATTTACGTTTTATCGAATATCTCGGTTCCTGAGCGAGATAGAGCCTTGAAATTTGGACTATAAATACCTTTCTGTATCCCCGAATATAGTCTACGACTGTTCATTTACGTTTTATCGAATATCTCGGTTCCTGAGCGAGATAGAGCCTTGAAATTTGGACTATAAATACCTTTTCGAAATTCCTCAACTTTCTGTATCCCCGAATATAGTCTACGACTGTTCATTTACGTTTTATCGAATATCTCGGTTCCTGAGCGAGAAAGAGCCTTGAAATTTGGACTATAAATACCTTCTCGAAATTCCTCAACTTTCTGTATCCCCGAAAATATTCTACGACTTTTAGATCGGCTGCAACATCAAAAAGAAAAGTGTAAATTTACGTTTTATCGAATATCTCGGTTCCTGAGCGAGATAGAGCCTTGAAATTTGGACTATAAATACCTTTCTGTATCCCCGAATATAGTCTACGACTGTTCATTTACGTTTTATCGAATATCTCGGTTCCTGAGCGAGATAGAGCCTTGAAATTTGGACTATAAATACCTTTTCGAAATTCCTCAACTTTCTGTATCCCCGAATATAGTCTACGACTGTTCATTTACGTTTTATCGAATATCTCGGTTCCTGAGCGAGAAAGAGCCTTGAAATTTGGACTATAAATACCTTTCTGTATCCCCGAATATAGTCTACGACTGTTCATTTACGTTTTATCGAATATCTCGGTTCCTGAGCGAGATAGAGCCTTGAAATTTGGACTATAAATACCTTTTCGAAATTCCTCAACTTTCTGTATCCCCGAAAATATTCTACGACTTTTAGATCGGCTGCAACATCAAAAAGAAAAGTGTAAATTTACGTTTTATCGAATATCTCGGTTCCTGAGCGAGATAGAGCCTTGAAATTTGGACTATAAATACCTTTCTGTATCCCCGAATATAGTCTACGACTGTTCATTTACGTTTTATCGAATATCTCGGTTCCTGAGCGAGATAGAGCCTTGAAATTTGGACTATAAATACCTTTTCGAAATTCCTCAACTTTCTGTATCCCCGAATATAGTCTACGACTGTTCATTTACGTTTTATCGAATATCTCGGTTCCTGAGCGAGAAAGAGCCTTGAAATTTGGACTATAAATACCTTCTCGAAATTCCTCAACTTTCTGTATCCCCGAAAATATTCTACGACTTTTAGATCGGCTGCAACATCAAAAAGAAAAGTGTAAATTTACGTTTTATCGAATATCTCGGTTCCTGAGCGAGATAGAGCCTTGAAATTTGGACTATAAATACCTTTCTGTATCCCCGAATATAGTCTACGACTGTTCATTTACGTTTTATCGAATATCTCGGTTCCTGAGCGAGATAGAGCCTTGAAATTTGGACTATAAATACCTTTCTGTATCCCCGAATATAGTCTACGACTGTTCATTTACGTTTTATCGAATATCTCGGTTCCTGAGCGAGATAGAGCCTTGAAATTTGGACTATAAATACCTTTTCGAAATTCCTCAACTTTCTGTATCCCCGAATATAGTCTACGACTGTTCATTTACGTTTTATCGAATATCTCGGTTCCTGAGCGAGAAAGAGCCTTGAAATTTGGACTATAAATACCTTCTCGAAATTCCTCAACTTTCTGTATCCCCGAAAATATTCTACGACTTTTAGATCGGCTGCAACATCAAAAAGAAAAGTGTAAATTTACGTTTTATCGAATATCTCGGTTCCTGAGCGAGATAGAGCCTTGAAATTTGGACTATAAATACCTTCTCAAAATTCCTCAACTTTCTGTATCCCCGAAAATATTCTACGACTTTTAGATCGGCTGCAACATCAAAAAGAAAAGTGTAAATTTACGTTTTATCGAATATCTCGGTTCCTGAGCGAGATAGAGCCTTGAAATTTGGACTATAAATACCTTTCTGTATCCCCGAATATAGTCTACGACTGTTCACTTACGTTTTATCGAATATCTCGGTTCCTGAGCGAGATAGAGCCTTGAAATTTGGACTATAAATACCTTTCTGTATCCCCGAATATAGTCTACGACTGTTCATTTACGTTTTATCGAATATCTCGGTTCCTGAGCGAGATAGAGCCTTGAAATTTGGACTATAAATACCTTTTCGAAATTCCTCAACTTTCTGTATCCCCGAATATAGTCTACGACTGTTCATTTACGTTTTATCGAATATCTCGGTTCCTGAGCGAGAAAGAGCCTTGAAATTTGGACTATAAATACCTTCTCGAAATTCCTCAACTTTCTGTATCCCCGAAAATATTCTACGACTTTTAGATCGGCTGCAACATCAAAAAGAAAAGTGTAAATTTACGTTTTATCGAATATCTCGGTTCCTGAGCGAGATAGAGCCTTGAAATTTGGACTATAAATACCTTTCTGTATCCCCGAATATAGTCTACGACTGTTCATTTACGTTTTATCGAATATCTCGGTTCCTGAGCGAGATAGAGCCTTGAAATTTGGACTATAAATACCTTTTCGAAATTCCTCAACTTTCTGTATCCCCGAATATAGTCTACGACTGTTCATTTACGTTTTATCGAATATCTCGGTTCCTGAGCGAGAAAGAGCCTTGAAATTTGGACTATAAATACCTTTCTGTATCCCCGAATATAGTCTACGACTGTTCATTTACGTTTTATCGAATATCTCGGTTCCTGAGCGAGATAGAGCCTTGAAATTTGGACTATAAATACCTTTCTGTATCCCCGAATATAGTCTACGACTGTTCATTTACGTTTTATCGAATATCTCGGTTCCTGAGCGAGATAGAGCCTTGAAATTTGGACTATAAATACCTTTTCGAAATTCCTCAACTTTCTGTATCCCCGAATATAGTCTACGACTGTTCATTTACGTTTTATCGAATATCTCGGTTCCTGAGCGAGAAAGAGCCTTGAAATTTGGACTATAAATACCTTCTCGAAATTCCTCAACTTTCTGTATCCCCGAAAATATTCTACGACTTTTAGATCGGCTGCAACATCAAAAAGAAAAGTGTAAATTTACGTTTTATCGAATATCTCGGTTCCTGAGCGAGATAGAGCCTTGAAATTTGGACTATAAATACCTTCTCAAAATTCCTCAACTTTCTGTATCCCCGAAAATATTCTACGACTTTTAGATCGGCTGCAACATCAAAAAGAAAAGTGTAAATTTACGTTTTATCGAATATCTCGGTTCCTGAGCGAGATAGAGCCTTGAAATTTGGACTATAAATACCTTTCTGTATCCCCGAATATAGTCTACGACTGTTCACTTACGTTTTATCGAATATCTCGGTTCCTGAGCGAGATAGAGCCTTGAAATTTGGACTATAAATACCTTTCTGTATCCCCGAATATAGTCTACGACTGTTCATTTACGTTTTATCGAATATCTCGGTTCCTGAGCGAGATAGAGCCTTGAAATTTGGACTATAAATACCTTTTCGAAATTCCTCAACTTTCTGTATCCCCGAATATAGTCTACGACTGTTCATTTACGTTTTATCGAATATCTCGGTTCCTGAGCGAGAAAGAGCTTTGAAATTTGGACTATAAATACCTTCTCGAAATTCCTCAACTTTCTGTATCCCCGAAAATATTCTACGACTTTTAGATCGGCTGCAACATCAAAAAGAAAAGTGTAAATTTACGTTTTATCGAATATCTCGGTTCCTGAGCGAGATAGAGCCTTGAAATTTGGACTATAAATACCTTTCTGTATCCCCGAATATAGTCTACGACTGTTCATTTACGTTTTATCGAATATCTCGGTTCCTGAGCGAGATAGAGCCTTGAAATTTGGACTATAAATACCTTTTCGAAATTCCTCAACTTTCTGTATCCCCGAATATAGTCTACGACTGTTCATTTACGTTTTATCGAATATCTCGGTTCCTGAGCGAGAAAGAGCCTTGAAATTTGGACTATAAATACCTTTCTGTATCCCCGAATATAGTCTACGACTGTTCATTTACGTTTTATCGAATATCTCGGTTCCTGAGCGAGATAGAGCCTTGAAATTTGGACTATAAATACCTTTTCGAAATTCCTCAACTTTCTGTATCCCCGAAAATATTCTACGACTTTTAGATCGGCTGCAACATCAAAAAGAAAAGTGTAAATTTACGTTTTATCGAATATCTCGGTTCCTGAGCGAGATAGAGCCTTGAAATTTGGACTATAAATACCTTTCTGTATCCCCGAATATAGTCTACGACTGTTCATTTACGTTTTATCGAATATCTCGGTTCCTGAGCGAGATAGAGCCTTGAAATTTGGACTATAAATACCTTTTCGAAATTCCTCAACTTTCTGTATCCCCGAATATAGTCTACGACTGTTCATTTACGTTTTATCGAATATCTCGGTTCCTGAGCGAGAAAGAGCCTTGAAATTTGGACTATAAATACCTTCTCGAAATTCCTCAACTTTCTGTATCCCCGAAAATATTCTACGACTTTTAGATCGGCTGCAACATCAAAAAGAAAAGTGTAAATTTACGTTTTATCGAATATCTCGGTTCCTGAGCGAGATAGAGCCTTGAAATTTGGACTATAAATACCTTTCTGTATCCCCGAATATAGTCTACGACTGTTCATTTACGTTTTATCGAATATCTCGGTTCCTGAGCGAGATAGAGCCTTGAAATTTGGACTATAAATACCTTTTCGAAATTCCTCAACTTTCTGTATCCCCGAATATAGTCTACGACTGTTCATTTACGTTTTATCGAATATCTCGGTTCCTGAGCGAGAAAGAGCCTTGAAATTTGGACTATAAATACCTTCTCGAAATTCCTCAACTTTCTGTATCCCCGAAAATATTCTACGACTTTTAGATCGGCTGCAACATCAAAAAGAAAAGTGTAAATTTACGTTTTATCGAATATCTCGGTTCCTGAGCGAGATAGAGCCTTGAAATTTGGACTATAAATACCTTTCTGTATCCCCGAATATAGTCTACGACTGTTCATTTACGTTTTATCGAATATCTCGGTTCCTGAGCGAGATAGAGCCTTGAAATTTGGACTATAAATACCTTTTCAAAATTCCTCAACTTTCTGTATCCCCGAATATAGTCTACGACTGTTCATTTACGTTTTATCGAATATCTCGGTTCCTGAGCGAGAAAGAGCCTTAAAATTTGGACTATAAATACCTTTTCGAAATTCCTCAACTTTCTGTATCCCCGAAAATATTCTACGACTTTTAGATCGGCTGCAACATCAAAAAGAAAAGTGTTAATTTACGTTTTATCGAATATCTCGGTTCCTGAGCGAGATAGAGCCTTGAAATTTGGACTATAAATACCTTTCTGTATCCCCGAATATAGTCTACGACTGTTCATTTACGTTTTATCGAATATCTCGGTTCCTGAGCGAGATAGAGCCTTGAAATTTGGACTATAAATACCTTTTCGAAATTCCTCAACTTTCTGTATCCCCGAATATAGTCTACGACTGTTCATTTACGTTTTATCGAATATCTCGGTTCCTGAGCGAGATAGAGCCTTGAAATTTGGACTATAAATACCTTCTCGAAATTCCTCAACTTTCTGTATCCCCAAAAATATTCTACGACTTTTAGATCGGCTGCAACATCAAAAAGAAAAGTGTAAATTTACGTTTTATCGAATATCTCGGTTCCTGAGCGAGATAGAGCCTTGAAATTTGGACTATAAATACCTTTCTGTATCCCCGAATATAGTCTACGACTGTTCATTTACGTTTTATCGAATATCTCGGTTCCTGAGCGAGATAGAGCCTTGAAATTTGGACTATAAATACCTTTTCGAAATTCCTCAACTTTCTGTATCCCCGAATATAGTCTACGACTGTTCATTTACGTTTTATCGAATATCTCGGTTCCTGAGCGAGAAAGAGCCTTGAAATTTGGACTATAAATACCTTCTCGAAATTCCTCAACTTTCTGTATCCCCGAAAATATTCTACGACTTTTAGATCGGCTGCAACATCAAAAAGAAAAGTGTAAATTTACGTTTTATCGAATATCTCGGTTCCTGAGCGAGATAGAGCCTTGAAATTTGGACTATAAATACCTTTCTGTATCCCCGAATATAGTCTACGACTGTTCATTTACGTTTTATCGAATATCTCGGTTCCTGAGCGAGATAGAGCCTTGAAATTTGGACTATAAATACCTTTTCAAAATTCCTCAACTTTCTGTATCCCCGAATATAGTCTACGACTGTTCATTTACGTTTTATCGAATATCTCGGTTCCTGAGCGAGAAAGAGCCTTAAAATTTGGACTATAAATACCTTTTCGAAATTCCTCAACTTTCTGTATCCCCGAAAATATTCTACGACTTTTAGATCGGCTGCAACATCAAAAAGAAAAGTGTTAATTTACGTTTTATCGAATATCTCGGTTCCTGAGCGAGATAGAGCCTTGAAATTTGGACTATAAATACCTTTCTGTATCCCCGAACCTCAACTTTCTGTATCCCCGAATATATTCTACGACTGTTCATTTACGTTTTATCGAATATCTCGGTTCCTGAGCGAGATAGAGCCTTGAAATTTGGACTATAAATGCCTTCTCGAAATTCCTCAACTTTCTGTATCCCCGAATATATTCTTCGACTTTTAGATCGGCTGCAACATCAAAAAGAAAAGTGTAAATTTACGTTTTATCGAATATCTCGGTTCCTTAGCGAGATAGAGCTTTGAAATTTGGACTATAAATACCTTCTCGAAATTCCTCAACTTTCTGTATCCCCGAATATATTCTACGACTGTTCATTTACGTTTTATCGAATATCTCGGTTCCTGAGCGAGATAGAGCTCTGAAATTTGGACTCAACTTTCTGTATCCCCGAATATATTCTACGACTTTTAGATCGGCTGCAACATCAAAAAGAAAAGTGTAAATTTACGTTTTATCGAATATCTCGGTTCCTGAGCGAGATAGAGCCTTGAAATTTGGACTTTAAATACCTTTTCGAAATTCCTCAACTTTCTGTATCCCCGAATATATTCTACGACTGTTCATTTACGTTTTATCTCAGTATTATAGTATGTAATTTCGGTTCAAGTATGACGATTCTTTGGATTGAAAGCCGGTTTTTTTGTACCCTTGCAGAGGGTATTATAATTTTGAATCGGTTGAATATAAGTTTGTGTTTTTCAAAATATCTCCACTTAACTTACTATATCTAAATTAAAACACGTTCTACACATGTTGACCAAAATTTGATCAAAACCGGATCACCTTAACTTATAGCTGCCATAGGATCGATCGGTTGAAAAATATGGTTTCTTCTGCAAATCTTTTCTGCAATGGTAAATATTTAACATTTTTTTTTGTTTTTACTTTTTATACATTTTCTTTCAAAATAAAGGCAGACAAAGTGTTATGATCTTACTTGTGCTAAAGATCTTCTTTCACAGAAAAAACAAAAACACTTAAAAAGTTGTTGCTCTCTCTGTCGCTCTATATATCTATCTCTCTTTATTTTGCAGTCTACAAATTTTTGATATCAAATAGAAAAACAACTACACGAGGTAAAAGTCTAGTGACGATGCATATAATTGATAATATAAAATTTTGTGACGAAGTATATTTTATATATAATATAAGAAATATTCTGATTAAAAAAAGTTATTTAGGTACAAAGAAGCTGAAGCTTTTTGCGCTGGGTCTTACTATTATCAATTAAGCTGTTAGATTTTTGATACCCTTGCAGAGACATATATCATGAGACATTTATGTCTTATATCATAACGCATTGAAGAAGACGTCTCCGACCTAATATCAAATATGTATCTATACATGTCAACCAAGTTTGATCAAAATTGGTAGACTCTATCTTATAGATAATATAGATCTGTTGAAACTCATTTTTGTTTTTACAGATATCTCAACCAAATTAAGTAAGTGCAAGTTTTATTATACTTTATGTAGTTTGGTCAAATTTGTTCAAAATCTGGCGACTATATATTATAGCTGTCAAGTTTTATAAAAAATAATGTTTCTGCAAGAGTATATATCTTCGGTATGCCGCTATACAAATTATTTGTTCAGCATTGTGTTTTTTGGGAAGGGGGCGGGGCGTAACATAGGAGCAAGCCTATTTATTGACATAACGTTTCCAGCACAACATTAGTTTAGTATTAAAGCAAAAAAAAACAACAGCAGCTGCTGAAACAAAATAAAAAATTTAAAAATTTTTATAAATTTGTTGAAATATCAGTTATTAAATATATTGTCTTTTATTGCAAAGTAGAACATTAATTAAATCAAAATGATTGGCTATAAGGACACCATAGTCAAAAATGACTCCTATGAGCCGGATCTGCGCATGGAAGGCACATATATTTGCCGCATGCCGCAGCCACCGCCGCCGCCAAAGGGTATCAATAACTGGTATTCACATCTGCCGCCGCACGAGCGTCTGTTTTATCATCAGACGATGAGCTCGGTGCGGTATAGTAAGCGTTTTCGTGGCAATGTGAATATACCGAAGGATTCGTTGGACTTTCAGCTGCAATCGCGTTACGATCATGGGCGCGAAACATTTCCGGAGAAGATTGATGCTGTGCTGCAGCGGGATACATGTGGGGCAATGACCAGTTGGGCGGCACCTCACGGCCAGAAGGAAGTCGGCGCTATTTCCAGACTAAATTTATTCCGTGTGCTACGTAATACACGTGTTGTAGGTGTTAAAATGGAGGATACACTGGGTCATCCATTGCGCATTGGTAAGTATTTGGTGTATAGAGATTCAAATGGACATTTGTGAATATCGCTAACATTCTGCTTACACACTAGGCGGCTGCAAGGAGAAGATTCATCCGAGTAGCACTAAGCTCATCTGCAGTGGTGTACATACTCAGCTGGTGAACAATGGCTTCTCGCGCCAGACATCCGATGGCAACTTCTTCCGCTACTAAAACTAAAATTAAGCTAGAACCCACGCCTCAGCAACAGTTACAAGTTGTGTTTTATGAATTGTTAACATAATTATTGGACAAATCGCAATTAAATTGACAAAGCAACAACATAAACGCAGGTCATGCAGTCGGCACCAGCTTGGGCTGCTTGGCTGGTAGGTCGTCCTCCTTCTCATCATCCAGCTGCTCGTTGGCTGCTGTCGTCTGTTGTGCCGGTTTATGACGTTGCTTTTTGTTTTGGTTACGATAACTCTTGGGCATCTTATTGTCACCAATCCTGCACAAAATGATAGGCATAAATATTGAGCTTATTTTGATTGTAGCTTAAAGAAGTAGAAGTTATACTCACATAATAGTGGCACGTGTGCCTGGTCCCCAATGCGGTGCTGGATTTGTCTGGAAACGTGAGAGTGACTGCTTGCGGCTGATGGGATTGGCAGCTACATGCAGCTGATCAAACTCATATTCCTGGCTGCAAGGCTGCGATAGTATGGCCTGCAGCGGTGTGCCTGCTATCATGCGATCTTTACGCACTGGATGCCGTTTACTCCAACAGCGCAATATGTCCCACAGGACAGCAGGTGCGGCATCCGTCTTCAGTGATTTCTTGCTCGCATGCGAATAGGAAACACGATGTCCAGCATGCAGCAAGGCTGAGCGCATCTTCAGCATAGGCACAACCTCCAACTTAAGCACGCAGCATAGCTTATCGGGCGTATAATATAGCGGCACATCGGGCAGCTCTTCCAAGACCATGGACAGCACGCCAACAATGCGACGCTGCGTACCGAGCGCATTCAGTGGCTCCGACTGCACAGTCTTCAACAGATCCTGCACAAACTCATTGTTGTGTATGGGCGCCGACCAAATGGGTCCACCTAAATGATGCCGATGATTGCAGTGCTCGCACTGAGTGTTCACCGCCGGACCAGTGGGTATGCCAAACTTGGGCACTTGTGGCTGTTCGGCTGACTTGCTGCGCACATTACCCAACGGCTGCAGCGTGAACGTTTCACAGCCAGTGCACTGATATATCCACGACTGTTTGCTCATGCTGTACTTGCACTGTGCCTGCCCAGAGTATACGCGCACAAAAATGCGCACATAAAAGTCCGCTGAGACGCTGAGCAGCGGCTCAATGTACTTGCCATGACGATTCGCATGTGTCTCGATACAGTGCAGCAGTATGCGCAGTGCCATCTCGTGGCAGCATTTCATACGCAACGGCACCGATCCATATTTAACATAGCACGCCTCGGGCGCATTGCCCGCAAGCACGGCCATGTCGGTGGCGGTGACCAGCAGTAGGCCACCATCGGCCAGGCACTGTATAGCGCCGTCCAGAAAGCGATTCGGACAGCCATAAGGATCCAGATCGACGGCATCGAAACGCTTTTGCGGCTCCGTCGACAAATACATCAGCGTCCTGTTGAGTGTGTGATTTTAACAAAAGTTATAGTATTTGGTCTTGTATAACAAATTACGTTTTAATCATTATTTTTGAGATTTAATATATCAATATCAAATATAATGATTATCTTGCAATTTGTACTTAAAAGTAATGCTTTTTTTTGAATAATAATATTTATAATTATAATATATAAGAATATTAGAGTTGGGCATGGGAAGTGAAACTACAAAAATAGTTTTCCCATCCACAGGATTTTAAAATCTAGCCCGCCAATCCCGACCCCAACTCCAATTTTTTAATTAAAAACAGTTCATTTTATGCCTTGTCTGAAAAATCTATTCTTGTTTTCAAATGAAATAAAAGTAGTTTTATCTTTTTAAAGATAAGTTCCAATTCTTTCTATTCCACTGTCTCAAAAGCAACCCGAATTTACGCTCCATGTTTGGAATTTCAAACTTAAAATTCAGATTCCGAAAGTTCTGATCGTTATTGGAAATGGGAATATGCCTGATAGAATTTGTCGAAAAAACGATCGGAACCTGCAAGCAATTTCAGTACTCAGTGGAATTTCGGGAATATGCAAGAATCTCGCAATTTTCAAAAACATTTCCTGGGTTATTCCCGTTTCCATCTCTTGTGGATATGCAAAGATCATGCTTAAAGGATATTAGCATACAGCTATTCCAAAATCATTATTTACGAACCCTAATACTTAACGGGAAAGCTCGCTTACATCGCATCCGCATGACTTGTCTCTATCAGATGATCCACACCATTGTGAGAGACATTCGTGTTGATGGACTCCACCGCCTGCTTGGACAGATCATTGGCAACAATTTGACGGACGCCAGCAATTTCTTGTGCGTATCGTATGCTACGCAGACCAGTTGCCGCAAGTGCCTCCAAAATGCGCATGCCATCTTCATAGTGTGTTCCGGCTGTATAGTTGCTTGTGGCAGGTGATGCCACCAATATCTCCGGTTGTCCATTTTCGGCGGCCTGTTGTTGTTTACGCTGCAGCTGCTTGAGCGCCTTTTCGGCACGCTCTTTGACCAGCCGTTGGAAATAGACGTTGAGCACGGCTATGCTTAAATCACGATTAAATTCTTGCACAGGGTTGTAGAAGACATTGCCACCGGATATGATATGGGCATTGCGTTCCGTAATGATGTTTGCATTGGGGTTTACCGGAATGATCTCCTGTTGCACTTCATCCACTTCCATTGCGCGTTCTCCGTTTGTCAACAACACGTTTTTAGTGTAAATATGCGCAATTTTCGATATGCGGTGGTGGTTGGTCGATAACAACAGCAACGAACAATTGGATAGTTGGCAACGCAGCGTGCGTAGCCATGGTGCAATTAATATAGGTAGTGAATTGCAAGCCAGCGCTTTCATTTATGATTTAACTAACGTTTTTTGTTGGGTGTACAGTAAAAATTAATTCACGAAGTTAATAAGTTAATCTAAATGACAAACGAGCCTTACTACATGTACCACAAAATACAATTTGCCAACTCACAACGCATAAATAAGATTAAACGCACAAGAATTAAAGTATCAATTTCAGAAAATCGCTCTTTCATAGATGCTGCTCCTCTATGGAACGAACTGCCACATGCATTAAAAAGTTTATGCTTGTAGTGCTAGGAAGTTAAATTAAAATAATAAGTTGAAATAAATTAGTCTGTTTCATTTGAGTTTAGAAAAAGTTGAACGAAAACGTTTACTATTGCTCACACCCTCGTATGAACTGGTAACTGACGAAGCGCATGACACCACCTTATATTATGACACTGTGCAAACAGCTGTTTATAGTTGTCGTAACAGGCCGCTGCTTTGGAGCCACTTTTACTTTGCATTTAATTGAGTTTTGATTAAAGAAACATGAATAAAATAACGTGTGCTTTTATTAGCGTACTGCGCCAAAACAACAAATCTTACAACAGTGCAGCGCTGCTTGGCCGCCAGTTGTCCTACAAAAGCGATTTATCGCTTGACAAAATCTATCCAAGTGCTCGCCTGCAGCTCTACACGCCGCCGCCTCCACCGGTTTGTAGCATTAAATTACTTAGATTACTAGAATACTTATGTTACTTTGTGTTTTCTTAACAGCCAAGCAGCGAGAACAAATTCAATGGCTATATACCCATGGATAAACTAGATATAACCTACAGCCGCAGCTCTGGCCCGGGCGGTCAACATGTCAACACTGTCAACACAAAAGTTGATGTGCGTTTTAAGCTAGCGGAGGCACAGTGGATACCAGAGAAGACGCGGGAAAAGCTGCTTAAAGTCCTAGCTAACAAAATGAACAAAGAGGGCTACTATTTTATTAAAAGCGATTTGACACGCTCACAGCAGCTGAACTTGGCGGACGCACTGGAAAAGTTGCGCACGATAATACGCGCGCAGGAGTTGGAACCGACGGCACCCAGTGAAGAGACGCTAGAGAAGCTGCGACGCCGACATGAGAAGTCAGCTCGGCAGCGGCTACAACTGAAACGCGACCGAGCTCAGATCAAGGCCGATCGTCAAGCACCCGGTGGCATAGATTTTTAGTTTCTTGTTTGCAAAATTTGTTACATAAAACTTGTTCTACATCAAAACACAAAACAATAACTTAAGTTACTTTTGTAGCACATCCTCTTTAGCGGGTGTCACCGTAAAGCGTGGTACAGGCATATTAACAACAGTTTCCGGCGAATCCAGTTCCTTTCTATTACCATGCGAGGGCATGCTGCCAAAACGAGGACGCTAAAGAAAAATAGCATTAGATATAATATTGAAAGACTTGGAGACTTGATTGGATTACCGGTTCCTGAATATCGCTGATGCGTTGCGTAAGTCGCCGCTGGATGCTATGGCTTGGCTGAACTTCCGCGGGCTTTGTCAATGTCTGGGTGTAGAGCTGCTCCAGTCGATGTATAGTAGCAACGCCACAAGCAGGGGGCTGCTGCTGTGTGGAAAAGCTGTGACGAATGCTGCGTGGCGACCATGTATGCTGATATGTTGACTCATCTAAATGACGCAAAAAGTTGGAATTGATGACATGTTTATCCTCCTTGGCTAGATCTGCCAGCAGCTCATCAATGATGGCAGCATCACCTCTAGGCACCTTGATATCATGCAACCAGAACTGACGATTACTTCGTCCAATAACTGGCGCAATCTGTTTAACCTTAAGCACAAGTATGCCCATCACATAGATGCACAACACATTGGAGAGGGTCAGACACATGCTGATGCTGCCCAAAACGGCCAGTTCAGTGCCCTGATTCTCCGAGTACTTGCGCGACTTGACCACATCAACGTACAGTGAATTGTCGCTCTCAAATAGCTTGTAAATGCAGGCCAGTGCCCAGAGCAAGCCCGAGTTAACAGCTGGCGGCAGCAGCGATGCAGATATGGCCACGCCCACCAGCGAACCAATATTACCGCCCAGTATGCTAATGGCAGCCGCTGCTCCTGATGGTATTGCCGTAAAAAGGCCCACAACAAGCGAGTGTAGATCGCACCGTGATAGCATCTCCTCCGTTAGTCCTTCCCCAATGCCATACTTCTTATCCATCGTACATACGACCAGTCCGAAAACAAAGCCCACCAATGTGGCCAATAGAATTCCAATTAGCTCATTGCGCATGCCCAGTCGCCGCAACGAACGCTCCTGTATCACAGTCCCAAATATAGCCGCAATGATGGGACCCATTAGTGGCGATATCAGCATGCTGGATGCCAAAAATATGGTGCTATTCTCTACCAGCCCAAATGAAGCCAATACACTGCAAAGTTAAAAGTCAATTAGCTACGAATTACAACAGATTACAATGAATTTATATCAAGTTTACAGGGTTTATTGATATTTTAAGGGAGTTGGAGAGTGGAGCAGCTGGGGGATTACTAACCAATTTAACCAAGAAATACTTGACATTGAACGTATTTCCATTTCCAAATACAATCATTTTCGGATTTTGTATTATTATCTATCTTAAATTCCGAATATCGATGGAAAATTCGGCATGCCGAAGATATATACCCTTGAAAATTAGTTTTAATTTTTTTAATTTTCCATCCATTGTTTCTATGACAGCTATAAGATATAGTTCTTAAAGTTACACTAATTTTTTAAAAGATTGTTCCGAAGCAGCTATGAGATATAGTCATCCAATTGTGAAAAAATTTGCTCAGCATGTCAAAAACATGCTTAAACACAGAATATGTGACTTCGGTTAATATAACTTGAGAAACAATAACATTTTTCTTACAACACTGATTTTTCAATTGCTTTTTTCTATGGCAGCTGTAAGTTATAGTCGTCCGATTTTAATGAAATTTTGTCAACATGTGGAGAACATGCCTTGACTTAAATTAAGTGAAATTGGTTGAGTTATGTTAAGAAACAAAAGAGTTTTGTATACAATTTATTTTATATTTTAATTTATGGAATCGGAGACGTATTCATCAATGCGTTGCACATTTCGTGACAAAATTATAGTACTCTACTTATGGGTGTACCAATTTTGCTTTTGAGATAGTGTAATTAGAAGTATTCGAATTTATATTTAAATGTTCTCGTAAATGGGAACAGTTGTGATAGTTTCGAAGATAGACTTATTTGATCGAACGACTTTCGCTGTTGATTCTTACATTATATTATATAGAAATTGTTACTTACGCTGCAGAGACAAGCAGTATGCAAAAGTCAAAGGTGATGGCTGCATCCTGGCGAACATCGCGCACAATCTGTGCGACATTTAAACGCGATCGCACAGAGTTCATAAAGCGATTCCAAGTGCCATGCTTATGTGCATGATTGTTGTTCCTGGTAAGATAAGATATTATACATACATACATATATGTAACATGGCTATAAATTGTTTTTTATGATGACTGTACTCGTACTCACTCGCTTTGGGAATCGCCAGTTGGCTGCTTGTGCGACTGTGTGCGATTGCTGCACTTATACGATTTGGAGGCAATACAATTCATGACCGACATTGAGGAGCCCTCGCGATCACCAATGCCCCACTGCTGCAGTGCATCGTATAGATTCTCATATAGCTCATTGAACTCCAGAGTGAAGCTGATCTGATACGCGTTGCCCGCCATACTGCGCACCCATACTGCATTCGATATTTCAAATTTACGCAATATCTGTTGCAGCACCAGCTCCATGGCGGTATCAAGTGGCATGTCCATAAGCTCTATTTGTTCAGCGGGTTCTGCTGTCAGCTGTGTTTGCAAGCGTTGCTTGCAGTTGACAATGTCCAACTGGGACGACTGCTCCCGCAGTGACTCAGGTTGTTGAAGCGGTATGGGTAAGCTGTGCTCATCGCCAGTCGAGGATGTTGTGCTTCTGCCTGCAGTTGCCGTCGTGGTTGTTGTCGTTGTCGTTGTTGTTCCATCGTCGCTCAGCTGACGCATAAACGCTTCCTTCAGGCGCTGCTCCTCGACAGCCGATGGTATTGTTATCGTGAAAAGCACGGCGGGAGCATCCAACATTGTATTTAAATGTTATTAACGTAAAATATATTTAATTACGCATACATATATATTACATAAAATATTACGTTCACTAGTACAAATAAATAAAATATTGACTTATATTTTTTACACACAAATAACGCACAAGGGAGACGTTTTGCAGTCACAATGATCTTTTTCATACTGGAAAGTGCAATGCGATTCGCAACTTGCATTATTGTTGTTGTCAGATGCATTTGCCTGATAACGGATTTGGCGCCATACCTTGTTGTTGGGGAAGAAAGAGAAGCTGAAAACAGCTGGGGAAAAGCAGAAGAAAACGAAGAGCCAATACAAAATAAATTAATTTAACAGAAAATTGCACAAATTTCAAAAATTGCGGGCTTTTAACAGAAGAATTTTAAGCTGCTGTTAACAAAAATGTTAAAGAAGATGAAAACAGAACGCTGCAGAAAATTCTGTGATCTTCACTTTGACTACTTTTACGAAAAATGTATCCAACATATCTAACATATTGGGCTCAAAACATTCGAGAAAATTTAAAATATCGCTTGATATTTTGTTTAAATAGTTTGGCCGATTTCATGTTAACATTTCTCACAAGCGCTGGTAAGCTCAACAGATGTACTAACTGTTAACTTGTACAGCACTGTTAATGATAACAATACTAGCTTCGCGCGAATATGTCACAACTTTAATTGTCTTTTTATTATATTATATGCAACATAGAAGTAAACTTCCAGTTCAGTTTTAAAATCCTTGAATTTATCCGCATTTCTTGAGCCCAAAACCAGATTTATTGGATTACTCTTTATATGGGGTAGCGATATCGAAACATTACCAATTTGATTTCAAACATCATAGCAGTTTGATCGTAGAAAAGATATTACCAAAAGTCGCAATGACTGAGTTTGTTTCAGATATCTGCATTTCTTTTTCCGCTGCAATACTTGCCGTGTTTTTACGGCTTGAGCACTCAACGAAATCTTAGCAATCTACAATATAAGCAATCTACAAAAAGCTGAATTTATAATTCACCTTGATCTATACAATCCAAGCAATCTACACAATGTAATGAAACTACAATCTACACACGTTCTGGCAGCAATTCGAGATATCCTTTCACAAATCTTTTTCTGTTTTCTAAATTTCTCAATTTTTGAAATAGAATAATTGGCTAGAGCCTAGGGCTTGCGAATTGTGAAAATGGTAAGTTCAATACTGTTGTTGGCATCTAATTTCAAAACATTTATTTTCAAGGTGCTGAAGTCAGTTTCAACCGATGAAAAACGTTTCGAGGCCAAACTGTCTCGCGTTTTTGATATTATCCGCAGAAGCCTAGAAATATGCAATGAATATAACAAAAAAGTCGAGGTTTTGGCAAATCAAAAGGATGTTAAAGAGCGCGATATTGCTAAGCTAATGTCCGATTTCAAGAAAGAAATTATTACAAATGTGAAACAAATGGAGACACTCGATTTTTCACTAACGGCAATGTTAGAATAATAAGATGATATGATGTGATGTACATACATACATACATACACGCAAACATACATATATGCATGCATACACACATACATGCATACATAATGTTAATATATGTCTCTTGGGCTGTTTCATTATGCATTTCTTTCAAATCAATAAATGAAGATGAGCAAAATACGGATGGAAATCGTACATTTTCTCAGGCTTTCTCGGACGTGACCGTCGTTCTTCTTCCAATAACAATAAAGTCCTGGCAGTGAACATATAACATACAAGAGAAACGATGGCGACCTTGACACAAAGTCCGGGAACAACTGTAGAGCCATATGCGATTTGTTGGCCTGATCAGCCAAATCTAGAGATTGCTTTGAGCCCAATGGAGTGGCACTGGCTTGTCATCTATCTGGTTTTTGCAATGTTGGGCAAATTGTCTTGTTCTTTAAATTTAAGTTTGGTGTGGGATTTACTGGATCAACTAAAGCAGCAGCAAAAGGCTAATAGTGCCCGATAGTTGTTTTGGCCACATCATGATCAGCAGTTTGTAAATTTGTTGATTACATTTGGCCAGAAAAACGGAGTGTGTACCCTTGAGACATTTCTGATCACTTTAAGTACATTATTATTAAGAAGGTAATTATGAATATTCTGAAACCGCATCGTCCGTCTGTTCCGATGCTAATTCTATTCTCATAAGACAAGAAATAGCTTCTTACTTTTCTCCAGGCTGTTTATATGTGTGAATCGGTCGGATTGAATTAGTAGTATATGTAGCTGCCATTCGATAAATTTATGGTTGTAAAAAGAACTAAATTTTTCTTCAATGTATTTCAAAATTAACCAATTCAAAGTTTCGTTACGGTATTTACTGTTGACAATTTGAATCAAAATCACATCACTATATAGCTGCTATAAGAACCACTTTATATGAATCAAACTCATCAATTGAGAAATTTAGGTAGTTTTGCCGAATTCCATCAAAATCGGATGACTTTAAAGTATAACTGCCAGAAAAACTGCAACTCCTAAATGTATAAACAACTTTTTAGTTTGTCGAGTGTAGTTTTAAAAGGATCTCTGCTAGGATGTTGGAGCTGTGGATCTGTGACGTTCACAATCTGCCCTATTAGCGTCTATGCCGCAAGAGAGTTTGATTCCAAGTTTGGGCCAGATTTATGAACTTACCTTTAAATGATCAAACTTACCTAGCCGCAAACATTATATCCATTATATTTATTAAGTCAAATTTGATTTATTTACAATTAAGCATTAAGTACACATGTTTGTACATGTAATGGCTTATATAATTTTAAACTTAATGTGATATTATCAATAAAAAAAATACAACCTAAGCCTCTAGACTGACATCTGTAAGTTCCTTGGTAATTTCAGCTTTGCTTTTCGATGGCAAACTAATGTTCAAGGAGTTTGTGTCCTGTGTTAAAGCAGGCGGTGGCAAATTGAATGCACTGGGACCACCCAATTTTAAAGATCCATCTGCAAAGGGCGGCTCCGTTGTCGTCGGCGTCGTTGACGTTGAATTTAATGTTTCTGTACTGTTAACCATTTTATATAATGATTGAAGCTGCTGCATTGCATCCGTTGCCATTGGTGGTCTCATGGGCAACGTTTCTTTAATTGTTTGCTTTAAACGTGATTTGGATTTTGCTTTATATTCCTGTGGTTGCATTCCATTTGACCAATTTTCCAGCCAACTGGCCGCATTGCGCTCGGTGGAGGTTAACAATGCCTGTTGACGCAGATGCTCACGTTCTTCGCTGGGGCTTACTTGGCGCTTGTTGAACGATTGTTCAGTTTGGTCGGGATCACCCAGCGGACGCGTGTTTTTCTGTGGTCCCAGCTCGAGGAGCACCTGAAAGTCTGCATGATTGCCAAATCGAAATCCAAAACCAAAACGCGAATCGGTACCTGTTCAAGAATGTAATATATTGTTTAAGATACTCTATAGATTATGAAATATTAAGCCTGTTTCGAATACCAGACTCGAAATATTTACACAGAAAAAAGTGCAGCATACTTTTGAGCGTAGAGTAGAATAATATCCATTGCGGAGCCTAAAAGTATGCTTTACATATTTCCGAGCAATTAATTCGGAAGTGGAATGCAAAACAGGGCTTTATGTAGGTTATATGTATACTAGAGCTGGAAAATCAATCATGATGGCTAAAATGATCAATAGTATCGATCATATATTAAAAAACAAACTTTAGTTTGTTCCTTTCGATTCGATTGATCGGTTCATTAAATTCATTAAAATGGCTTTGATACAATTAAACTTATTTGCTTATCTTATTCCGATCGTATTAAAGTTAGTTGCTCAAATATTCATCAAAGCTATTGATAGTTTTACAGCTCATATACGTATATATATATAGGATTACCTTTTTTGATGGGTGGTATGTTGGAGTAAACCAGTGATAGTGCCGATGCTAACTCATTCGGCACAATGAAGCCATTAACATTTTGTGCTGCAAGCAAAATAAAATTTAAATAAATTTTTAGTTTAAGCAATGTTAGTTTAATCGTTGTCAGTGAGAGTTAAAGTTTAAGCCTAGCCTAGCAAAAATATTTTAGGCTGTTTTATTATGCAACAACATCGATTATGACTGGCTTTTATGATACGTTGTCTGTTTTGACAGCTTGTTAAACGATTATGATTTTACTTTTAAAGTTGGTCAGCTGCGGATTACGTTCAGACAAAGTCATAAATATATTTTTTGCAACAATAATCACAATAGAAACCATATATGAACTGACAAGTTGTCGATTTGTGTGTCGAGCTATTAAGGACAAGCGTTTCAAGAATGATTTTTGAATTTCTAAATTTTTGAAAATTGACAGACATAGTGCGAAATGTATAAAGTACAGTGTTATAACTCATGCTTCGAAAGTTATAGTTCACTTTTGCCCAAAGCTAAACAACAAGCATTGTTCACATACAAAAATATTTCAAACAAGTAAGCACGTTGCAGACGAATTCTCCCGATTGCGATATCCTCTGTTTTCTAAATTAAATTAAAATTTTGTAAATTAAATTTTTGTAAGGACTACTTATATACTTATAAGCTGTCCTTAAACTTTGAGTTATCTTGAAAAACAAAAAAATTTTTTTATACAAAAACTTATTTTCAACCGATTGTTCCTATGGTAGCTAAAAGATAAAGTCGTCCGATTTCGGTAAAATTTGGTCATCATATATATAAACTGTCCTCAAACTAAGGTAAAGTGAGTTTGGTTAAGTAACCTTGAAAAACAAAAAAGTTTTTTATACAAAAACTTATTTTTCAACCGATTGTTCCTATGGCAGCTATAAGATATAGTCGTCCGATTTCGGTAAAATTTGGTCAGCATATATAAACTGGCATTGAACTAAGGTAAAGTGAGTTTGGTTAAGTTACCTTGAAAAACAAAAAAGTTTTTCATAAAAAAACTTATTTTCAACCGATTGTTCCTATGGTAGCTAAAAGATAAAGTCGTCCGATTTCGGTAAAATTTGGTCATCATATATAAAGTGTCCTCAAACTAAGGTAAAGTGAGTTTGGTTAAGTAACCTTGAAAAACAAAAAAGTTTTTTATACAAAAACTTAGTTTTCAACCGATCGTTTCTATGGCAGTCATATGTTACAGTGGTCCGATTCCAACACTATGTCAGCCTATGATATATATCAACATATTAACCAAGTTTGGTTGCTCTAGCTTCAAAACTGTGTTAAAAACCTGCGTAATACAGAAGGACAGACAGACGGACATTTCACAAACCCAATATACTCTTTTTTCCATTTTGGAAAACATAGTATAATAATTGTTAAATAAAAACTGAAAATATTCTTTAGCCAACCTTCAAAGTTCAACCAGCAATACTACTTACATAAATATGTATGATCAAATAGTAAAATCGAATGAATTAATGATTAGTCTATTGTAAATGTTCTTTATTCATTCATAAATAAGTGTAATCCTTGACATGGAGCACTACAACTAGAAGTGCTCGAGATTACACTTGACTGGAGCACTTACTCACATAATTATGTAGTCAAGTGAACATTTCTTCCATTCAGTACTAAGTGCTCTCAGGCTACATTTAATTAATGAACACAATGTTTGCTTAACTTTACATGGTCAGAAATAAATATATAGTCATAGAAAAGCCAACAAGCAAAGCAAAAAGCTTTAAAAAAAACAAACCTGACCTATCTAACTGCTGATATGGCTGATCCCAGAAGTAAAATGTCTGTCATAATTTATGAGAATACTATTTGACAATCTCTGAGTAATAAAAAATACAAAAAAAAGGCGACTAGTTAACAATCAAGTCAGAGCAGCGAATATAAAATACACAAGAGACGCGATGACGACCTTGACACAAAGACCGGCAACAGCTTCAGACTCAAACGCGATTTGGTGGCCCGGCTTGGCCTGGTCTGGTCTGGTCTGGGCCAGAGCAAAGTCTAGAGTTTGCTTTGGATACACTCGAGTGGGCTTGTTTTGGCTTGTTGTTTAACCGGTTATTGCAGTGTTGGGCAAACATTAGTCTTGTACTTAAAATGTATTTCAAATTGAATTTCGGTGTTTGGTATTTACTTACAGTGGATCAGGCAAAGTAGCAGCCAAAGGCAAACAGTACTCGATAGATGTTTTGGCCAGAACATGTTTAGCAGTTTGAAAATATTGTTGCCTTACATTTAGCACAAGTAATAGCCGGAAAAACAGGGTGTAAAACTAGAAAACTAGACACATATAATAAAACAAAAAAACACAAGATTACAACATTTTCGCAATGTTTTGGTTAGTTTTTTGAGGCTGGTCAGGTAAGGCTCGACTCGAAGCAGGTGCGTCATATGAAAAAGTATTTCAAATATGCCGAAGTGATGCGATATGCAAACTGTTTGCCTTATGGCTTCAACAAAAAGCGTCAACAAAAACGAAAACAGAAAATCAAAAAAAAAAAAATACAAAAAAAAAACTAAAAATATATAAAAAAACGACGGCAAAAACGGTTTGGAAATCACTCTCACTTTTGTTCAATGTGCCTTTTGTTGTTGTTTTAAGGTTTTGAACGCAACGTCAATGAGCTCTTCGTTTTGTTTGTGTTTTAATATTATTTTTGACTGTATGAGTATTGCTTTTTTAGTTTTTTGTGCTATTAAAATTTTAACTGTTTTTGGGCGGCCTTGTCTCAAATTGTTTTCGCTCATCTTTAACTTCTGCGTACATTTAAAAATTAAATTGTATTTTGTAACTCTTAGTTTTATGACTGTAAATTTGATTAACACTTAAAAAAAAAAAATAAATATAAAAATTGTTGCTAATAAGCAACACAAATACGCGCGGGCCAACTTTGTAAAAAATGAAAGCGAAAACTGGCGCTCAATTCCAAGCTTGTCAAGTTTTTCAACCGCACGCTTCAAATACAATTGTTATTTCAATTTCTTTTTGGGCCAAAACATAAAACTCTAAGCACATACAAATGGCATAATAACACAAGTCTTTTCGATTTTGTTTATTTCTTATATATGATTTCAATATAAACTGATTTTATGCGCACATTTTGTGACTCTAACAACCTGCCCGATTCGCGTCTGTGCCGCAACTGAAATGGAGAGTGAACAACCGTTGTGGGACTTGCAACACGCGTCATAAGCTTATGCACCAACTTCAGCTCAGCTCAGTTAAGCTCAGCTGGGTGGAGTATCTCATCACGTAACACTGTTGTTGTTATTGCTGCTGCTGCTGCTGGCTTCAGCTGCGCTCTGCTCTGCTCCCAAGACCCGCTCTTGTTCCATTAACGTTAAATTGGAGCACTTTGTTTCACTTGGTCTGTTTTGCTTTACTTGGCTTGGGCGATGCCCATCAGCTGGCTTTGTTTTTTTGGCACATCTCTGCAACTACTCACATATTGTTTCATACGAGTTTAGTCGTTATTTTTGGAAGGTGACAGCTTCAGGTGAAAGGTTTTCCCTTTCGAGCTTGGGCTGTCACTTGTGGCCGCTTTTCACATTTTAAACATATTTTTGCGAAACAGATGCATTTTTTTTTATCTTATTGACTTAAACAGCGTAATTAATAATAATGATTGTGTACAAAGAAATAAGTCTACTTTAAAAAAATGACTTTTGATTTGCAGTTACCTAATAACTCCTTCAGGCAGCAGAGAGCTCGTATCAGAAATTGATGCTTTCTTCTCAAAATTAATTCCGAATTTGAGTTTTCGATGTTGTTTATTTTTGTTTGATTTAATATTTTATATTAATTGGGAGCTTTATTTTGTTCAATGTCAATGTGTGCCATATCTATGATTTAGATCCCTTATGGGGTGATAACAAACAAACAAGAAAGAAAAGATTTGTATAAGAAAACTTATTTTTCAAGTGATTGTTCCTATGGCAGCTATTAGATATAGTGATCCAATTTTGATAAAATTTGGTCAACATGTGTAGAACGTGCTTTAATTTGAATATAGTGAGTTTGGTTGAGATATTTAGAAAAACACAATTGTTTTTCATACAGAAACTTATTTTCAACCGATCGTTCCTATGGCAGCTATAAGATATCGTCGTTCGATCTTAATAAAATTTTGTCATCGTGTAAAAACTGTCCTTAAACTTAGGTTTAGTGAGTTTGTTTGAGTTATCTTGAAAAGCAATAACGTTTTTCATACAAAAACTAATTTTTCAACCGATCGTTCCTATGGCAGCTATATGTTATAGTGGTCCGATCTGGCTAATTCAACTATAGGTACTTCTTGCAATAAGAAGCAGCATCTGTGTCAAGTTTCATTAAGATAGTTCTAGAACAAAGTCTTGAAAAACGCATATAAACAGACGGACAGACGGACATACGGGCATGACATTACATGACGGACATTACTCGGCTGTTGATGCTGATTACGAATATAAACATTTAACATTTTTTTTTCTGAGACGTCGCCTTTAATGTAAGGGCATAAAAAGCTAAATGTTTTAGAAACAAAAAAGAAAACTTGTCTTGGGCGTAGCGAACATACATATATAACTTTGCAGATAAGTTTTGTATTTAAAAACTTAATTTTCTTGCCTTTTTCAAGTTCATTGAACACCCTAATTGCACTTTAAGAGACACTTACGGTATAAAGTAAAGAAGTGACCCATCACGCACTGAAGCTTAAAGTATTTGCATAACCAACTCATTAACCTTACGTACAAACATATAGATAAATTTCCAACGCCCACCTCTGTAGGGCGGGCATCGCAATTTACCAAGTTATATGGTTGACATTTTCGTGTAAAACATTTTGCTTAATTGCCCAAGCGTAAGACACACATATCTTTATGTAATTTACGAGTGGAGAGACACATAGCTATTTAGTTGGAAAATTTGTGTGTCCGTTGGACCGCAAAAATGGCCAAGCTCAGTTGTATAGGCAAATGCAGGTTTTTTTTGCGATATGTTGCTTTTAATGCATGAAGTGCAAACAATTGGCCAACCGCGTGGCCATAATTGCCAAATTTGTTTGCATTGCCTGGCTGCAAAGATTTTGAAGTATTGACAATTTTACTGCCTATGAAAATGTTACAACATAGTTTTGGCATTTCGAGCCTTAAAAGTCTCAAAAATCGGTATTGTGTTTTCTGAAGGGGAACATGGAAATGTTAGCTGAATTCCGATAACGTTTGAAATTTTGGGAAACGAAATTGATTACACTTCTGAATTTGTCAGATTTCACATGAAACATGAAATTTAAGCCACAAATTTTTAAACTCAATTTTCATTTTTAGTATTTTTAATATGCTGGTGACATTTTTCAACTCTCCGAAGCCAAAAAACAAACCAGTTCTTGCTTCTGTTGTAAATAGCTTATGATTAGATTAGTTTACTCCCCCGAAGGATCAACATCTATAGGATTGCTGATCGCTTTAAACTTTTTTGACAGATTCAAAACAAACTATTTTACAGCACTGAAATGGAAATCTGCAATAATATGTTACTATACACCTTTTCTAAAGTCCTACTCCAATTAAATAGGGCTTAAGGCTGGAAAACAATGTATGGCACTAGCGATAGTAACGATTTTTGATCATGATCGAGGCTTGCCTAATTAAAAATTCTGTTTTCAAATAAATTTCCTCAGTGCAAAAAGTGCTGCATACTTTGAGGCTGTTGCTGAAATAATTTGTGCTTTGGCTGTAGTTTTAAGCCTCACTCAAGCTGTAAGCGTGGACACAAACCATATACTGTACACTAAAAGTATTGCATACCCGCGGGCGCAGATACATATTTGATTTACGAATAACGCAGGGGTAAACAAGTTTTGATGTCCGGAAAGTAACGATTGACCTTGACAGTGTTGGTTTTACTCTTTTAAATAGTCAATTTTGTAGTTTTCTGTGATGTAGTATAGTGTTATCTGAAATCGTAGCTGCCCAGTCAAAAAGTAACACAATTTCATAAAAAGGCATGTGCACATACTAAGTTATTACCTGAAAATAATGGTAATATCCAAAATATTAAGTTGTATGCTCCACCCCCTCCTCCACCCAAAAAAATCCATGTTTCTTCTACAGTTTTATAGCTAGAGTCACCAAATTTCACATTGGCAGCTGATTGTTTCTTGGCCAGACCTCTAAATAGCCTTCATCAAAAGTAGGTGTTTAAAAAAATATTGATTACGCTATTTTCACAATTGATTTTCATTTTATTGTTCTTACGCCTTGGTTTTTAGCTAATGCACTAGTTTAATAATAACAAATTAAGCAACTAAAATTTACATGATATTTGGAAACATTTAACATTTATACACGTAACTTCAACTGACAACAAAAGTTCATAAGAAACCAATTGATTTCGTAATATATATATTTATATATAAATTTTATAATAAATACGAGCAGAAAATATTTTAGCACAGTAATTGTTTGTTCTCATTATTTTTGTACATATAACATATAACAATTGTTTCACAGTTCAGCGACGTTTTCATTTAAATATTTAAAAAAAAAAAAACTACAATTATATATTTAAATTGTTCTTTTCCATTAGACTACGCACTACACTAACAATGATGTGTAAAAATAAATGTTTTTTTGTTTGTTTTTGTTTTACATATTTTTAGTTTCACTTTTGTCTCATATTTGTAGTTTTGTTTTTTTATATGCTCGTAGCATACTCAGAGTTTGCTGGTAGTAATCATTTTGAAATTCCATATTTCCAGCTTGGTACCGATCTGTTTGGCTCGTTTTTTAATTGAAGTTTGAACTGCAGCTGATATTATTCATAAGTGTCGAATGTTTAACATTTTGCTCTAGGTAACGAGGTAAAGTGCGCCTTGTTCAGAAATCGACACAGTCAATTCCATGCTGTCAAATGGGGGCCAATCATCAATGCCACGTAAATAACGAATGCGAGAGCAGCAAATAACCCGTTGCCACAATAATGCTGCCAATCATAATAGGAAAGCCCACTCTGTTGTTTCAAAGAGTAAATAAAATAAGTAAATAAAGATAAATCATTTGTCAAATGGGTAAACAAGAAAGACTTTGTCAATTGAAATGGAAGCCAGTAAATCGAACTTAAAGCATCAAATGAATCCAATGAATTTCAACATTTCCACAGAAAAATGTGTGGCATACTTTACGGATCAATATCCCATAAGAGTTCTTGCATGTCTTCTATGTTCATATAATTTTTAGACTCTCCCAAAAGTATGCTTAACTTATTTATGTAAAATTCATTCGTATGTGGATTTTCGAACAGGGCTGCTTAATTTTTATTACTTACTTGAAGAACTCCAGAAATGTAAACTTGTAGCCATGCTGCTCTGCAACACCAGCACAAACCACATTCGCTGAAGCACCAATTAGCGTGCCATTACCTAATGAAAGATACACAAAATATATATGGTTATCGATATCGGATAACACTTATATAACACTATACACTTACCGCCCAAACAGGCGCCCAAGGCGAGTGCCCAAACAAGTGGTTGCAAAGGCAAATTCAAGGTGCTATTCTGTGCCAGAGAGATGGTTATCTTGACCATCATCGTAGTCAGTGGAATATTATCGACAAAAGCCGATGCTATAGCGGAAACCTGTAGTATGATTGTATAAGTATAAAACTTCAATAATAAGAATGTTGTACAAACATACCCAGAGTATAATTAATATGGCAACCATTAAACGCTGATCCTCGCCTACGCCCAATATAATGCCCTCTGTCATGTTGCCAATCCATTCGATTAGGCCCAGTTCAGTAAGTGCTTCCATAAGTATAAACAATGCGGCAAAGAATAGCAATGTGGACCACTCCACACGCGCCAATATTGCCTCCAGATCCTCAATGTCCGCCAGTATAATGAGAAATATGGCACCCAATAAAGCTGTCCAGCCCAAGGAGAGTCGTTGTAGTTCCGGCACCGAATGCAAAAAGAACAAACTGATGACAAACAGCAAGGCAGCTGAGCACTTGACCAGCAGCTGTTTATTCCGAATCGGATACTATATATGAATAAGCAATGTTTATTATTTATTAACCATTGACTAGAGCATAATGTTTGCTTACTTTTGCCTGCAAGTTGGCCAAAGTTTGTTGATAGTTTGGCGCTGGCTTAATCACAGATGTCATGCGTTTTTTAAGGCTGCGCTTCAATCGATTCACTTTTTTCATTAGAGTTTGACGCACAAGCTCCTCGTCCTTCGAATATGCTGATAGGCTGGCAGCCGCACGCTTCCAAACGTGTATCTCATGACGAAGCTCCTCTACCTCGGGCGAGTCCTTGAACTGCAAGTCGCTGATATTGCGAAACTTGTAGCGCAGTTGCACATAAGTTTGCACCATGACCAGAAGGACACCGGGCAGCATGTGTAGCGTGAATATCGCAAAATTGACGCCCTGCAACAAATTTTAGTTAGATTCATGAATGTAAGAAAACAGTTAACGTATTCAGAGCAGTTAACAGTAACACTCTGTAACACTGAAAACTGGTGATGTTTATTTGAAATTATGAGAATTACTGTTTAGATTTCCAATTATTAAATAATTTTTGTCAAAAAATGAGAAAAATTTTAAAATTGCGATATCCAGTGGCGGAGGTAAACTTTTTGCAGGAATATCTCATACCAACAATAAAAAAGGTCCTTAACAGTGCTGTAAACTTTAACATACCAGCAAAACTGTCGAAACGCAACAGTCCAACTACTCTGTTAAAGTGCAAAGCACTGTTAACGATAACAGGGCTCGGTTTTTATCGAATGTGACATATTTAAACGAAGTTTTCATAATTATTATTGCAAAAAAGTGAACTTCCGCCACTGGATTTCGCGTTTTTAGACTGTTCCGCCTTTTTTGGGACTAAAACTAAAATTTTTGGATCGTTTTTGGGGTGGAATATTTTGGTATTACGATTTGATAACAGAATATGTTAAGTTAACAGATCATAACAGAATTGAGACTGTTTCGACTTACATTCTTGGATATGTAGTTATTGGAGGCAATGATCACATTGGGTGGATCGCCAACAGGCGTCAAGGCGCCACCAATATTTGAATAGATGACCATGCACATTAATATAGGCACCGGATTGAGGCACATGACCTCACAGAGTCGTATCGTGACCGGCGTCATAAGCAGCACAGTTGTCACATTGTCCAGAAATGATGAGAGCACAGCTGTGAACAGGCAGAGGCAGTTGATCAGCGGCCAGATGTGTCCATTGGTTATCTTATAGGCATACACAGCCAGATAGTCAAACACGCCTGTCTCCGACAAAATGGCAACGAGTATCATCATGCCAAATAGCAGCAGTAGCGTTTCCACATCAATCCAGCCCATTATTGTGGCCATTGATGGACGAGAGTTTAGCGCTGCCAAAATGCCCACAGATAGCGTGGAGGCAATTATTGCGGCAAATGTACGATTTACAATCTCCCAGATGATCATCACATAGAGACCACATAGCACAGCGGCGGCATAGAGCACACCATGACGCTTGTATATGGGTGACTCATCCACATTCATCTGAAGCGGTAGTTCGCCCTCAATGCTGCTGATTAGCTCAAAGCTAAGCTTTGTGCTATTCGATTGGGCCAACCAGGTGGGGTCGCTGGGATTCAGCTCAAAGGTGCGCGTCTTTTTCGAATCCTGGGTGGCATCAAAAAGATCGGGATAGACAACATCCAGCTGCCACAGCTCACTGGCATTCTCCGCATAGATCTCTTGCCCAATGGCATCATAGTATCTGCGTATCACCTGCACCTGCAACACGGGCAGTGGTACGCTCTCATTTAGCTGCAAATCATTCTCCTGCAGGCGGAAGGGACCTCGTAATCCCAGACCGATGCGTTCCAGTGTGGGCGTGGTTATGGGAAAGACTGAGCAGTAAGAGAAGATGGTTGATTCTTTGCTTGTATTTTGGATTTTTGACACTCACCTCGCATGGAGCCGTTTCTAGGAACACTTATGAGACTCAACTGATCAACATGCTCGTTGTTGGACATAAGAAAAGCGGTGAATACACACCAGACGACCAGCAGCATTGATATCTTGAACCAGATGAGATATTTTTTGAGCTAGAAAAGGCAGAAAGAGTTGAAGTTATGAAATAGGGAAGTTTAATTAGAGGAATTTTCTTATTGCTTTTTTGACTTACGCTACTTTTGCAGTAAACCTCGCCATCGTCTTGCTGATCCTCGTTGTTGTTTTCCAGATCCCTAGAGGGGCGGGGGTATCACAGAAAACTGGTTGCACTAATTACGTAACTGACAATCGAAGCGCACAGAACTACGAACCTGCCATCCAGGACATGCACCTGTCCCTCCTCGTTCGTCACATTGATGCCAATCTGTGTGAAGGCCTGAGTATCCTCTGTTTGACCATTTCGCTCCTGATCAGGCTGGACGACATCCTCTGAGGGCAAGGGTTCAACGTCTAGCAAAAAATATATAAATCAGCACTTTATCATTAATATCATCATCGACAGCATCAATACCAAGTCCGTGAATTGGCACATATTTGTACATCAATTGGCTCATTAGCTGTGCTCGCAACGACAGGACTTTGACGACTGCCAGGACTTAACTTTGACTACATTTTATTAGTTTGAGAGCTGCGGCTTTTTTTTTCTAAAAATACCACCAACTGGCCATGAAACAGGCGACAACTAATTCTGACCACAAAGGATATGCAAACTGGCCACATAGCATTTAAATATTCCTTTAATGGTTTCAATGCTCAACGGCTGACCATGGACTCTGTCATACTACTATTACGGAAATAGAAAAGGCCACGCATTACCATAATATGCTAAGCCCAAAAATAGTACCTCCATTAAACAATTTAAAGTGATAAACAGTGTCACAACTTGCGCAATTCGACATGCAAATAAGCAACAACAACAAATACAAGCAGATAACCTGAGCCTGTAGCCAATGTCAATGCTACGCCGACGCAAGTGGCAATAAAAAATGCAACAATAATTACAGCAATAAAAAAGTACCAATAAAAGAATACAAAATAATATAAACGCTATATTTAGCTAGCAGAAGATTATATACTCTTACCGCAAAAATTACTTTTATTTTAATCTCAATGTTGAATGCAAATTATAGAGTGACATATAAAATATGTATGTTTTATGATATTGCAGTTTTGTGCTGAGTGGGCAATTCTTTTTATTTTATCAAATATAAGTTGTTAACTACTGACAACAATAAAATCATAATACCCTTGCAGAGGGTATCATAACATATAGCTGTCATATAAACAATCAGTTGAAATATTAGTTTTTATCGAGGGTGTCACGGAAATCTCTAGAGATTTTCGCTTGGTTTGCATTTTCATTCGCTCTAAGAAGCAGCCGGTGTAGAAATGCTTTAAGATATTTAGTTTGTTGACGAATTTAAACAAAATTATTTCTTTAGCAACGCTAAAATCAAAATCTCTAGAGATTTCTGTGACACATAAGAATTGGAATTCGGTCGGAATTCGGTTGGAAGAGCTTTTCGTGAAACCTTCGTATATATACCTATTTTTTGATTCTATCTTTTTGTTCTATATTCAATCGCTGTCATAGGAACAATCGGTCGGAAATTTAGTTTTCCTATGAACCACTTTTCTGCAAGAGTATTTGTTCTTCTTTTTTTAAGATTTTTAAAATTTTTTAAGATTTTTATAGTCAATAATTGCTAGATTTAAGATATATGTTATATTTTTTGGTTCACCCAGAAGTCTTCGTTATGATCAATATAGTAAAAAAGAGAAAAAATTAAAATATTAAGAACACAAAAGTTTTTTTCTATGCGTCGCAAACATAACGACAAATTTCTAATGCTTTCTCTACAAGGATATTAGCAAGGACACCCAAAGCATAGAACATGCGAAAAATACAAATAAATGTTAAGGAGCATAAAAAACCAAAAGGTGGCTTTGTCCAATGGCCCAATGAAAAAGAGAAAAAAAACCACTTACCGCCATGTAAACGCTCGTGCTCCTGTCGGAACGATGCTAGGCTGGGATCCTGTCGTATGCGCTCGGGCAGGGTTCGCCAGACCTGTAAGGCACCTTCTGTTACTTCGCTGCATGTGTTATAAGCGAGTCAGGTTGGAGGATGTGCATAAGTTGTGGGTTTGTAGCACATTGGGGAGCCGTAAAAAAGATGAAAAAAGAGAGAAAGAAACAAAAAAAGATTTTATAAGATTACTTGACTTTAATACACGTGTAGACGAGAACGCGCGTATAAAAACAAAATTTGTTTGCTTAGGGGCATGGATGTGGCATTTAGATGCCGCCACGTGCGCCCCCCAATCCTATTTAGGCTTCAATTTCAAGAAATTGAATAAACTGTGACACGGTTGTATTGATTTTATTTGCAATTTCGTTAATTTTCGTAAATCTTATATCGTTGTGTAGGACTTTAAATTGATTTGGTTCATGAAGCCTTTTGGGCTTATCACATATGATGTGGAAATTCAATTGTGGTATAAGGATCAAAGTAAGTGGCACAGACTTCAAAAAGGCTTAAAGAACATATTTAAAAAAAAAATTATTTAAATGAGCTTAGGAGATTTTGTTGGAATCCACGCAACAGGCTTAAAGGATATAAGCTGGGTGCAGTAAGAGCTTAACCCTTTCGGGACTACTGGAACAATACGTCCCAGCCGTTTTTAAACTTCGGCTTTTACACTCATTGGGATAATATGTCCCACTAGATATACTTATTGGCATTATATATCTCAGAAAATAGGACGATTTCAGGATATTCAAGTATGCAATACCATTCAGAATATGTTTAAATACTTGCTTTTACTATCTTGGATTTTAAAATAAAACTCCGTCCCGAAAAGGTTAAGTTTCAGCGAAGAACTGACAAAAGTTATTTAACTATTGTATAATTGAAACTATAATATTATGTTAATATTATTTTTATCAACTATTATATGATTTGAAACTATTGTTTTTAGAACTTCTCAACACAGATGAATAAGCTGAATCTATCTAACTGATATATCTGATTTCCCGTTTGTATTGACAGTGCCTCAGATTGTTATCCAGCTCTATTATTATTAACATAAATATGTGTGTAGGTAGAACGTAGTATACGAGTATGCTAAGCTTCAATAAAAATCTTAAAATCATTGCAATTCTTATGCAAATTGCCATACAAACAATTGCCATATAAACAGCATGGGCAAAATCATTTTCAAAGTCATGGAACAGATGCGAGAAAAACCTGCCACAAGAGCTTTTCATTTACAATGCGATGCACTTGATTAGTTGGCACTTAATTAAGGCACGCTTTAAGGTCAGTTCCAGTTGAAGACGTTGGCGCAGCTGGTAGAATTTGAGCTAAGTAGTATGTTAATATGTCGTCTAACTGGCAAATGGGGAGGGGGGGGGGGAGGGGATTTTCAATTTCAATTCAAATGCTAGTTTAATCACTCTTTGCCACAATTAGAAGGTAAACGCAGCTGGATACTGCTTAAAGCATAGGTATTATTTAGATGAGGATACATTCCAAGTCCATTTCCACTCACATCACGTGCGCTATACAATAAATGCAATTTGTGCACTTGAGACAAGTGGTCAGTAATCTTAATTTAGTTTATTTAAATGCCGCTTAGAAAGACGCAAGCTGGCTGTCCGTTCTGGTACGCCCACATAAATGAAATAAGTCATAAATTATATTTAGTTAAATTAAGCATTGCCTTAGTACGACTACAAGTACAAGTACAATATGCATATGATGACATGAGTTTCTTACTTTCAAATAAAGACAGAGCCATCAAAAGTAGCGCTGACACTGATTTTATATGGCACTTGTTTTTTTCTCTTTTATATATAGTACATCTTCTTATCTGATCTTAGCACATGCACATTGAAGAAGTCTGGAGATCAGAAACCGGCATTCCGACACTTTTGCTTGAACTTGCTAAATTGTTTGTCAGCCTGGACAGTTAGACAGTTAGATACTACTCATAGTACTTACTTATATTATAGGGCGTAAATGTTTATTGGCTTGAATTCGCGTGTACCGCAAATCTAGTCAATTTGTAATGCACTTGGAATAAGATAAATACAATTATAGTATGAACATTGTTCATAGTGTGCTAGAAGTAAGACCTTGATCGAATCTTATCAAAAATATAATACACACTGAGTATTTTCCTCGTTTATTTAAGGCACTTGTATACTCGTATGTATGTTAAGTTCAGGAGCAACAGTTAACTGACAAATTTATAATATTATATTATCTAATTATAGGAAATTATATACATACAAATATTTTAAAATATCTTTGCATGCAGTCAACCCAATTTTGAGTAGCTTTTAATGAATTTAATTTCTTCTTTTTTCGCTGTTAATTAAAAGCTTTGTAGGTATTACTTGAATATTAAAACGAGCATAGGAGGAGTATTAAGTTTGCTATAAAATTCAATTAGGTAAGAAAATTTCAACTATTTAATAAATCAGGTATAATAAAATTGGTATTATAAGCTGTTTTGAATTTCAAATATCAATGGTAAATTCGATTTTACAAGTAAGAATGCTCTAGTCGAGTGTGGCCGCCTACGAGACTCCCTGCTCCCAACTTGCATTTCAAGCAAGCAACGCACTGAACTTGTCCAGTGCCTGTCAAACTGTTGACTGCTGAGACGGAGGAAATAGATTCTTCAATAACTTTGGTGTTATTTATGCGATCGTAATGAAATTTACGCAGCTGATCAACATTGATATAACATATATACATTTGTGTACCGAAAATCAAAGCTGTATTTTCAAAATTGTGACTGTTTGAGTCGGTTAACGGGGGTGCGGGGGGATGCATTCGAAACTCGAAATAAACTTGATATGCGTATTGAACCTGCATGCCAAGTTTGGTGTCTCTAGCTGTTATGGTCTCTGAGATCGACGCGTTCATACGGACGGGCAGACGGAAGGACAGGCAGACGGACATAGCTAGTTCGACTCGGCAGTCGAAAACGTCTCCTCCTGCCTGTTACATACGTTTGTAGTACTTTTCCATTTTCAATGGGAACAGGGAGTAAAAACACTGGAAGAAGAAGTAGTTGAATTTAGCTTTACAAAAGAAGACCAATTGCTATGCTATTCATAATCAGGAACACATACTTGAAAACGATTCGGAATGAAAAAGAAATGGGGAAAAGGCTTAAATATTAAATTACCCAAACAAAATTGTAAGTCTCATCCAAACAAATATACCAATGGAGCAGCTTCAAGTATGTTCTGTGGTAAGGATTTGCGGATGTTCAGAAATGAAGTCAAGACTATTCAGATGACAGACTTTTAGTATTTTCGAAGATTAATTGAAAAAGTTGAAAGTCAAAGAAGCAAAGTTTCAGTATCAATTTAAGATATGTCATATTTGTCGATGAATGATGTTATCAAACATAATTTTGATATCTGCCAAAAAGAAATGAAAACTTGCATCTTTGTTTTTTTCAACTTCTCATTATCTAGGCACATTCACAAGACAGATATGAATGTAATTCGAGTTGATTATGAACTTGTGGCTCAGCATTAACCACAAGTTCTGAGTCATAGATATTTTTTGCAGCTGATAATATTGGACTGTCAGAGAATATAAAATCTGTTTTTAGATTTTTTGATATTACCAACTAAACTTAATAAGTTCATTGTTCGAACTGCAGAACTAAGAAGAAATGATGTGTGGTAGAAAAAACGGAGAACTGCGAAACATACTCATCCTCCTTTGAGTAATCCTCGGAGCTGTTGTTGTAATTATATGACATCCTTCAAAACGCTGTCATACAGCTTTTGGCTGCTGATGCGATCAGATGGCCAGGAGTTTTATATATATGACACGCACGTTGCCACAAGAAATGCGACTCTTAAGTTTATAATATTACGTAAATTTGTATTATTGGTTTTTTAACTTCGGTTTCACACGCAAGGCACAACTTTAATATGTGAGAGTCAAAAAATTAAATTTTCTTAATGTGCAACGTATATAAATACTATATGTATTATATATATAATTTTGTAATGCCTGCTTTTTGGATATAGTATTATAATGTCCGCTATATAAGCACAGTTGTCGCGTGCCTTTTGGTCTTTGTTATATTTGTTATATTCAGTTTTATTCAGTTTGTAATCGTGACATCCACTGCTGCTGCTCACTGCATTGATGGGACGCCCTCGCGGTACTAACTAGCATGCACAGTTTTTTACCCTATTTTGTAGGTTTTAATGCGCCACGAAAAGTCGCGTCGCAGCCGCAGCAAATAACAATAACAACAACATGAAAAGCATATATACAACAACAAAATTTCCTGATATTCATATATTGTGTGTATATATTTTTCTTTATTTCTGTGTTTTTTTTTTTTTTAGTTTTGCCAGTTAGCTCTTGCTATCTACGCTTTGCTCATTATTCGCATTTATGCGTTCACTGCCCCCCTACCCCCTCCCCCCCCCCCCCACCCCACTGCAAATGCACCGCACTCAGCTGTACTAAGTTGAGCTAAACTGATATGAGCAGATCTGTCAGTCAAACGATCGTCACACTCTCTCTTTCTCTCTCTCTGTCTATCTGATCTCAGAGCATATATAGCATTGGCTTAACCCCAGCCCAGAGACCAAACCATACTTTGCAGCGGATTGTCAAACTGTTTATTCTTTTTTTATTTTATTTTATTTCGTTTCGTTTCATTTCGTTTTTATTTCATTTCTTTTTTCATTGCGATTCTAGAGTCGCCTTTGCGTGTTTACTTTATCACTTGTGGCTATGTTTCTTGGTCGCTATTCTCGTTACTGTTAAGTGTCTCAGTTTTCATTGCTGGCGTTGGCTTATTTGCACTTCTTTCAATTACACTTGATTTATCATATTTGACAGTTATTGTGCGATGCTTTTTATAACACTTGTCATCTGGCATACCCTACAAGCCACTTGATCGTCCATATTAGACTCCATATGCATATGTTACAAGGAATACTCCTATCGTCAACTAAATTTTTAAATACATGGTGAGATCTAAATACACTTTCGTTTTCTAGCAAAAAAAAATACAATATTTTATTTATTTTTAAACTAATTTTTTGTAATCAAATTTTTTAAAAATGCCTTCAAAATAAAAAAAGCAAAGAAATTTTAGCGCAAGAGCTAGCATTATTTCAAATATCGATACGCACATATTACAAGGGATTCGCGTATTGTCAACTTAATTTGGTGAGATCTTTATTTTATATTATATTTTCACACTGTTTTTTTTTTAATTAAAAAAAAAAATGGAACATTGTGTTTGTAAAATATCTGTCTGTTCGTCCTTAAGATCCCAATTCTTTTCCTCAGCTTTGAAGATAGAGCAAACAAACTTGGTATACCCTGTTGGTATACTATAGGCAGACAAAGTTTTAAGATCTCCCCTCGTCCTTACTTGTTTACACTAAAAAAGTCTGAAAAATGAAAGATTTCAATAAATTTTAGAGCAAGAGTTAGTATAATATCAAGCCTTAACTACATGATCCTTGATATTTGTGAAACTATACAAAGAAAACTAGATAGCAAAGACAGATAAATGTATTCATTGTTTTGTTTTCTGATTTATATGAAAAAGGATTGTTTTTTTTTTAGTTATAGCATATAAGAATCTACATTATCACAAACAACAGTGTACTTTACATGATTGCTGACAGTATGAATTTCGACAATATTTATTAATTGTTGTCAAACACGGTTACTTATTGATCCACCCTCGATTATGCGACCGTCAGAATTGTATACACAATTATTTATAATTTTTTTGTTACACTCAAAGCTTATTACTTTTGCACTACACCAAAATACAACTAGTAAACAACTTTGCATTACTTTACATTTTGTTTAAGCATTCAGCTTGTACATTTTGTTTTACGTTTATACAACAACAAAACAATACGAAATACACTTTTGTAATTAAATCTTTATTAATATAACAATTATCTAATACATGTTATCTAATATCATAAAAGAAGATCCAAATACCAAACGACATTTACACAGAATAGAAGCTATCTTCCGCTTATTGTGACGTACATCTTGATTGTGCATCACCAAAAGGCCAACTGATTCTCCCAGCTTATGTGTACATAAGTACAGTAGTCACTCGGAAATTGGAAACTACGCATATTAGAATATTCCAGAAATTAAAATTAACGTTTTCAACGCATTGGACGATCCAAAATTAAAATCAAACTTTAATTTTTTCTTCCTTTTTTTTTAATTTTTAAGCTAAAATTTTTTTGAATAATATGAAAGGTATCGTTAAATAAAATTTGGATATATTCATATATTGGGAACCCCAAAAAAAAAAATTAAAGAAAACAGATTTCATTTTCAAAAAAGTAATTTTATTTATTTAGATTTGAAAATGAAATTGGTCCACTACATTTTTTGATTTACGTTATCTTTAATAAAATTATAAGCTTTGCTTTAAAAAAAAGTTTGAAAATAAGCATTTTGCGCAAATTGGAACTGCTCCGGAACAGAAGCTTTCTAATTACCGAGCAACTACTGTACTAAAAGTATAACCGTTTAAACTTAACAGTTTTGGCTCAGCATTTTCTTTAGACATAACGAATTGAAAAACTTTCTAGACACATATGCAGAATATTTTGCAAACCAGCTAAATTCGAGCTCCAAAGCTTTGACCAGCTGAGTTTTTTAAATGTAGCTGACGTCAGAAGCATTTAGTTACTTTGTATGTGAGTGCAACAAGTGGGTAATACAAAACCTGTAGTAATATCTTAGAGATTTGAAATTCGTGCCAACCAAGGAACAACAGAATGATGAAACTGACACCGACACCAGCAATGATTGCCATTCATTGGCCTGTTTATAATGGGGGGAAAAACCACTTGATGCATCATATTAATAATGTGCACACGGTCAAGCTCTCTTGGAGTTGACCATGGCTCTATTAGTTGTCAGAACCATAAGTAAGCAAGCACTGAGCACACAAGAAAATAAAATGCAATTTAATTAAAGTAAAATGAAAATGAGTCTCGTATTACAAGCACATGACCAGCCGCTGGTATTCTTTAGAGCACGAGCTTGCAATGGAAAACTTTTTTAATGGAACTGAAATGGTTTTATTCCACGCGTAAAAGATGATCGCACGCTTGACTAGGCGTCATGAAAAGAGATATACTATGTACATATGTACAGAGCAAAGAAGCGAGATAGAGATATAAGCATTGTATTATAATGTAATCCAGCGAAATGCTGTTAATTACAAATTAATTACGTTTATTGTACTTCCATCTAAATTGTAAACACAGCTCAGTTGCATTTATTATATGTTATAATAGTATACCGAGCCCATTGCTTGGAATATATGTAAACTATTGCATACGCAATAAAAGGTTTTAATTTATTTGAAAATATATAGTTCCCATAAAACAGCTAATCAGGGATTCTAATCTCAAGCTACTATGTTTATAAAATCACATAGGTTAATGTGATTTTCATTATTATAAATAATATATGCACATAAATTTTTATTGTTACAGCACTCATTTCCAATTTTTTTTCAAAATAATGGCAGCTATAAGATATTGTTATCCGATTGCAAACTATTGATAGCGATCGTACAAAAAAAACATGTTAGAAATATTATCTTCGGCGTGCCGAAGATATATACTCTTGCGTAAAGATTTGCATAAGAAAACTTATTTTTCAACTGATTGTTCCTATGACAGCTATAACGTATAGTGATTCGATTTTGATCAAATTTGGTCAACATGTGTAGAACGTGCATTAGTTTGCATATAGTGAGTTTTGTCGAACATTTTGAATAACACAAAAGTTTTTCATATAGAAACTTATGTTCAACCGATCGTTCCTATGGCAGGTATAAGATATAGAAGTCCGATTTCAATGAAATTTTGTCAGCATGTATAAATTGTCCTTTAACAGAGATGAGGTGAGTTTGGTTGAGTTATATTGAAAAACAATAAAGTTTTTTATACAGAAACTTATTTTCAACCGATCGTTCCTATGGCAGCTATAAGATATAGTGGTTCGATTTCGATGAAATTTTGTCATCATGTATAAACTGTCCTTAAACATAGGTTAAGTGAGTTTGGTTGAGTTGAATTGAAAAACAATAATGTTTTTCATACTGAAACTTATTTTCAACCGATCATTTCTATGGCAGCTGTAAGATATAGTGATCCGATTTCTGTGCCAAGCTTCATCACGATAGCTCTAAAACTGAGGGACTAGTTCGCATATAAACAGACCGACAGACAGACAGACAGAGGTACATGACTCGGCTGTTGATGCTGATCACGAATATACAAATTTTTGTTCTCAGAGACGTCTCCTTCAATGCGTTGCACATTTCGTGACAAAATTATAAGGGTATAAAAACATTTTGATTTTATAAAAATCCAAAAAATGCTGATAATTTTTAATGATACGCGTTATTGTAATGGATTATGCATACCGGTACGATATTTTCGCGTTTGCCATCGATTGGTTCTTTATTGGACTCTGGAACACATATACCGACTTTAACAAACGAAATTTCTTTTGTCAATCACACAAGCAGCCGAAATACGTAGTTTCATATTAATATAGGTCATTACGCGACAGACTTCATAACGAAATTACAGTGCCGAAAAAAAAAGAAATATAAAAAAAAATAAGAGTCCGATTTGGGGTATGTCATTCAATGTGGCACTTTCAACTTGAAACGCTTCATTAATTTTTCACTATTTGTATTGAAGAAAATTGAAAGACAACGCGTCCAGTTTGATGTTAAGTGTATTGTGCGAGTACTCTCAGTGAACAGTGGGTGCATTAAATAAAGCAATGTTATTTTTAAATCAGCGTCGGCGACAATAGCAGCCTTGATTAGCATGTTAAGTCGCTTGACAGTCGTAAATTTCCATTGCAAAAATGTAAGTTAATTAATTGAAATTTGCGCACGCTCTGCACACATATCAATTGCTGAAACCAACAACAACAACAACCACAATAACCTTCCCTTTTCAAGCAATTTCATTTACATTGCACACGTTCTAACGACTTCATAGATCCACGTATTGAACTTCAACTGAGTATTGCCACTGGCTAGAAACAGCTGTAAAAATAAGGCATTGTATTGTACGCAAATGCATTTTCCACTTGCATATTGAACTATTCAGACCTCGACAATACGAGTATAGTAAATAACTGGCATAACATTTAAATGTTTGCAGCTCTTAAAAGGAATTTAATAATACGAGCATATTTGTACACTCTGCTATCAGCTTAATGAAAATATAAACAGTTCTTAATCTATTAACTAAAGTGAAAATATCAGTTTAGCTTGACATATAGAAGCTGTTTATAAACCAAAGAAGCTACTGCCACGTTCTACATAACTTAAGAAAGGTATTTTTAAGGGATGTTGGCACTCTAGTGAAATAAAGTTTCTTATTTCACTTTTTAAAGAACATGGCCCTTCGATTTTGATAATTTTTATTGCCCTTTATTAAATTCAGTTTAATATATGAAATATTCTAAATAACAAAAAACAAATTTGGCATCCAACACACTTTTTTTTACAAAGAAGCTGATGAAGAACTTGTGGATTGTCAAATGAGTTGCATAATTTAGAAAAGATTACGTGCAAATTCCTTCTATAAATATCCCTGTTTAAGTTTTGGTAGTAAAAATTTGTTGCATACTTTTGGGCTTCACGCACTAACAAGACTTACTGCCGGGAGTGTTGAATAATGTAAATAACGGCATATTCTATATGTGTAGAAAATTGCATAATCTTCCTATGGCTATTTTATTTTTGAAACTGAATATTTATAAAAATATATTATCAAACCGATAGAATAGCTCGTTTCAGCTACAGGCTCGCAGCACTACAAGTGACTTTGATGTCAAATATTGTTATAATCAAGCGCGCTTTTAATTAAAAAAAAATGCTCATATTTTTCTATAGTCTTAACTTGGCTTAAATGCTGTCAACTGCTCTCTATTTTTCTCCTGCCCACGCTTATTGTGTGTGCGTGCACACATGATGGGCAATCCACTAATTCCCAATTTTGACATCTAATGTTTTAATTATGCATAATGATTATGACACTTGCCATTTTGCATTTCACACGCAGAGGACAAAGCAGTGCACACACACAAAAGCACACACACACACAAACATGCACATCCTTAACCTTTGGCATGTTTTATAATCACTTTTTTTTAATGTGTTGGTGTTGGTGTTGACAAACAGCTGCTGGGCGACAACGCTCAAATGGCGCTTGTGCCTCGCTAAACAGTTGACCTTGTTGCTTAGATGAGGTCGTCATCATCAACGTTGTTGTTGTTGTTCTTGTTGTTCTTGTTGTTGTTCTCTTTGTTGCTTTTGGCACACACAATTTTGAGCTGTGCTTTCAGTTTTTAAGCATTTTTTGTTGTTGTTTGTTGTTGACCCACATTTTGGTTAGGTTGACGCTAAACACGTTAATGACTTATTTAAAATTAGACGCCAGCCTGCCACAACTGTGCGCAATGGGGCGCATGAGTGATAAGTCATGTCAAATTTTACGCATACGCAGTGTTTGCTGCAAAAAACAAAGATGTCTTTTGGAGCAACTATACAGGTTTTTATCACGAATCGTTACTATCGATACGACAAGGATAATAAATAATGAAAAGTTGAACTCAAGTTTGCTGCCCTTCTGCCTGACCTTCGGGCATTTTATCTGCCATTTTCTATTAATATTACGCTTCTTGAGCATACAAAGTAAATTGAAAAATAATTGCGATGCCGCAGGCAACACTTTTCAGGCGTGGAGGCGGGGCTCACGTTTATCCCAATTGTATGCAAATTAATTAGTATTTAGATTTAGCATTGGTCGTCTCCTCTTACGTTTGGTTACTTCAACACGTTTCGGTTAAAGATAAAGCTGGCCAGACAACGTGACTTGCATGACGCGGCACAGCTGAAATGCGTACTTGAGATCTTCATTGAATAATGATTGAATTGATGCTAACAGATTGACGTCAAATAAAAAAATCTGTCGCATTTTGCTTTGAAACTCAATAATGTTCTCGGCTGTGCAGATATTTGCACATTTAATCTATAAAAGGAAAACCCCCAGGTAAGCACATTTGTCTGTCTTTGTCGGCAAACGGAAATTAAATTTATGCTATTATTTTTAGCACACGTGGCATTTTAAGAGGGTGGCCCTGCAGTCAACATAACATATACTTTTTTTGCCATTTACTTGAGGTAAATTAGTTTGGACACAGCCTCTACTACATATTCTGACAAAAGTAAGAGTGTGTTTATACTTATTTATGAGTGCACGCTTTATGTTTGGGAACCTGCTTCTGTAGGCATTTGAGTTCGGTCAAAGGCACGTACGTTTCGTCATAAATTTATATGTATATTATGGTAAATGGTATATATGTACGTATGAGCATATGTTGTCAAACAAATAATAAGCACAAACAAGAAAGAAATGCTTTTCCGGGCTGTCAAGTATTAAACACTATTGCGTCTGTTATATTATTTTAATAATATTAAGTCGAAAAATGGTCTGATAACTGTCGTATGCAACTATTGTTTTTCATCCGATCTGCTCCAACTTATTTTTAAGGATCTAAACGAAAAATCTGTCATACTTCACGGATTTCTGAATATTCACGTCCCTGGACGGAAAATGTGAGGTTTTATACGCAAAAGTGTAATTTAAGGGAATTTTGAATAAAAAAAATAAATAAATATAGTAAATAACAAAGTCATTTCAAAGCAAATAAGATAAAATACGACTTTGAGTGCAGTCGGAGGAAACTCTTCCCAAAATTTAAATGAACAAAAATATTTGAACGCTTAATATGAATTTGCAAAATATAGTAAATAAGAATATCATTTGAAAGAAAATAAGATAAAATAAGATAAGTGAATAATATTTCAATGATTCATCCGGATCAGAACAATAACAATAAGTACAATATTTAAAAGCTAAATTTTAGTTTTTGTTTTAGTTTGAATTTATTTTAAAAAAGTGATTCGGAAATTGAAACCCTCCTCTCAAGTATGGCTGGGAAAGAAAACAAGGTAGGTAAATAAGAATATCAATTGAAAGAAAATAAGATAAACTGAACATTGCTTCAAAGACTCAAAACGTGAACAACAAATATCAACTAACAATACTTTCACTTTTTTTTTTAACAAAATAAAATATTAAATACGAAAAAAAGAGCAAATAAGTAAAAATAAGAAACGACTGCGATCATAGTCGAATTTTAACTGAATAATGTTATAGTTTTTTAGATTCAAATGCTTTTTCAGAATATCAATGCCTACTTGATGGTTTCGAAACACAATACTGCTGCTGTCTACTGAAACGGGTGTAAATAGATTCTTGAATACCTTTTGGTGTTTTATATCCAATCGGAGAGTTGATCAACATTGTTAAAAGAAGTATATGTGCCAAAAATCAAGGCTGTATATTTAAATTCTATTAGAACGTATTTGTTTTATTTAACTAATTTTCCACTTGGTTTCTCTTGAAAGCATTAACTTACCTGGGCTGTGGAAATTTAGCACTTAGGCCTGACTCCTGGCGTTGCAGACAGAATTTGGTAACTTTAACCCGCATCCTGAAGGGCCAAACGGTGCGTTGGCGTTCAGTTTTGTGGTCAACAACGCCGCTGCTGCTGCGCCTTGACTTGGCTGAAATAGGTTTCTGGCTGTGACCCACGGTGACGGCGTTGGCAACACAACTGGCAATGTTGTTGTAGTCGCTGCTGTCGGCGTCGACGTTAGTTTCCGCTGACGCAATTTTGACGTCTTTAGTTAAATTAATTATATTATTGTCTATCAAATTTGATTTAACATTTAGCACTTGGTCTGCAATTGGTGGATGATTGTAGCACAGTGGGAAGGTGTTTGGCTTTGTTACACTAAATCCTAGGGTCAATTCCCAATCAATTTTTAACTCAATATTTGAAAAAAATAGAAAAAAAGTCTGCAATTGATTTAAAATCAAAAATTTCTCTTTATTATTAGAGTAATTATTATCGCAAATCGCATTTATTTTGATATCAGTTTCATATTGTTGGTTAGATTGTTAACTGCAAATAGATTTAACATGCTGTTCTTAAACCTTTCTTTTCGTACATCTTGATTAAAGTGTTTAACTTTTTTTCTTTAACATTTTGTGCACGTTTCCAGCTTCGTGCTATTTTCAAAGTGTCACTCACATAACGCATACGCAACGTTGCCTGCATTTGTGTCAACTTCGAGACTGTAAAAGTGAAAGAGACGTTGTGTGCTCAAATATTCAGACGCTTGTCACTTTAAGTTCTTGATGTGGCAGGCACAAACAGATGCTGTGGCAGTGACAATGTCAGAGGACTTCAAAAATAAGCCATGGATTAATAATGCACTAGCATATTACCAACAAAAATTAACAGCAATTAGATATCCTTAGAAAGGCAGTCAATCACACAGCGTGAAATTGTTTGATGACAAAACACCCGTGGCGTTTTAATTGATTAGAAATCAATGAATCAATACTAATTTAGTTCTTTTCCCATCGACAAATCAATGGATACATCAACAAATATACACACAAACGCACACTCAAACATATTGGAGTTCCATTTGATGTGAGCACGTTTCGATTGATCTGAAAGTTTGTTTTTGACCAACCAACTGACATGTGTTGTATTAAACAATGTATAACTAGGACTTTTAGTTCTGGTCACGTAGCATCTGTTTGGTATTCAATTTTGGCTAATGCGCATTATGTTCCAACCAACTACTTGCACTCCAATGCCATCGAGTAATCGAATAATTAGCAGAAAGCAAGCGTTAAATAATTGTGCGTAGCATAAGTAATTAAAATGCGCTATTTAGACATAGTATATGCTAAATAACCTCTGACCGCACACAAATTTATGCCACGCGCCCTGGCTTAGGTTCGGAAATTGGTTTCAGGATGTGAGCTTAACAGGATGTGTGCTCAGCGCAAGCAAGCAAATGACCCAATAACCCGCATCAGTTAATATCTAAATATAATACGAGTCAGTGTGTGTCTATTTTGGTAAGCATATGGATCCTATGCAAATTGACTTTGCTCTATTTGCCACATATTAATTATGTGGCAACTTAAATGACTTTGCAATTGGTAAAAGTTTTAATATATGTATATATCACACAACAAATGAAATTTAGCAAACAAAAAGTTGTGGCTACTTGTCGCCTTTAGCAATCAGTTAAAAATTTATGAAACATGCAAAGGAAGCTAACCGAAAAGTAACTTTTATTCAACGCAAAAGTTTTGTTTTAGCCAAAAAGTAAAAGCATATAAAATTAAGGGATGTGTTTTGTCATCAGTCCAGCACAAATAATACACACAAAGAAATTTGGTATTGGCACACACACACACACACACCTGTTCATTAACAGTTTTAGATACTTCAATAATTGACTATTGAATACTCATTTTGAATTTTGAAGAAACTTTTTTAGTTATGTTGACTTGACGTTATTTTATGCTGCATTCCAAATATTATATTATATGAACTATATTTTTCATTGTAAATACTAACTTTGAAATAAAATCAGTATTTAGAAATTATGTTTATTTTTAATTATACTACAATCTATTTCAAAAAAACTTGGAACGTATAGTAAGATTTTTTTAGTTTTTTGTGTTAAGTGTAAAAGAAGATTTTATATACCTTTTAGAGAACATAAGAGCTAACAAAAAGCACAGCCCTAAATACCCAAAACAAGTTTATTTAAAAGTAAATAGGAGTATTCTGTGGCAACCACAAATTCACCAAAGTTTTTCAATGCGTGTGTAGAATGTATAAGGACTGTTTCGAAATTATTATATAAATGGGAACAGTGTACCGCGACTTAGTAGATCTATTGTACCCCCTTCGGGGCCTAAAGCTTCATCATCAATCTAACTTCCTGAACGAAGGCGAGAATTTGCGTTGGGTTGAGGCTTCTAATCTCCTGTGTTCTTAGGTTATGTTTCCCTAACATTAAAACTGTTTTGAAAAGTTGTTTAACATTATTTGTGAAACATGGTAAGATTTGGTTTATTTGTCACACATATCTTTTAGTAATATCACATTTCAGACAATGCAAATAAGTGTGTGGCTGCGAGAAACGTGTTATGAAAAAAATTAGATAAATAATTTTAAATTTCATAAAAGCAATGAATAAACAATTTAAAGTTGTAGAACGCGATTTGGCTAAAGAGCGCTCAAGAATTCCCTATTTATTGCTGCTGAATACAGTGTAAGATTATCAAATAAACTACAAAATGAGAGGTAATTTCTGCAAATTTGATTGGATTAAGTTGAAGTTTAAAACAGAGTTTATAAATCACACCAACTGGACCTACCGATTCACTTTTGGAGCATATTGATTGGTACATCTTTTGGACATGGCAACTGGTAGATAAGCTCTTAAGGTAAACATTGGACAAGCCCTTTGAAGTGCAACTTCAAACAGGATGCCAGGATAATACTCAATGACATTCCAATGTTAAACTGTCGTCGATTGTATACTGTTTCGGGTTAGACAAGGGGTATAATGAGAAATGAGAAATGTCAATATTTACCAAACTACAGGGTATTCTTTATGCGTGCATATGCATGTGTGTATGCGTGTGCGTGTGCATGTGCGTGCGCCGCCTGTAAACTTTTGTGTTGCCTACTTTTGAGCGCGTCATTGAAATAGTCATTTTTGGGCTCTCGAATTTCCCCCCTTTTTTTTCTACGCGTATCTATGCCATGTGATGACGTTGTTTTATGTTATATATTTATATTAAAAAGTGTCATTTGTTAATGATTCTGCGTGTCTGGTTATGTATTGCTTATTTGCGTGGTCTACAGCAACTATTGACCAGCAAATATATACACAGATGTTCATTTATATTGAATCGAAGGTGTGTTTTACTCCCATTAACCACAATAATAAATATAAGAAAAACTTATATACTTACTGGTTAATATATTAGCTGAGTCATTCATATGTGCTTCAAGGCTATTCTGTGCTTTCTGTTACTAAATTTAATGTTAAATAATTTCTATTGTTTTGTTTTTTTGGCAGCCCTTGAGCGTGTTGTTTGCTGCAGCTGTGAAATTGTCCATTATTTCACAGGCCTGACCCCAAATCAATTATATAAATTAAAGACAATGAACTGTAGCTGGCAGACGCGGTCTAATCACCCACATAGTGCAGTATAAATAATGCATTTGATTTGCCCAATTATCTGCGGTCAGCTAATTAGTAAATTGGCACACAAAAAAAAAAAACAACAGAACGATATATATTAAAGCTGTATCAGCTGAGATAAAAGATAACACTTTAAGCAATATAAAATACCTGGCTTAATGAAATAGACTTAAACACTGAATGCTTCTCATTGGCATGCTTAACATTTATTTCTAAATTAATATTGTCTTTTATTCATAACACAATTTATTTTGTATATTTTTTTTGTATTACTTTTTTTGTTTTTAAAATCTTTTAAATCGAGCTTTGTCTGTGACGTTTTGTAGTCTGTAACAATTAGTTGTATACTTTTGTTGTTTGTTTTGTAATTTATTTAATTTGATTTATTTTATTGCTGCTCGACCCGTGCCACGCGCTCCTCTTAAATATCGACGTAGCCGTCCCACAAATGCCGCACGTCCGCTGCAACCGAAAGTTGTAAACTGAATAAAATCTCTGATGCTTCGCGGTGTTCCTAGTCATGTGTGTGTGTGTGTGTGTGTGTGTGTGTTTCTCTGCTGCCGGTCGCTGCTCGGCGACAGCTGGTATTTTTCTTATGTGTGTGTGTGTATGTGTTTGGTTGAATGGCGCATTGAAAGCGCTCGATGGTTGAATGGAACGGTAACGGCTTTCAACTTGATATTCGCTTTCAATAGCTGTTGAATGTGTATTATTATCGTGCTCTCATCGTATTCCAGTGGCTCAGCTAGGTGACTCTTTTGTCACTTGAACTTGAACGCTTGTGGAGGACTCTTCATAGCCCTGAGAATGAGATACCTATGTATATAGTATCCACAGCAATGTTAACTGAGCTGTGACTAATCAGTTGGCGTTATGGTGTCTTATGTTTAAAGATTCATTATGTGTAAATGTTCATTTGTTGAAAATGTCTGCTTAAGACATTGGAAATTTTCCATGAAATATTACTTTTTTTTATAATAAGTACTAGCTGTTATAACCCGGCATTGTCCGGACTTGATTAGCATTTCCTTTTTGCGCGGTTCAAATATTAAAATCAGCACTTTCATAATTTGTTCAAAAACTCGCCGATTACAATGTGGAATGACTTTTTGTTCATATGTTAATCTTTCGATTCATTTTGCATTTAAACTTTATTAATTTCGAAATATAAATTTTGTTCGACTTTTTTTCGAAAATTTAAAAAAATTGTATGCAGTTTCTTGATCATTGAAAATGAGTTTGAGCCTGATCATATGATAAACATAAAACTTTCATACCACAGATTTCCACGTAATTTCTACATTTCCCCAGAATTTTCCTCAGTACTCACTTTCAGCATAAGATGAACTACTGTGAAAAATTTAGGTTTACATTTCGTATGGCTCGGGCTGTGCGAGCGTGAGTAAGTCAGTCAGTTAGGTTGAACAGTTTTATATATATAGAAGTATGTAAAAAAATTAGGCTTCCAAAAGTAATGAAATCTTAAATAAAATCCGCAACATTTATCGCAAATGTAGCCAAATTGAAAGCAAAATTCTTATATACTTATTTATAGACTGACAAAATCGCACAAAGCTCAAATCTAAAATCCAAAATGCTCTAATTTTTGTTCATAAGCTCACATAAACGCGTTTCTGTGGCCAGACAAAAGATAAATTTATACAAATTTGGCTATGTGAGCGAGCGTGTGTGTGTGTGTGTGTGTGTGTGTGTATGTGTCGACTTTTGATGTGCGTCTCAATTCTCTCGATTTCTTTGCATTTTCAACACAATTCGCTCAAGTGTTATTGAATCTACAAACGACTTTAACACCAAAGCCAGCAAAAATGCGCAAAAAGTCACAAACAATGAGACAAACACACAGATAAAGACTTAGGCATAGATATAGATATAGATATAGGGACACATGCCAGCACTTGAGTACCAGGCAGCAGCCTGGTATCCCTGGCGTATGCGTATTATAATAACTATGAAGTCTGCTCGTTTTCGAGCTGTTGCCCTGAGCACAAAGAATGGATAAAACGGGCATTTAAACTGCCGTTGCTATTTCATAATTAGCTAATTCCAAACATTTTATGGGCTTTTTAAATCTTTGACTTTTTTTCTAATTTACATTTACATATTAATACGAACTAGAACATTCTTACTTGTTTTATGTTTGGCCTTCAAAATGAGTTTGAAGCATATCGCACGAAAACTAAACTTGCGCCCATACAACCCTAACCACCCATTTTTCACTCATAAGGGTGAATTTTCCTAACAATTTTTAATCAAAACTTGTTGAATTTTCATTTGGATCTAAGAAAATTAAAAAAAAAAAACTCAAAAACCAAATTTCCGCCAACATAACCATGACCGCCCAGTTTCCACCTAAGGGGGAAAAATTTCCGAAAAAATTGGTATGCAGTCATTAGTGAATTTTTATATTGATCTAAGAAGATGAGTTTGAACCTGATTGGATGACTAGCAAAAAAGTTTCACACAACAGTTTTCCGCGTAATTTCCGCATTTCCTGACCAATTTTTCTTTTCTTAGTACGCACTTTCAAATAGGATGAAACTACTGCGAAAAATGCAGCTTTCTTTCGGTCTACAGTTAATGAGGAATGTATTCCCTTTCTGGTTCAAAATATATGAAAAATTGTGAATGGCAAGTATTGTTGATTGGAAAGGCTTTGGAATTCATCATAAATTAATAATAAGGCTTGATAATATAGGGTATTGGGTAGTCGTTCATTATCGATTCGCTTGTTATTGTTGCTTTTGGGTGGTGGCAAGTGGTTGCTACGTTTCAAAAGCCACGCGCTGTTTGGCACTTAAGCCGCTTTCAAGTGGAATTTACGCTCCTTTATTTTGCAATTTTCCCCATGCTCACGGCCGATAATGAAATTGAAAGGCGCAGTAGGCGAAGTGACTGCACAAAACGGTGACAGTCACTGTGACAGTGACTTTGTATGTGTGTATGCATGTACTTCCAAGGTTTAAATATTGTAGTTTGTCACTTAGCTTAGTACTACTCGTATATATATGACATTTGATATGTTTGGCTGGGTGCAGCTGCAGAGCTGCATTTAGCTTTTATTAATATTTACATTTGATTGTTTGCTCATCGAATGCACTGGAAAGTAACATAACATACGAGTATACCCGGCAACAGGTTGCTGCAACAGTTGTGTATTCTTTTCATACTTGTATTAAACAGCAAATGCACAGATTTTTATAAACGACTTTATGTGCATACATAAGCTGCTTAATTAAAACAAAATTTATACAATAATATTACAAGTTCATAATGAATTAATAGCTAGATTGTTAATCGAATGCTGCTATAGTTAGAATGTGAGCAAGTGTGAATAAATTAACAGCTTATAAACAGGTATAGTTTTTTTTATACAATAAGAAATGAGTAAAAGTGGGTAAAACAAAGCTGTGCAAATGTATGTAATTAACTAAAAAGCATATATATTTTTAATTAGCATCAGCAATCGAGTCGATCTAGTCATGTCAGTCTGTCTGCTTGTCTATCGTATGTGAGACTATGTGAGTACCATGGACAAGTATTGTATCGAGCTGACAGCATAAGTTCGATTGAACTATTCAAAAAAACTGAACAAACGAACTATTTTCATGCTTGTAATTCATCTAGTTTGTTCCTTCTTGTTGGTCATTTTAGTCTTAGTCCGCATTTAGACTTTGTTTTTCGTTATATTTCTTATTTCTTCAATAGAACTACAATGTACAACTCTACCATAGACAAGCTCTCTTGTCTAGACCATTTCAACTTGTCATTAATAATGTTATTTCTAATAACCTTAATAGCTTTTTTAAGCTTGTTTTAATATGGTTTTGGGCTCCACTTGCTTTGGCTCTAAGCTAGAACACTACAGAGAATACATTTTATATATTCTTTTTAATATCAAATTATTATGATTGCTGCTTAAATACACGGAAGTCTGCATCCCTATGCCATAGTCTAAGCTCTAAGCAATCGCTACCCCTCGCCACACCCACCGAGCGCATGGCAACAATAGGTATTTTCATTTGATAGAAAATTCTTGACAGAAAACCTACATGTACAGGGCGAAACAACTGAGCAAACCAGAAACCGCGTTAGCCATGTTTCCGCAAAACTACACACAAGCACTAAACGACGCACATGTGGCAAGACACAAGCAGACCTGCCACACCCACAATTAGACCTAGTAGCGCCGTCCCTCCCCCTCCCGCTCACACTAAACCAATGCCAACACAGAGAAATGGCACTCGGTCATCATACGAGTATCATGCCATCAGTCTTTGTTGTTCTTGTTGCTATTCTTTCTCGATTCTATTAAAAATTGATCACGTGGTAATTGCAAACGCTTATGAGCGTGTGTTTTGTTGTCGCTTGTGTCTGTTATAAGCCAAACAACTTCTATGCGTGCCTGAAATGCTGAAATTAATATCATCACAGCGCCCCGCCCCGCATTGACAAGCTTCAGATATATATCTTAATGTCAGGGCCAACAATTTTGACCTAAATTTGAATGAAAACCGCCCTCACACTCAATAAAATCTAATGACATTTATATGGCCGTATTAGAGCTGTAAATATATCAATAACTTCAACGATATATTTGAAAATATATATTAAAGCTGTTTAATCCTATGTGAAATACATATAATTATTATAAATAAATTATTAGATAATTGAAACTAATTAAAATGTATAATGATTTACATAAAGATTAATGAATATTAATAATAATATTAAATAATAATAATATATCAAATTTGTTATCATCGATTCAAAAAACAACATTTAAGGGGTTGTATACAGTTGTACCGCTAAAAAAGATGAAATTTTCTCGATTTTTTTTTGACATCTTAAAAAATATTTATCTCAAATTATTTGTCAACGTCGAATAGAACATGTTTTTAAGTACTTGTTGAAGTTTTTTCAAAAAAAAATAAAATAATAAAAAGTTATAGCCGCATTCCAGGAACGCCTTTTTTCAAAGTGCCTTGCGGTGGACATCATATCTTGAGAACGATACACCTCCAATCGAAAAGTCAAAAAGGTTCCGTATGGGTGGGTTGTATTATCTTGTCGCTGAACGAAGAATTTGTAAAAATTTCGATTTGAAAAGAAATGGCGACGGTCTTAACAAAAAACTCACTTCTTTCGATTTTTTTCCGCTAAGAAAGTTTTCAAAAAAATGCTAAATCCTTCGTTTAGCGACTAGATATTATCATTATAAATAAGTAATATTTTGGTGTTGATCGGATCAATAGTTTTTTAGAAATCGTGTAAGCCGCAAGATCTTTTCGAATAAACAAGATTCTGAGATAATCGCAGTTAAAATTTCAAGTTTGTTTTTATGTGCTGTGCAGGTAGTGCGCTATAAATAGCTATAACTTCGATTCTGATGCTCCGATCGTTATGAAATTTTGTAAGAGTATACTCAAGAGAACATACTTAAAGAATATGCAAAAAAAAATCTTTTATTTTTTCATCCATCCCAACTTTATAGAACCCCTTAAAACGTAACTGTTAGTGTCAAGTACCTTAAATAATGAGCTTTAGCTTTTAGCACTAGGATGAAATTTCAGTAAATAATAATAAAAATAAAATAAAATAATGTTAATAAATCCTAAGCCAAATTAAAGGCATTTAGAAAAAATACTTTAAAAACATGTAAAAAATAGAAAAGAAATTGTTCGGCTTGTAGGCTGTTTTGAGCTCTGCGTCAAAATTAATATTCAAGACTACGTTGTAAAATTCTCAATTAGCTACGCTGTGAGTTTTTTAGTTAAAGCATTTAACTAAGCGGAACTTTTAATTAAAAGTCATGTATAGTATGTAGTTTTTGAGCTACTGATAACGCACTCTAATGCTTAAATTGGCATTTAAATGCCTTAAGAGCTGGCATTTAATTTGTTTTTGCCCTCATATTTATGAGTCTTCAACTTATTTATAGCGCCATCAATTGCTACGATTCTGTTGAGTCACATATTTGTTTACAAAAATCTGCTGACTACATGACTACGAGCATGATATGTCAGTGAGCATTACTACGAGTATATCTTAATTCTAATAGTCGTTAAATCTTAGTGTGCCATTTGTTGTTTGGCACGTGAAAATGTATAAATATTTCAGGTAGCTGCACATAAATTATACTTGAAAATATGTATTTAAAAACAATTGCTTAACATGGTTTATTTATTAATAATACGTGACTTGTTGTATCATATATTATTAAATTAGTTGCTACTGACAGAAATTTGATTTTTAAGTCATTTCAACTAATGATTATTTATGTGCCATATTTTCGTAGAATAAAATGAAAATGACAGGCTTTATGTTAAGTATTTCCAACGAAGCAATATTATAAGAATTGTCATTTAAGAAATAAACAATAAACAATTGTTGTCGCTTGAACAAATACAAAATGTAATTTTCTGGGAAGTGTAAAAAAAGAAATCAAGCGACAGACATTAAAAACAAACATTTTCCACAAGTGGGGCGAACCAACAAGTAAATGACAAATAAAATGTTGTTAATGGCAAGTAAACATTTCCCAGAAAGAAAAAAACACCCACAATATTAGTTATTAGTATCAATTATAATGCTTGGGCTGTTTAATTGAAAAACTTTTCAAAACAAAGTTAAATACATTTTGGGAGCACGCGACGTATACTTAATGTATTGTTTATATATATATATATATACTACTTACCAACTACGTCGATGTTTGGCATTGAAATGCAGCCAACGTATTAAATCTTGTAACTTGGAATCTCGATCCTTATCCTCATCAGCATCGAAATCATCATCATCCGTGGCAACGGCAGCTGCCTCCTCCTGATGCAAATGATATGGATCGTGGGAATGGTCGGTTATCATAAATGTGGGTTTTGTATACGCATAAGGAGCAGACATTTTCACTGATTTCTTTTTGGGCACTTTGGCAAACAAAAAAAACAAACACTTCCAACTTATTATGACTTTCAAACTTGTTGCAAAGTACTTAAGTTGTTATCTAGCATTTTCAATTTTTATTTTATTTTTTTTTTTGTTATTTGGATAACGCGTGTGGCAGCTTAAAGACAATTGCCACATGGACAGACAGCACCGTCTGCCTTGCCAAATGAATTAAAATTTGTGGATTTAAGCGTCTGCCATTTACTCATTTATTTTGCCTTTGACTGCCGGGCATCCACTGCCGTTGCTGAAATTGATTTTGAGTGACAAACTTAAAATTAAATTGGTTTTGGAAAATGTTGTGGAAGCGTGGAAAGCGGAAAACAAAAACAAAAACAAAAGCAAAAGCAAATCAACAACAATTCCCAAGTAGACTTGTATTTCTACATTCCCTTCAGTTGGTTGATTTTCTTTGCCACCTTTGCGACTTGTAAAGTGTGTTAATCTGTGAAGGACTTACAGCTATTTGTTGTCAGTTGTCAGTTTAATTGATTATCAATTTCCTAGTTGTAATAATTTGATTTAATCTTTAGCAACAATTCAGTTACTCAAATAAATTAAGCTTAAATAGTCTCAGTACTTAATGCTCTAATTTATATTTAAATATTATATTATATATATATTATATTATATAGATTATAAATTTAAGATCATTTACTATACTTCTATACTATGTAATAGTGACTGAATCGGAATATTGAATAGCTGCAATATATAAAGCCATTCGAAAGTTATTTAACAAGAAAAAACTTTATTTTTAAATTTTATACAATATGTTTTCTTAAAATGTTTAATTGCGGATATACATTAATATGTGTTGTTTTTTTTTACAATTATTAAATAAATAAAATATTAGTTATTACATTCATAAATACAATGTCCCGCAAACGAGATCTCAGCTATAATATTATACAAATTTTATGATTAAATTGTATTATATACTATGCTGGTCCAGTTTTATTGCTTTATGATTTAAAATTCAATTCAAAAACAATATATCAATATTAATTCAAACCAATGCCAATAAAAGACATTAAAAAAAGAAATCCAAAAAGACTAGATACACAGAGAAATTTGTAATTTAAATTATTATATATAATACAATGCACAATTTAAAAATATCAATGTTTAATGAAACACTGAGTAAACTAATATTAAACATCAATTTGTTTAGTTAACTTAAATTAGTATTTGTAACAATTAGCTCCCGTTGTTCAATGCCAACTAAACACAACATGGGATAGCATCAAATAGACCGTCATCAGCGTGACTTGACCTAGCATCATGGGCAGCACTGTTTTCAAATAACGCGTAAAGGATAATTTGTAGCCATGTTGCTCGGCAATGCCTGCTGCGATGACATTGGCTGAGGCGCCATAAAGGGTACCATTGCCGCCCAGGGATGTACCCAGCGTCAGTGCCCAGACGAGCGGCTGCAGCGGCAGGCCCAGAGATTGCTTGGCCACCAGGGAGGTAACTAATTTAACCATCATGGCTGTAACGGGTATGCTGTCTAGCACCGATGATGCCAGCGCTGATGTCCACAATATCATGAAAATGGCAACGGTTAGTCGATGTCGCTTATCCACGCTAAGGATGACATGTTCCGTCAGTTCGCCAATGCTGACAAGTAGACCGAGACGTTCCACACACTCCATCATGACGAACATGGCGGCGAAGAAGAGCAGCGTGGTCCACTCGATGCGATGTATCAAGTGTTCCATATCCTCACGATTGAGCACAATCAGCAGCAGTATTGCACCCAGCAATGCTACCCAGCCCAGCGGCAGTGTCCTCCAATGGGGCACGGACTGTATAAGAAAGCAGACGATGACAAAGATCAAAGCGCCAGCTGATTGCAGCAGCAGCTTTTTGTTCTTGATGGGATACTTTTGCTTCAGCTCGTCCAGCGTGCTCGAATAGATCTCGGTGGAGTCTACGCCACGTTCCTTGCGTCGCAGTGCACGCTTCAGCTGCTTCACCTTGGATTGGAGTGTGCCACGCACTAGCTGTGCATCCTTGGAGCAGGCGGCAATTGCATTTAGTGCACGCTGCCATACTTTAATCTCACGACGCAGCTCACGCAGCTCCTTGGGCTCATTGAGACGCAGTGCATCAATGTTCATATAGTAGAGACGCAAATATGTGCAGCTCTGCAGCACAGCCAGGAGCACGCCGGGCAGCATGTGCGCCACAAATGTCAGGAAATTGATACCCTGTGGATGTTAAAATACTGAGTTAATTATAAGTTATAATATAAAAATAAGTAAGAATGCTCTAGTCGAGTGTGCCCGACTACGAGACTCCCTGCTCCCACTTTGCATTTCAAGCAGTTCAGCGGCAACGCAAGCAAGCAGTGCACTTAACTAAACTAAAGTGCCTGTCAAACTGTTGTTTCTGCCAGCTGAGACGAGGGTAATAGATTCTTCCGTAACTTTGGTGCTATTTATTCGATCGTGTTGAAATTTTCACAGCAGATCAACATTGATGCAACATACAAAGCTCTATCTTTTAAATTGTGGCTGTGGGAGTCTTTTGCGATTTGCGGGGGTGCGGGGGGGTGCATCCGAAATTTGAAATAAACTTGATCTGCGTATGGCATACAGGAACCTTCATGCCAAGTTTGGTGTCTCTAGCTCTTATAGTTTCCGAGATCTGTGTGTTCATACGGACAGACGGACAGACAGACAGACGGACAGACGGACAGACGGACAGACGGACAGACAGACAGACAGACAGACAGACAGACAGACAGACAGACAGACAGACAGACAGACAGACAGACAGACAGACAGACAGACAGACAGACAGACAGACAGACAGACAGACAGACAGACAGACAGACAGACAGACAGACAGACAGACAGACAGACGGACATGGCTAGTTCGTCTTGGCTGTTGATCCTGATCAAGAATATATATAGTGTATATAGTCGGAAATGTCTCCTTCTGCCTGTTACACACATTTGCAGTACTTTATAACTCCCTTTTTCCCATTTTTAATGGGAACAGGGATTAAAAATGATTACTTTTATTATAAAAATTATAAAATAATGATAAGTTTTAATTTGTATTGATTTAAGCACAAAATAATGATTAATAATCAAAATTAAGACAAAATACTATAATAATCCATAATAAATACAAAAATCATTTTTTTCAATGGTAAAACTTTTTTTTTTTTAATTTTCAAAGTTTTTTTTTCCAATTGGTTTTCTTTCAGTGAGTTGAAATATTTCATCATAACTTTCGTACAGAATTACAGATTTTATAAACCGATGCATCAAATGAAAGTCAAAATATAGGCCTACAAATAAGTCTTCCACATTTTATACATGTATCTAATAGTTTTTGGAAAAATTTTAAGTAGGAATTTAATTTGAAAAGTCGAGGAAAAGTCGAAATAAAAGTTGCAGAAAACTTAATTCTTTTTTTGAGCATGAAGATTCATTCATAAGGTTTTGAAAAAGATATCCCTCGTTAAATTATAGGTATTATAATAATAATAGCCGATAATTATTGGTTAAGTTGTGAAATAAAATAAAAATAATGATGAAAAAGCAAAGATGATACTTAAAGATGATTATTGGTATTATTATGAATGTCTCAAAGTTTAAAAAAAAAAAAAAATCATTATTTGCCGTTCCTGCTTTATAATAATATACAACAGGCTGTTATGACTTACGTTCTCCACAATAAAGTGATTTGAATTGATAATAATGCTAATTGGATCACCAATGGGCGTCAGAGCACCACCAATATTCGCATGGACAATGATACCCATGACGACGGGTATGGGATCCAGTTGCATGACCTCGCAGAGACGTATGGCTACTGGTGTTAGAAGCAGCACCGTTGTCATGTTATCCAGCACACTGGACACTAGACAGGTGGTTAGGCACAGGCTGTAGATCATGGGCCAAATCTTGCCACCAGAGATTTCAAAGCAGATGACGGCCAAGTAGTCAAAGACGCCCGTTTCCGTTAATATGAGTATGAGCAGCATCATGCTGAATAGTAGCGTCAAGAGTTCCATGTCCATCCACTGTTTAATCTCCTCCATATTGGGGCGATCATGAAAGACGGCCAAGGCTGTCACAGATAGTATGGAGCAGATCATGGCCACAAAGGGTCGTTCCAATTGCTCCCATACCAGCAGTCCATAGAAGATGAGCAGTATAATCCCGGCCAGAATGCTGCCTGTGCGTGCATTAACAATCAATGGATTATATATTAGCTCAATGGCCAAATCCCTATCAACATCGCTATAAATATACAGCCTCAGTTCGCTGTCCTTGTGGGACAATAAATCTTTAAGCTCTGCGGTCATGTGATAGGTGCGATTACGTGCCACACCGGTGGGTGCAGTATCCAGCTGTTCCTGCGACAACAGTGGCAGCTGCCAGGGCTCCAAAATGTCCTGCAATAAGGTGAAGAAACTTTGAGCAATGTGTTGATCATAATCTCTAGACCTTATACCTTGTATGCTAGACTGTTGTTATCGTGGAAGGATACTTGTGGTTGAACAGTCAGATAGCTGTGACTGAAAGTTTCGTTCTCAGTTTTAACCAGGAGCACTGTGGATTCCTCGAATGTGCCAAGTATATTCAAGCGAAAGTCGCCAGTTGGCTTCTGTGGCAGCTTGAAAACTGCAAATCAAAAATATTACAATTTTGCAACTATAACAGACAGGGAATGGTGGGATTTCCTTCCCAATCCAAACTTACATTTGCCCTCTTCACCCTGCGGCACATCCACAATCTTCTCCAGCAAATGCTTCTCACCCACGCTGATCAGCACAGCGGCAGCAAATCCCCAAAAGAGCAATAAACCAGATCGTTTCCATAGCTTGTCACGTTGCAGTTGCTCCTTGGAGCGTTTCGACTTATGATGAATGCGTCTAGCTAAGGATTTGGCATTGCCCGGTCCATTTGGCTGCGGATCATGATCCGAGTGCGTTGTGGTTGCCTCATCGTCTGAGCTTTTGTCACCATCACAACCGGACTTGACCTTGATGTCCAAGAAATCAGAGCCACCAAAACTGGCCGCAATGCCTTCCTGCAGCTCCTGCATACGATTTGATGTATGCTCCTCCTCAGTTACGTGCTCGTCTTCGCTATCTGCGGCCGTGGAACCTATGCGGCGTAACATTTGAATAATTCATGAGGTTTGTTTTTAGTTTAGTTTTGACCCTACTCAAGTGATGTCAATTTATTGATTGAAATTCGATTAGGCAAAAGACAAATGTGATGTCTGCTTTTAAGTTGAAATTAGCTTAACAAGGATTTTGGCAATAAATTAGGATTTGTGATACTTTGAAATTGAAGTTTAAATCGTTAGAGTAAGCTGTGTGATTGGGCAAATGAAATGGGTTTCCAATGGGTTTATCTATGCCTGATAATTGTTGACTAGGTTGAGCTGGGTAACAAACTGGGACTGAAGATTAACTTGGCATTTAAGTTTTACATCCCACTTACCATTGATGCGTTCATTTTCCATTTTAAAGCTGGCCATGCTCGGATCATGACGTATCTCCGCCGGCAAAGCGCGCCAAACCTGCAACGATTGCTCCGTGACCTCAGGCTTGTTTGTAGCCTGACCCTGGACATCAATTTGGTTGGGTCGGCTGTTGGGGCAACGTCGCTGCAGCTCAATGCTGCATCTGCCACGCGATGGACTGCCAGGACGTAGCTGACGTAGCGTATCACGCAAGCCCATGGCAATGACAATAATAATAATAACTTGAAACGACGCACTCGCCTGGAGCTAATATGAGGTTATCTAGGCGTACAATGTGTCTTTTGGCTAGGCGTGATTGCGATGCACTTGAAGCGACGACATGTTTGCGGCACACGGCTCAAGTTGCGACTGATTTTTCGAGTGGCAAAGCCCGAAACATTTGTGTGGTTTCGTTACCGAGCGTGACATTCCAACAGTCGACGATGTTTGCTTTCAATATTGAATGAAATGAAGCACCCCGCAGCTGTCCACATTACGTTTTCCCAGTTCCAGATGCTTTGGCCTAAGGATTGACTGGCGCCTGCGCATTGGAACAGGGGCGCATTTGAAAAGCATTTGCACTTGTGTTTTGGTCGCCACATTCGCAGCTAGTTTTGTCAACAAGTTTGGCGCCATTGTTAGCCACCAAAATGCCAACACACATGGTAGCACATATAAATATAAAAATAACACAATAAACTTCACATGACACCACACAAGGTGCAATATTGATGGAGACGTGTCAACAGTTCGCTTAGCTGTCCGCAGTTGCATGATTAATTCACAAACCTATTTCGCTTGACCTATTCTATTTTGACTGCACACGAGTGTACTTCAAAATTGCTCATACGCCATGTGTCCATGTGTGCACATATTGTGTGTGTTTGTGTTTTGGGGGCACGTAGCACTAGGCGAAACAATTCGTGCCACCCACTGACCAACATAAGACACATGTAGCAGCTCCAGGGATTTGGTGAAGGTCTCTCCCAGCACAAGCCAATCAAGCAATTAACTGTTAGAGGCATGTGAACGGCATTTAATGAGACCATCAACCATGAGCCAAATAATAACTTATTATTATTGAATTATTGCTATATTAAGAAAGCTGATTTTTTTTAAATTTGTTAACTTTTAGCAGGAAAAAACAACAATTTTTATACTGCAATTTATTTCAGTTCTTTTGCTCAACCTTCAAAGCAAATACAACAAGGACTTAATATTATTTCATTGCATTTGTTATATGTACATATGTATTAGTGTATTTTGTATGTTTGTATGCGCAACAAGCCTATAATTTGCTGGTAATTTATCAAAATCTAGATGGTTATCCTGTTGATGGATTATATTATGGCCCAATTAGACAGCAAAGTGCGGAGGCCGCTTAAGCCAACATTAACATCTAAGTTAGCCAACATTAAATTGTTGCTAGTTCCTAATATTTGACTTCAGCTTCAAGCAGCTGTTATAATTTGTTATTGTTGATATTATTTGTATTATTGTTGTTGTTGCTTTGTATTGTTGTTATTTGTCAAGTTTACTATATACACTGCTGAGTAGTACTATATGCTCCAATTTACAATAACAACAAGTTGGACAGACATGCAAGCCAACACATAACTTGTAAAATGTTGTTACCGACAGCACATGACTAAAAAATACCCTGTATTTCATTCTTAAAATTGGAAAAGTGTCAAAATTTTGCATTCGCGAATTACATTACCCAAAATGCGTCAGAATTTGATTGTGGAAATCATTGAATCATTTTAATAAGTAGAATCACCTAGAAATCAAACGATTCTTATCTTAAAACCAGTATGAAATAAGGGTTTCTGTTCAGAAATCTCTCATATCCCGAAATTCAAAAGCTAGGACACCAAATTTGGTAAGTTCCTGTATATAAATTAAAATATACAGCCTTGATTTTTGGCACATATACTTCTCTTATCAATGTTGATCAACTCTCCGATTGGATATAAAACACCAAAAGGTATTCAAGAATCTATTTACACCCGTTTCAGACTCGACTTGTTCTAAATCATTAAGTAGGCACTGATATTCTGAAAAAGCATTTGACTCTGAAAAACTATAATATTATTCAGTTATAATTCGACTGTGCTTGCAGTCGTTTCTTATTTTTACTTGTTTTCTTTTTTTTTTTCGTATTTAATATTTTATTTTGTTAAAAAAAAAAAGTGAAAGTATTGTTAGTTGATATTTGTTGCTCACGTTTTGAGTCTTTGAAGCAATATTCAGTTTATCTTATTTTCTATCAATTGATATTCTTATTTACCTACCTTGTTTTCTTTCCCAGCCATACTTGAGAGGAGGGTTTCATTTTCCGAAACACTTTTTTAAAATAAATTCAAACTAAAACAAAAACTAAAATTTAGCTTTTAAATATTGTACTTATTGTTATTGTTATATGGTTCAGATCCGGATGAATCATTGAAATATTATTCACTTATCTTATTTTATCTTATTTTCTTTCAAATGATATTCTTATTTACTATATTTTGCAAATTCATATTAAGCGTTCAAATATTTTTGTTCGTTTAAATTTTGGGAAGAGTATCCTCCGACTGCACTCAAAGTCGTATTTTATCTTATTTTCTTTGAAATGACTTTGTTATTTACTATATTTATTTTACCATCGGTCCATTGGTTAGATTGGTCCATGTTTTAAAGAAAAAAGTTTTGTTAGAGATCTGACTATCTGGGCAGCATGTGATAATCTAAGACTTTTAAAGCTAAAATAAAGATAGATCTTTAAAAATAAGTTTGGAGCAGATCGACACTTTTCAGCCCATTTTTCGAAATAATAATATTAAAATAATATAACAGACGCAATAGTATTTAATACTTGACAACCTGGAAAAGCTTTTCTTTCTTGTTTGTGATTATTATTATTGTTTATAGTTAATAATAAATTAGGCAGCATATGAAAATCTAAAACTTTATAAATTAAGACTTAAATTTTTTTAGAATAATATTGTTAAATCCATTATTCAAGTAAAAGTTATTTACATTTTAAAGTTTTTTCTGCAACAAAATTGATATGGCAACCACCCAATACACTGATTTCAACATATTTCATTCGCAGAAATATTAAAATAATTTTTTTTTAAGAATGCCTCATATCTGTGTTTTCTACGGTTGAAGTTGTCATTTTCAATTAAACGATTTGATACCCTTTGTATCAGTTTGTAGCAGTTACAGGGTATAACAAATAAAAAATTGTTTACAAAGGAAAATCTGCTTGAACTCCTACCCCCAGCCGCCTCGCGGTGCAACCCACTAATAAGCATTAATGGCAGTTGTTCAGTATGAATGAACAAATGAATGGATGAATTGGTGTGTGGTGTTTGTGTGTGTGTGTGTGTATGTGAGTGTGATTGGTCAGTTTGTGGGCGGCTGGGCGTCATATTTGGCCTGTGCTTGACAGGTAACGCAAAAATTTTGTTTTCGTTCTATAAGTGGACAAAGCGGACGAACGGACAAAAGGTTCTCATTTCGCGTGTGGCAGGCGAGCGTAACGGACGTGAATTTCGAAAATATTTGAAAAATATATTACAAGTATAGGTATATATATGTAAGTGGCGAAAATGCTATCCTTGTTGCAATATTACATTACTCAATGATGGGCTGCGGCTCGTCCATGGAGAAGCCGCCAAGTGCCAGTGAGCAGTTGCCAAATGCAGCGCTTTCCCTGCAACAAAATGGCGGCGTTAACGTAACGGTAAATGCCCCCTGAATCAATAGCCAAATATATCCAATTCATTCAATTATTTACACCTGTGCACTTCAGAATACTGTGCGACAATATGTGCGTTTGGATGAACAAATTAGCAAACTGGAGGGCAGCTGTCCGGGTCCACGCATGTCCACGGGCGAGGCATGGATCGTGCATCTGCAGGTGAAGCGTGATGCCATGCTGGGATTGGAGGGCATGGAGCAAAGTATGCGTCAAACAAATACTGGCAAGTCACGTGACGAGTCAGAATCAAACTATCCCTTGACCTTGCGGAGCGAGCATGCGGGCAATAATATTGTTGCTAATACGCCCAATAAGGACCTGGCTCAGGTGAGTGGCAAGCGTAATTAGCGCCTCAGCAATTCTAATTATTGTAATTAGCCATTTGTAATTGCTATAATTATGAACTTGTTTTCATTTCCGTATTTGAAGCTTGCACACAATCTGGGCGTAATTGGCGATCCACGCAAGGCTTCCATGCACGAGGACTTATTTGCCAATTTGAGCGAATCAGCGCTCTACCTGCTTAGCATACGTTACTATGGTGAACTCCTGGATCATACGAAGCAACGTTTGAAAACATTGGCTGCCAGCTATGCGGAGCTTAATGAACTCTATGTAAATCAGGATGGCATTATTGCCTATATCAGCGGCGGCACCTATATGACCCGACTCGAGGAGAGCATTGATGAGCAGCTGGAGGTGGCACGCGATACACGCGACAAACTAGGCAGCGCTTTGGAACAGTGGCGCATCTGTGGACTGCTGCTTCGTGCCGCAGCCAACTCATCCACGCAAGCAATCAAGCAGTGGCGTCAACTGAGCAGACTTATGTGAGTATATATCATCAATCAGCATTCATAGCCGAGTCATGTCCGTCTGTCCATCTGTCTGTCTGTCTGTTTATATACGTTTTTCAAGACTTTTTTCTATCTTGATGAAACTAAGTACAGATGCTTCTTCTTTCTGCAGATAGTACCGATAGTTGAATTGGCCAGATCGAACCACTATATTTTATAGCTGCCATAGGAACGATCGGTTGAAAATAAGTTTCTGTATGAAAAACTTTTGTGTTTTTCTAAATATCTCGACCAAACTCACTTTATCTAAATAAGAGCATGTTCTACACATGTTTACCACATTTTTACAAAATCGGATCACTATAACTTATAGCTACCAAAGGAACAATCAGTTGAAAAATAAGTTTTCCTATGCAAATCTGGTCTGCAAGGGTATATATCTTCGGCACGCCGAAGATAACTTTTCATTCTTGTGTTTTTGTAAATTTTCAAAGTTTTTCTTATTTCCAATTGGTGATGGTTTCAACATAACTTGCGTATGGTATTATATAAGATTATAGAAAACGATACACAGAAGAAAAGCCAATAAATAGGTTTAAAAATAAATTCCTTACGTTTAGAATTTTAACTTTTTCTAAATCATCTAGTAGGCATTGATATTTTCAAATAGCATTTGACTCTGAAACACTATAACATTATTCAGTTATATACCGACTGTGGTGGCAGGTAGTGTCTAAATTTTCTAATATTTTCATATAGTATTTTCGGTGTAAAGAAAAAAAGTAAAAGTTCAAATTGGAAGTTTACTATATTTTAAATTTTATTATATTTTTTATTGCTTTGTGAAGTGTTTACCATCTTATTTTATCCTCTTTAATTCCTTATTTTGTTTAAAAGAAAAAAAAGTGAAATTAATTTTCTTATTGAACAAACTGAATCCAGTAAAAGTTAAAATTTCTTTGCATTTTGCATTTTGGAATGCTTTCAATTTATCGTTTATTAAAAGTCCTGAAAGAGAGCGGACTATCTAAACATTTAGAAGTTAAAATTTAGCTTTTCAATATTGTACTTATTGTACGCTGGAAAATGCGTTTACTTTAGTGATCCCAAGCACAAGCTGCAATCAGCTCTGGATTGTCGCAGTTTGCTGCATGCCTCACTGACGTCACTGGAGGCCGCACAACTGGCGCTGCCGCATGTGGAGCTGAAGTACATGAGTAATCGTCAGGTGCTGGCGGTCAATCACTGCAATACCTATCTTATCACAGACATTGCAAATGCAGCGCGGTAAGTGTTGCTTAGCTCAATTATTTCAATTGACTTTTCATTTAACTTATTTAATTTTGACAGATATGAGCATACCAGTCGCGTCTTCACCAGCTATGAAGCGAATATTTCCAAGACCTGCACCTGGCTCTATGATACCTTTAATAAGACCCTGCGCAGCGACTTTGACAAGGCGGAGGAGACGGTGCGCCGATTGGCCAAAACGCTGCGGGAGCATCGCGAGGAGATTTTTAGTGCGGCACGCAAATGATAAAATTTTAAAACATTTTTCCAATTCTTCTTTTTTATGCATTTAATGCATACAAAATAAATTTTAATTAAAGTTTATAATAATTAAAGCGTGTCAAATCTGTTTGAACTGACCATCAATATGGGCTTATGTTTTCAGTATTATCAAGTAATATCCTTTTTTTCAGCCTCTTCACACTTATGGGTACCAAGTTTGGTTGTTTTAGCTTCAAAGCTGTGGGATGGATTGGATGGACGGACAGACAGACGAAACCCAATATACTCTTTTTTTTTATCAATTTGTTATACCTCAGTTGAATTTAACTACAAACGCATATACATATGCTCGCTACATAAGTATATCAAATAAAAAAGCTGTGTACGAGGCAACAATCTAGTGACGAAAGCTTATGCCAGCTCCAACAATTCGTATCAAATTTTGTGAGCAAGAATAGTTTATTTAATGTATAAACTATTTTAAATTATGCATTTAATTCAACATTCCGCTCGTTGCACAAAAAATCTTCAGTTCTGTACCTGAAAATAACCTTATGCAGTTTTCCGAATGACAAATAACAACGTACCTCGTTATATTCCCGCATATCGTGTTACCACAAATGTTAATAAGTTTCTGCTCCCCCGAATTAAGCATTCGTAAAGTACATTCCCCAAGAGTATATGGCAATATGTAGTTTTCAAATGCGTTAGAATGTGATTGTGGAATCATTTCAATAAGTACAACCCATAGAAACCCAACGAAAGTGGGTCACGCGAAACTAGCTTAAAACTAGCATATAGTATTATATAAGGGTCTCTTATACCATAAAAGGCAAGAGCTAGAGGCACCAAAACTGGCATATAGTTTCCAATTTATACCTTTCAATATGAAGCGTTGATTTTTGGCACACATACTTCTTTTATTAAGTAATGTCAATCAATTCTCCGATCGAAAAATGAATACCAAAGTTATTAAAGAATCTATATTCCCCCTTTTTCAGTAGACAGAACCAGCCTTTTTGCTACTGCATTACGTGCTCTGCCTAATTGCGCTGAACTGAACTGCTTGAAGTACAAGTAATGCACTGCTTGATGCTTTTGTGTGCTTGTATTTATATTTATATAAAGATGTTGTTGGAACTTTCTGAGTTGGGTGTCTCTTACTCGACTGGCGCATTCTAACAAAATAAGTGAAAACATTGTTAGTTTTGTTGATATTTGTTGTTCTCCCTTTGAGTCATTCGAATACTGTTCAGTTTATCTTATTTTTTTCAATTGATATTCTTATTTACCTACCTTGTTTTCTTTCCCAGCCGAACTTGAGAGGAGGGTATCATTTTCCGAATCACTTTTTTAATATAAATTCGAAGTAAAACAAATAAAAGCTATAATTTCGCTTTTTAATATTGTATGAATCATTTAAATATAAATATATGTTACAATCTTTATTTTGCAATAACAGACTTTCGATTTTATTTAGCACTAGCTTATTCACCGGCTTCGCTCACCTGTAATGACCCCCATTTCCCACCCGTGGCTCTGCTCCCCCGACCAAGTATGTAATCCCGACCACCATTTCCTAGAAGATTTTCCTAGCCCTGACCCACACGCGTAGCGGTTTTTAAGGCACAAATGTGAAACTGAGTTTACATACTATGCATTTAAAGAATTTTCAGCCCGAGGCGTTGAATAACTGCATACGACAGTTTTCCGCCCAGTTTTTTAGTTTTTAGGAGGATTTTCCAATATTTGAAAATCACGTTGTTTATTTTCTTCTATTTGAGCATACATCATAATGTTTATATTATATAGCCAGAGATTTTTTCTTATGCCTGTTAAATTCATTTGCAGTACTTTATTACCTCCATTTACCTATTTTTAATGGGTAAAGGGTGTAAAAAGTATTCAAGTCAAAAAGAAACCGACAACAATAAATTTAGAAATACAAAAAAGTATGTATTAACTTAAACAAAAGTGTTTGAGGTATATGGGCTTTGACTGGCTCTGAAAATAATCAACTCAAAACCCGCGTTATAGCGATAATTTAAGCTTTACCTCAAGGGAGTTAATATTTAAAATATAATATAATCACTCAGAGAAAAAATTTTGTTCTAAAATATGTACAACTTTCGATAAAAAAAAAGTAATTACATTTTCGATGCACAGTTCTTTCTTACTATTATATGCAGTTAAACTTCCATATATCGAAATAAAATGGGAATGAATAAAATTTGGGTTAGAGAAATTCTTAGAGGTATGAAAAAATGCACATACATTTTATTCAAATGCAACCGTGAATATAATACTAGAAAGATTTTCGGAAATGATTTTTTTTATTCCATTGCAGTGGGTACTAACATTTTTGTTACGAAATGTGCAACGCATTGAAGGAAAAGTCTCAAACCCCATATAATATATTCTTGCTCAGCATCAACCACAACGGACCACTTTATCTTATATCCGAAATAGGTTGACTGACAAGCGGTTGTAAGAAAACCTTATTTGATACTCAAGTTTTTCCACCAAACTCATACACTCGCAAGTTTTACATTCATCAGGTAGGCAAATGAGCAGAATATGTATTTTCTTCTTTTGGTTGTAATAATCAACATTATATTTTACTTTTATTTATTAAACAAACAATGAATTAGGTCTAATACCAATAGCTCTTGGCCGGTGTGCGTTCCTCCTTGATACCCATTTCCTCCATGATGTCCATTTCAAATGTGGATAGCTTTGGCTGGAAGGTAATTTCGCCCACAACAGCAGCAGGCGTATCCTTTTCGCGCTCAATGTACGCATTGGGCGTTTTATAGTCCATCGTTTGATTGTTTGTTTCCGGTATGGGTATGATGCGACCCGAACGCAGGGACACACGAACCTTTTCACCCTCCTCCGTAAAGCGCCACTCAAAGTCGGTGCCTTGCAGATCGGCTGGGTCCACCAAGCGTATGTCCTTAGTGACATGCAACGGCGCTTCGGATTTAATGATTATGCCAGGGAATTCCTTTTCAGCGCCAACGCGCCTATAATGCCAATTGATACCCTCCACAATAACCCAATTGCGTTCAGGTATCACCTGTACAACAATGCCCTGCTTGCCTTTATCCTTGCCAACCAGCACTTCAATGCGATCGCCGCGGAAGTAGCTCCAGTCCTCTGCAAAAGTTACGACCTTTATTAATGAATGTGTCCAGCTAACAAGTTTGAATTCCGCTTACCAACTGGCTCTACAAACACTTTGCGTCGCATTGTGCCCGGCATATTCTGCTGGCGAAACTGGCCTGTCCATGGCCGGTTTGTGGTATATCGAAAACGCTTCCGTTCCACAGTGCGTGGCAGGTAATTTGTTTCTCGTGGTGTTTGCCAATAGACCTGTACAAATTTCATACATTAATAAGCCTATATGTTTACCAAAACCAAATAACTTTTCTGGCCGCAATCAGGTGTTACGTGAGCCACAAAAATTTTTAACAAAAAAAAACAATCAAATTTCTTGCCTGCTTCTTGCTCCGCTCAATGTACTCCTTGGGCAGATTGGAGAAGTTCTTTAATTTGCTAGTCAGATATTGTGTTATACGCATTTTATAGATTTATCAATGAAATACAGCAAATAAAAGGAAATAAACTACAAAATGCGGTTCCAAACAGCTGTTATGTACGTATGTTTTTGCTAGAGCTGTGCCGTTACGTTCAGCATAGGTTCAATTGAACGGTTCATCAAAATGAACGAATGCACTTATGCACCTATCGTTCTTGAGCGATTTGGTTGCTCATCGTTTATAATAAATAGCTGGCATTTTAATCAGTTAGTATCGTTTATTAGCTATGCCACTTATTTTATTCAGCCCTTCAGTTGAACATTCATAAAAATAAGAAAGTTAAATCGAATTTAAGCTATTATTTTTGAATAACTATTGTTTTTTACTCTGATAAGCATTGGCGCGCTGATCCCAATTGGAAAACTATTTTTCCAAAGCAAAGAGATAGAGGAAGAACAAGAATTTCCTTGTGTAGTCAAATTCTTTATGAACACAAAAGAGATAGGATTACTGATTCCTTTGGTTTGTGTTTCAGTTTGGCCCCAAAAATGTCAGATCCAACTCGCCCTCTTTTTCTAGACTATGCAGCAAAGAGCGCGTATAGCAATATGACTACTGAACAGTTTCACTTCGAGCAGACAGTGTAGCAGAAGTTTTATATAAATTAAGACATTTTACATTAATCGATCAATTTAAAAACTCTGCTGAATTGCAGCTACAAAAGACAGCAAAACTAAAATAACAACAACGGCATCAACACCAACCCGCAAAAGGTTAAACTAACAACAACAACAGCAGCAGCAACAATAACATACTGAGAATTGTCTTTGCCCGACTAACAACAACAAACATAATTTCATAATGAACGTATCACTTAACTACTGAACTCAATGAGAACTAAACTAGTTCGCGAGCCAACTTGAACTAGAAATGCCATTTCCAGCTTTTAAGCATTCACAGTGGCTCGGCGACCTTAGAGATGGTACCATACGAACTCTACACGAACTATCGATATTCGGCATATCTGAAGTAGAAAAGACAAAGAAGCATCGGTGCGTTTGATACGGTTCTTTTTTTTCTGGTCTATATTTACCTAAGAGCGATGCAAAAAACCGGCTTATAATAACAATAAGGTAATTCTCGGCTATTTAAATGGGTGCACGTGCGAGTGCAGAACCATTAGCTTGCTGTGCAGTGTGGCGTCGACATCAACTGAATCAGAGTTGTCACTTAGTCATATGCGAACACTCATGCAACAAGCACACTGATAAACGAGATAAACAAAACAAAAAACGATACGGAAGGTGCCAGTCTTCATAATAAATATACAAAATGTCCTATCATATTGTAGATATGTCAGATGCTTCCGAGCCAGAGCCCGTGCTGCTCTCAAAGCATGCCAAGTACCTGCTGCGCTTTCTACACTTGTTGCCACCACGCATGTCCTCGCATGATAACACCAGGTAAGCGATAACAAAAATCCTTTTGTCATTTAATTAAACATTACTGACACGATCGATGCTTATATGTTTATTACAGGAGCACCATTGTATTCTTTTCCGTCTGTGGCCTGGATATACTCAACTCGACGCATTTAATATCCTCACAGTTGCGCGAAGACATCATAAACTGGACCTATGGCGGCCTGGTTGTGCCACGCGACAATGAAAAGCAACGCGGCGGTTTTATGGTGAGCATAAATACTCGTCACTTAGATACGATACGGATAGTTTGTCATAAATAAACACAAACTTGGGGCCTTATCTTCATACGTGTTGCAGCAGCAGCAAACACTGCGACATTCGCTCTTCTCTACTCTACTCTCCTCTCCTCTCGTCTCGTCTTCATTTCCAATGAAATTTACACAGCTTTAGACAACCTTACACCTTGACAAGTCAACAATTGTTTGTTTACTTTTTTCTTTTAGTAATTTCAACTTTTTTGAACAACCATAACATTTACAAAACTCTAGAAATGGATCTTGTTTTCAAAGTTAGCAATTATTCAAGGTTAATGTTTGTATGAGAACTAGGATTACAGAAACTATAGAAATGGCAGAAAACATCAAATCAAAGATCTTTTAATATAGTTACTATTTATTATATTCATATCGACTAAATGCATTCACTGCGAGTATCAAAATATAGAATGACTTAAATTGAAAAAGCGTATTTAAAATAAAAATTAAAACCTATATTCGGAAAAGTTATGCCCTTGCAGAAATGTGAAGAACTTTACGTGAAAGCTTAATTTTCAAATAATTGCTATAAGATATAGTCGCCCGATTTCGATAAAATTTGACCAACATGACAAAAACATACTAAGAGTCAGAAAAAGTAAATTAAGTTGGGATAGTTTGATAAACAAATAAGTTTTTCATATGAAACTCAAATTTTACGAACCGATTGTTCCTAGGGCAGCTATATGTTATAGTGATCCGATTTCGCCCGATTCTTTAAACTAAGAGACTAGTTCACATGTAAACAGACGGAAAGACAAAAAGACAGACGTTCACGGCTAGGTCGACTCGGCTGTTGATGCTGATCAAGAATAAGAAAAGAAGAGATCAGTTGAATTCAGGCTGTATATTAAAAAGTTGTTTTGGGTTTCAGAAAATAACCTTTTTTATTTTGATTGCTATCTAGACTTTACTCAACAATTTGGATTTCTCATATCTACATGTTAACATAATATTAAGACTCAAAACAAGTCTCAATTCAATTCATTTTTTAAGTAAAAGGAATTGTGTCAAAGTTGTAAAAATTCCTGTGACTCAAAACAAATTTCAAGACAATTCAAATTTAATACAATTCATATTTTTTTAAGTTAAAGAATGAAGTCAAAAATTGATGTTTTTGGAATGAAGTCAATTTTCAATTTAAATCACTTTTTCAATTTGATGAAATCATGTTTTAATTCAAATCACATTTTCATCAAATGATTCGCAGATTCAATCAAAAATGAATCACTCATTTACAGCTCCGATATGTAGAAATCAACGCTCGAATGCAAATTGTTTATCATATTTTGTTGTACATTGTTTGTAAAGTAAACTACACGTGTGTTGATTTAATTGCGTTGAGCTTGCTTTTTTTTAAGCACTCATTAAAAATATTCATTTGCTTAAATCTTGCGGATTAAAATTCGTAATAAAAATAATTTAAAAAAAAACCATTTAAAACCGGCTTATATATAATTATCTCTACAATGTGTAAGCTGTTTCAAACTGAGCAACTAGCATCATGCATAATTACTTCAAGTTATATTTAGTAGAAAGGGAGTGGAGTGAAGTGACAGGGAGTACATTCGCAGCTCTTATCACATTGTTTATCACGTCATGTGCTTATCAACACGACATGCATAACCTCTTTAGTGTAAACAAAGGAACAAGCGTATATCAATATCAATTAACTTTTGGTTTTATTTTCAGGGCTGTCGCGCAATGTTACCACAAACAGAGGATGCCAATGTGCACGAATGCATGCGGCAGTATCAATGGGGACACTTGGCCATGACGTACACCAGCATTGCCGTCTTAGTTTCACTGGATGACGATCTAAGTCGACTCGATCGCAAGAGCATCGTTGATGGTGTCGCTGAGGTGCAGCATGCGGATGGCAGCTTCAGTGCCTGCGTCGATGGCAGCGAGAATGATATGCGTTTTGTGTTTTGTGCGGCAACCATTTGCCACATGCTCGATTATTGGGGCAATGTGGATAAGGAGGCCATGTTTAGCTTTATAATGAGCAGTCTGCGTTACGATTATGGTTTTAGCCAGGAGATGGAAGGTGAAGCGCACGGCGGAACCACTTTTTGTGCGCTGGCTGCTTTGGAGCTGAGTGGACAGCTGCATCGCCTAGATGCGACGACAGTGGAGCGTATTAAGCGCTGGCTTGTCTTTCGTCAAATGGATGGGTTTCAGGGTCGACCCAATAAGCCAGTAGATACATGCTATTCCTTTTGGATTGGCGCCGCGTTACGCATTTTAGATGGCTTCGAACTGACCGACTATGAGAAGAATCGTGAATACGTGCTGAGCACACAGGATAAACTGATTGGTGGCTTTGCCAAATGGCCACAGTCCACGCCAGATCCTTTTCACACGTACCTGGGCCTCTGCGGACTCGCCTTCACTGGCGAACCGGGCCTAAACGATGTTATGCCCAGCCTAAACATCTCCATGGCCGCCTATAAAAAACTTAACAAACTGCACGAACATTGGCGAGCCGACAACAATCTATCCCATGAGCTTACCCAGTTGAACTTGAGCGCATCCGTTGATGAAACGACAGCAAAGATTACCTCGGAGTCGCCATTAATATCAGCATAATGATATGGGTGATATATGTTAATGCGCACAATTAAGTTAATGCCTTTTGATAGATGGCACTTTTTGCAAAAGCTTTTTGAAAATATTTTAAACGTTATGCGAGTAAATGTTGTAAATCGTTTTGAATTTAAGCTATATTTGAAATCAGGGACCGCCATGATTTTTACATTTTTGAGTTTTAATCAAGCCTGTATCGATTTTTGAATCTGAATCGTAATAATTAACTGTTCTGAATTCCGAATATCAATGGTAAATTCGCTTTAAAAAGTGGATAGGTAATTGAACTTACTTTTCTTTAAAAATGAAGAATGATTGCGACTTTATTAAAAAAATATAAATACAAACACTAAAAAAAATTCGATCTAAAAAGTTATAGCTTATAATCTTTTAGAGTCTCTGATTTTAATATATATATAGTATATATATCTGTCTATTGGCTGGTTATGAACACAAATTTGAATGCTATTTTAATGTTTATCCGAGTTACGCTTTATTTAATTATGAAGTGGATTCTGAAATTTTTAAAAATAGACAAATTGACTTAAACTTACAGCTTAATACTTAAATGAACAAACGTTGCATTTCTCTTTATAGCCAGAATAGTTTCTATATTATATTTTGTATAGCCTATATATTAATGTTAATAGCAGTAAGCTTAAGCTAAACAATTGTATTAAACTATTTGCTTATACAGCTGCATTTAAAGTATACATATGTGTATGTATTTACATAGAGCCTCTGAATTATTTTGATTATATATGTGTGTTTATAAGCTACAGGCCTGTTTCGGTTGCCACTTTTGTTAAGATTTTGCATATTGAATTCAAGAAATTAAGATTCAATTCACTTGCTCAACAGCATTAAGAAAATGTTGAACCTTTAATTCAATTTTAATTTCGCATAATATTTGCCAAAAGTGGAAACCGGAATAGGCCCAATAATTTCGTTTTTTAGACTTGCAGGAACAAACGTTGTTGCCTAGCGGGCAGATTGTAGCCCATGCTTGGCCGATCGATGTGAAGACGTCCACGTAGTGGTGCCAGCACACGCTCCGTGACCAAAGGACAACGTAGCACCATCAAGGACTCCAGTTGTAGACAAGACTTTGTCAGTGCGCTGCAGTGGGCAATATGAGTTAGACAGAGAGAGAGAGAGAGAGAGAGACAAAAAGAGAGAGAGAGAAAGAAAGTGTTGTTGGACTAGTAAACAAGAAAATCACTGGGATAGAAATCGTTCAAGTTGAAGACATTGTAAGCATCTTGGCGCGGACGCGGTCTATCAATATGCAACCTCTGACGCAGTGGCGCCAACGAGCGCTCCGTGATGCGTGGACAGCGTTGAATGAGCAGCGACTGCAACCGTTTGCAGTAAACGCTGAGTGCGCTGAAAGAATTGCAAATGTTGTGTGCAATTGAGTCGAAACCGGAGAGACGCCACACACAAATGAAGATGGGACTCAAACAATGAAACGAGCCCGAAACGATCCAACAAACAAACGAGAACATTTGTTGTTCTTTTTAAGAGATAGGATCAAGACGGGATTAAAGTGAGATTCCTGCGGGTCCGACAAAAAGTTGTGGAATGGGAAAGGATATAAATAGTGCGAAACGGCCGGAATTTCTGTATGTTCCCGAGAATGCTTGAGAGTCCCGCAAAACATTCAGGCTTGTTCCCATCTTAGTTTCCGATCTAAGCATTCGGAATCGGAATGAGACCCTGTTTTGCTCTCCGAATATGGATAGAAAATTCGCATTAAAAAATATTGCTTTTGAGAAAGTTGAACGAGAAGTATTCAAAGTTATTTTTAAAAAGAAAACAGGAATACAAAATCAAAATTAAAAAACGATTCAGAATGAAAAGTTTTCTGATATGAGAACAGATCTGTATGACTGTATGAAAACAAATGGTTGATATTGGTCGGGATTGAATTTCTTTGCCGTTCCCATTCGTAGTTCTTTTCGTCTAACTCGAAAACAGATGCACAAATACAAAGATAACAAAGTTGTTTAATGTGGATACTTACTGTACGCCATAATCAGAGATGGCGGCACAGCCAACCAAATTAATATGCTCCAGCTCGCGACAGTAGTTGCCAATCTGTATGAGGACCTGATCCGTAACGCTGGGAGTATTGGCCAGCGACAGGATGGTCAGTTTGTTAAGCTTCCGAAAGAAGATAATCAGGCAGCGTTCTCCAATCGCACCGCAATGCGATATATCAAATTCGGTCAGTTTGCTTTGATGCAGTGTTAAGGCATCCACAGCGCCTGTGGTTAGCCATTGGCATTTGGAGAGCTTAAGGACGCGCAGTTCCTTGCATTGGACGATGATTGGCTGCAGCGAGAGTGCCGTTATGTTAATGCATTCGTTAAGATTAACGGTAGTTAGACGCTCCTTGTTGCTCTCGAGCAGTGGCAGCAGCAACGTATCGTTCAGCCATACGCATTTGGCCAAATGAATATGCTCTACGCGACGACAGCAGCGTGCCAGGACCTTAAAGCCCAATGCTATATTGCACGAATTGTTGCCGGATAAGTGCACATCATGACGCTTCTCGAGCACCTGCTCCGCAAAACGTAATGCTGTTTGCGAACAGGTGCGCAAATTAAAGATATCCTTGAGCGACAGGTATTTCGCCATCTGTGGTATGAGCACATCCTCCCAGCTAATATCAAATAGTGTAGCCTCACCAAAATTTGGCCTGCGTATTGGTATTGGACTAGGTGTACGCGATCTCTCTGTATTGGCATTGACAGCCAGTTGTTTTTCCTCCTTAAGGTGTAACGTACACATGCTGACTGAGCACGATTACGTGATTTAATTAATGCAACTCGAAATTGACGCTATTGCGTATTGCAAATGCAAAACGCAAATGTTGTTTACAAACGAACAGCTGTTTTACGCAGGCGCCAATAGAATTATCAAACTGCAAGGTTTCGCACAAAAATATCGATTAATTACTATGTGTCGTCACATGGCGAAGAGAACAATCGAATTTGATGGGTATCGCACAAAAATTTCGTCAATTCATCGTTTGGTGGCCCGTGGGCAACAGTTGGTACAAATGTACCAAAATTGGTACAAATGTACTAAAACTGGTATAAGTGTACCAAAATTGGTACATTTTTTAGTCGTTGGTACATTTTATATAAAACGGTACATTTTCTTTAGAATTATATTAATAAAAATTCTAAAAAGAACAAAAGGTTTTTTTTAGTCGTCCAATATAAAACTGAAAGAACTTCGGAATGAACACTTAAGTAAATCGAAACTATGATAATGTTGAGAAAATGCAAGGCAACACTACTCCAATACCAATTGTATTTAACACGAATTTTCGCTCAAGCTTATGTGAATTTTTCCAAATTTCTGTAAGCCGAATAATGTTCAATCCCATTTAATTTCAATATAATGTATTAATTGTATAAAGTAATTAAATAAAATTTCGAGAAAATGATAAGCTATTATCGGACTTAAACAACCAAATCAAATGAACGAACCAGTTGAACGATAATTATCCATGTATTTAGTTCATTTGCAATCGAACTTATTCTAGCATCAAGCCAACTGTCGCTTGAAGAACTATAGTTATTTTTATATCACCATTTTTATTATGAACACGTTGAGATCTTGCGGCTGCAAAGGTGTAAGAACCTGCCTGGCTTGTGAGAAGGACTACCAAATTGCCAAACCATCGCTGCAGCAGCAATTTCAAAAGTTGGAGCCCTGGTCGTATTGCACACAATGTGAACGTCTCTATGCTGGCTGGGACACGGAAGCTGTGCAGGCAGCGCATTCGGAGCACAACAAGGACAACAGTCTTCCACTGCCCGGCATGTATGTGCAGGAGCAGTTCCTTTCGTGTGAGGAGGGCGCACAGCTGATGACAGACTTGGACGAGCTGCCCTGGGCCATTTCACAAAGTGGTCGGCGCAAGCAAAACTTTGGCCCAAAAACAAATTTCAAAAAGCGTCGACTGCAGCTGGGCGCATTTGAGGGCTATCCCGTTACTACACGCTATGTGCAGGATCGTTTTGAAACGGTGCCATTGCTGCGCAAATTTCAAACAATCGAACAGTGTTCGCTGGAATACGAGCCAAGCAAAGGTGCCAGCATAGATCCGCACGTGGACGATTGCTGGATTTGGGGTGAACGAGTTGTAACAGTTAACTGCCTGGGCGATGCAGTGCTCACACTAAGCGTTTACGAGGAGCAGCAGGCGGGCAAATATAATTTGGATTTGGTGCCGCAATACGAGCAGCGGCTGCTCGAGCCGCTCTTCTCGCCGGAACAGCTGGCGCCCTATAAAGGCAAGGTGCTGCGCATACCCATGCCAAAGTAAGTTCAAATCGTTTGAAGTTGGCATTTCTAGTTCAATTTGCTGAATAAGTTTCAGTCGTTCATTTTTGAATCGTGAACTAAGTCATTTAGTTCAGTAATTTCCTTGTTCATTTTATTCAGCTTGTCATCGCTCTTGCTAGCTATTAATGAATGAAACAAAACCTCTGGTTTCTTGTTATCGAAGTTAATTGAAAATTAATATTCTGTTATTAATTGTGAGTAAAAGATTAAGTCATATTTATTATTTTGTGATGTAGGCGCAATGCAAGAGCGTTCGAAAACATTGGGTTTTTGGGCTTAAGAAATTCGCAAAAAATTTAAGAATCTGATTTCCGGTGACGGAGGTTGACTTTTTTGTATAATTCATTGAGAAAACTAAGCTTTAAGTTGTAAAAACGCAAGCGAACTGATAACTGTTATCGTTAACAGTGGTTCATTCTAGCTACTTTGTTAACGTATACAGCACTGTTAAAACGCTATTTCTTGTTTTTATCATATATTCCTGCAAAAGTCAACCGCCGTAAGTCGCATTTTTAAAATGTTTTAAATTTTCTGAGCCCTACGGGCCACCATACGAAGAATTACTTCAACTGAATAAAAAGTTCATAAGCTATAACAAGCTCACTCGTTCATTTTGATGAATTGAACGATCAATTGAACGAAACGACGCAACTCTAATCAACAGCTATGCCAATGACTGAAGTTTAATTTGAAATGTTTTCTACTTTTTACAGTCTCTCGCTGATTGTGCTATATGGACCAGCACGATATCAGTTTGAGCATGCCGTGCTGCGTGAGGATGTGACGGAGCGACGTGTGTGCATTGCATACAGAGAGTTTACGACCATGTACATTGATGGTAAGGATAAGCAGCTGGGCGAACTGGTTAGAGAAAAGTCCCAACAGTATTGGCCAACGGCAGTGGAGGCAATTTAAAAAATACACAATCAAGTTTGCTAATACATCTATTTAGGCACATAATCAAATGCAATGGTTTTTGTTGGTTCCACATCTCTATGCGCAGGTCTATAGTCGAGCAGGGCTACTTGAGCAGGCAGCTGAACGCCATGCATGCGCTTGAGATGAGCACGGAGATTGCTGCTGGTGCTGAAACTATTCATGCACACAACACATTGATGGCTGTTCGCATGCTTATCGCGAATATGCAAATTGAGATCCTTGACTTTAACGAAGGCAGTGGTGCAGTATTTGCAGACGTGGGATCTGCGCACATGCGTTTTGAGAAACTGTTGGGAAGCGTAGGCAAGCGGACAGTATTTACACTTGTAGATGGCCTGGCTGCCGCTGGGCTCGGCGCTAAGCAAGCGATTGGTTTCATTGTACTCGTCTAAATTGTCGTGTTTGAGTTCAACGGCGGCATAGTCCAAAGTGCGAAGTTCGAAGCTTGAAAAGTGCTGCAGATGCTGTTCCATTTCAGCATGGTCCTGTTCATCCAGTTCTGTGGCTGGCAGAAATTCGGAAACAATTAAGGAATCTTCGTTTGCCAAACGCTGTGATGGACGTGCTGTCTCCTCCTCAAATGTCAGCTCAATTAGCGGCTGCTGCTGCTGCGGCTCCTGCTGATGTTGTTGTGGTTCTTCTTCAGTAGCCACTGTCATTACAACTTCCTCCATTAGTTGTATGTCATCCTCTAATACTTGATCCTTCTTCTCACTCAATTCCAACTGCGCCTCGTTGTACAACTGACGCAGCTGGCGATTGGCAATCATCAGTTTGCTGAAATATGCATAATGCACCAGCGACTCCTCCAGGCAGGCATTGCACATCATGGGCAGCTCCGACGTCAGATCAAGTGAGATTTGCTGTTGGCAAAGATTCAAGGGCTTACTTTCGCTAGTTGCCTTAATTTTTATTCACTTACAAACATTGCCTGCATTATTTCACATATGGTGTGCTCCTCATCCGTGTCCGCATCATTTGTTTGCCCGGTAGTCACCACCTTGTGATCCGTAATGTCAATATCGGCACTGTCCACGAAACAAATGCGGCACAATTTACGCAAGTCTATGTTCATTATTTTGTTTAGTTTTATTCAAATAATATAAGTTAAACACCAATATATATATATATTTTTTGTATTTCATGGACAGCTGATAGACCAGGGCTGACGCAGCTGAATGCATGTTAAAGGCATACTTCCACTTCAAAAGAAATGAGCTTGTATAAAGTGGTTCTCGATGGTTTGTTTATTAAAGTGTTAAGCCGTAATGTCAATGTTGGCACTGTTTACGCAAAACAAATGCGGCACAATTTACGCAAGTCTTATTTTGTTTAATTTTATTCAAATAATGTAGCTACTCGTAGCGTTGAAGACTAATTTTTGTTATGTATTTGTTGAACGGCTGGCCAGGGCTGATGCTGTTGAATGCCTGTTAAAGGCCTATTTCCACTGATATGAAATGAGCTGATATCGCAATATTCCATATCATTTAACATTTATACCCTAGTTCCACCGAGGTCACTAGATGGTCGCAGACCAAATAAGTCTTAGGCCAGTCGCAAAGGAGGTCGCAGTCATACTAAATCTTGTCTGTTCAAATTCAGATGGTCACAAGATAGTCGCTAGATCTACGGAACTCGTAGTGACCAAACGGCCAGTGGGTAAACGTGTCAACTCTAGCAAATCATCGATAAAACAGTCCAAAAACTTCTGATTTTTGTAAACAAACAAATATGTGCGGGAAATCAAGTAATTTGAGCTTTTATTGTTTTGTTTAATTCCATTAATATTGTGATTACATTTTAATTTCAAAACAGTGGATACTTCAAAGAAACGCAAAAAGTGGTCGGAGGAGCTCGACACAGCATTCATACAGATGTGGGGAGAGAAAATATTTATTACGAAGCTTCAACTCAAAATGCCAAAGTAAACAAAACACAGCTTATTGCTTGTGACTGTTGCTTAGTGGCCTTCGTGGAAATTGGTTTTGGTTGCAGGTAGCGGCTTCTGCTTAGTGGCCTTGGTGGAAATTTGGTATGTTAATTTCTTAAAGTTCTTTGACACCTTACTAATTAATTATATCTCCATGATCTAAGCGACAAGCTGGATACTAGGACTTTTTTCCGGAGTTGAAAATTGTCCGTCTGTTGAAATTTAAAGCCTTGTAACTTAATGTTTAATTTTTGGAAGTGTTTGTATGTCTTTGGTTTATCGGATATTATGTGTGAGTGTCCGAATTCGTTAAAATTGGGCAATATCCCTGCCACACCCCATAGGAGAAGACATTCAGAATTATTAATCGTTTTTACCCATTTTAAACAAGTACAGGGGGTAAAAATAAACACTAATGCTGTCTGCTTCGAGAGATATCAAACGTAATGTTGTACTATATAATAATCCACATTAATTAAAAACCATTGATTTTCTCTTTTCAAAATAAATTTTATTCAGTTTTTTGTCGCAATCATTTCTCTCGATTTTTAAAGTTAATTTATTATTTAAATCATTTAATTCCGTTTCTGCTTAAAATTAATTATTATCGTCAATGTGACGAAAGTTATTTTGTCTGTCAATAATACTTATCGACAACAGACTTTTTTTTTTTTGCTAATTTTGCGGTTCATTTTTTTTTTTTTGGATTTGTTGTCTTTCCATGCATTTGTAATTTTGAAGTTTACACAATTTGCGGTAACAGTTAACTATGCAAATAGCTATTTAAATTGAATTGATAGTTTTGATCAGGGATAATTTTGATAGGCGCTGGGATTTATATAACGGTTTTTTTATATTTTGCTTTTTTGCCTTGTGATTTTTAGTTCTTAACATTTGCAGTTTAAAGTCTAGTTTTGGTTTTTAATTTGTTTTTTTTGTTTTGTTTTTTTGTTTAGTTAAATGCTTATATTAAATATGTCGTTTAAAATGTGAACCTAGCCATTCTTCTTCATTATGCTCTATTGAGATTTTAGTTTTTGTGTTAGCTGCATAGACATGCAAATAATGAAACTGAAGTCGCTGTTTGAATGGTTTTTTTGTTTTTGTTTTTAATATGGGCTACTCTTTATTGAATAAGATGAATGTTTCTTGTGTGTATGTGTTTCATTTTGTGTGCCAACCTTTGTTTAATTAGCATAAGCATTTAGTGTAACTCTGATCAGAAGAAATACGCATTTGTTTTTGCTTGCAAAGTAGTAAGTAGAGTTTTTTTTGTTATTTGTTTTTGTTTTTGTTTTTTTTTTTTCAAATGATAAAACATTGTTTACTACAATGTGTAGTGTGAGATGCCTTTTTGTTTTTTGGTTTAAACATACATATTAGTTTTTGCAGTAATATTAAATTCGTTTTTTTAGTTGCCCTTTCCTAATGTAGGACGCTTCTTACGTTATAGTTCTTTTGGTTTAATTTTTTTCATCATTTTGTTAATTTCCTATTTAATGCTATAGTATTATAATACATACATGTAGACATCATTCTTTTAAAGAGTGTAGAAAATGGTTTGCTTTTTTAAAATAGCTTCTTTTTATCAAAAAGACATTCATACATATAAGTACATAGTAGTTCTAATTATGCGCCTAGTTGCTCGAAGATTAGCACTAAATTAATTATAAAAAAAAAAAATATATATTTATATATATATTTTGTATCTTAAAGCCCAAATTTGGCTATACGCTTCTGATAACGATTAAATTTCATTGCAAATTGAGCGAATTGTAAAAAAAAAACCAAACAACAAATAAAAATATTTAAAATAGTTATCTAAACAACCTTAGGGGGGACAGACCAGTTATCGGTAGGATTACGCACATTGGGCGTAATTATAAATTACATTATATCAAATGCAAATCAAAATATACAATACAAAATGAGTGCCCATTAGCTAGTCGTATAACCTTCAGATCTTTAGTTCTTTAGCTCATTTTATGTGAGAATTAATTTAGCACTCATATACATAGACATAACGTATGTATATTACTAGTTCTTTAGTTGGATTGGTTTGCATGCTTTAGTTATTAATGTTTTTTGTTTGTTTTTGGTTTTTGTTTTTGTTCAGAGTAGATGAATTGCGTTCTTTAAGTAAAATTTCGTCTGGCAATTAAATGAGATGTTGCACAATTCTGTTAGAAATTTGTTTATTTGTGGGTTACCAAGCCATATCGATAGAGAAGAAAGTAGATCGAGTGGGAATAAAGAAACAAGCTGGATATAGATCGTTATACGGCAGTGTTACGAGAACATTATGTGATTTTCATCATGTGTTCGTGTGTTTTTTTTTTTGTTTTAAGAAGGAGGTAGGTTTTTCATTTGTTTGTTTGTTTGGCTTTTGTGTAGAATACATGTACATTAAAAGGTTTTCATAGGTGGGTTTTTAAAGAGTTTTACAATCTGGGAGCGTTTTCTTTTTACCGTAAATATCACTGTGTTGCTTTTGGTTTCTTGAAAGACAGCAATAAAATATAAAAAATTTGTGAGCTCATACTAGGATAAATATCGGATATACAAAATTGGAAGAAAAATGCAAATTTAAATAAGAATTTGAAACAAAAAAATTTCGAAATTTCCAACAAAATTGTGTTGTATTTTAGTTACTGGTTGGTTGTTTGCTTGTTTGTTTGTTTGTTTGTTTGTTTGGATTTGCTGCATACTAAGTGTTTAGTTTTGCTTGTTTCCGTTTTATTAAAAATATATCTGTATGTATGTATGTATACGAATATATGCGGTGATATATGTGTCATAAAATATATATACACCTGTTTTTGTTTTCTCTTTTTTTTTATATTGCTACTTCTTTTTTTTTTTTTGTATTTTCATTTGACAATCCTTTTTTTTCGTGTTTAATTGGTGACTATAATTTGCATTTTGTTTTGTTTTTTTTTTTTTTTTGCATTCGGCTTAGTATTCTCTCAATTTGCTACAATATTTCAACAATAAATTGTCTAAAAACAGCTTGTTCAATGAACATATTCTCAAAGTATTTTTTTGTTGTTTGTATGCGCGTTTTAAAAATTAATTATATGTACTATATTTATGTATATATATCTTTATATTCATTATTATGTGTCAGTTTGTTACCATTTATGCCCACCTATCCTTTATGCTATCCTTTCAACACAACTCTTTCCACACGCCCAAAAATTTGTTTGTCTAAGCTTGACCATAAAAAGAAAAGCAAAATATTCACAATATACAAAATACTTGGAAAGATCTAGAGCTTTGGATATCTTCAAAACTTAGAAGACATTATAAAACTTAAAAACTTAATAGAGACTAGTTGATTTAAATAAATTAAATTATAAGCTAACAAAATACTTGTACGTATAAAAGTTGAATATACAAAAGAAAACCGTTGGTCCACGTGATATAAAACAAAAGGTAAAAAGTACTATTTCAATCTATTAAATAATTAAACAAAAGTCCGTTCCTAAATTCCTTACACTTTTCTACTAAATAAATGGTTGCTGTCCCTTGCTTTTTGCTTTTGTTAATTAAAGTGTTTTTAGTGCCTGTGTTTGAACGTGTGTGTGTCTGTGTGTGTGTGTGTGTGTGTGTTTATGTGTTTGTGTGAGTTTTCAATACATATCTAATGTCTCATAGGAACAATCTCTTTTATATACTTACATACATATAATGTATTCGCTTCTCTGTGTGTTTCTTACATAAATTATAACAACTCAGCATAATTAACTTATAAGTTCGTCATTGTACATACACACACACATATTCTATATATATATATATAATGTATGCATGTACATAATTGCAACATCCTTTGTGTCCTTTCGAAACATTATTCGTTTTTTTTTTTTTGGTTTTGCTTTCATTATTATTATTATTACTATGCAAATGCTTATTTTTTTGTTTTGTTCGTTACTTGGTAATGTTTTTTTTTTTGTTGTGAGTAACTTAACATTATTCAATTTGCTTTTTATTTATTTGGTTTTGTTGTACGGCAGTAATTTTTGCTTTGTTTTTCATAAAATATTTATTTAGTACACACTCGACTTGTGTAATTCCCTTTCATATGATAAATTTGTTGAGTGATTTTCTGTTTCTTTCTATTCTTAAAAATGTAATTAACAATTTTTTTTTATTTTAATTTTTGTTTTTTTGTTTTTGTTTCTTGCTTTGTTCCATACAAGCAGCTTTGCTAGTTTTGCTTTGAAATAAAACTTAGCTAGACGTCTCTCCATACACAATATATACAATATATATGTATATGTGTATATATGCATATGTATGTATATGTATGTGTAGCTTAAGTGTTCAAATCGAGCGGCCTTATTGAACGATTATGTGCGGAGCTGAGAGCAGCACGGTTACCGTTGCAATAATCGTAAAGAGCGTAAAAACAATTAAACAAAATCTGAAATGTAGAAGATGAGAATAGCATGAATTTCAAATTGTTATACACACATATATACAAGTAAATACTAGAGTTGTGCATTGTAGTTCAACTGAAGGAACAAGTTCCGCAATTAAGTTTTTGCTGAACGAACTAGTTGGTGGTATAGTTCGTTTAGCTCGTTCACTCGTTAAGTTCGTTCAATCCTCTAATTTGTTCGTTGCTTTTGCACGTTCAGTCGATTATTTCGTTCAAATGTCATAGTGAGACCTGGCTTTCACAAAAGCTAGCTTAAAAGCAACGAAACAACCGTTATTTTCTACGAAACACGAAATGAGTTCACTCTCTAATTTTCATGACCGGTTCAGTTAAACTTATTCTGAACGAAACGACACAGCTGTAGTACATACATACGCACACATGTACATATGCATGCACATACCACGTACCAACAAAATGGCGGCTGCTATTGTGCATATTTGTGTGAGTGTGTGTGCGTGTGTGGGTGTTCACATGGTCAGCAAACAGCCGGAAGTTGTGTGGCAATGTGGCTGTTGTCTTAATTGTTTGATTTAGTTAGTAGACCGCTAGGCAGAGCTTAGTAACCACCTTGTTTGATGGCACTGTCTTAGTTATTGGCTAAAATTATGCTTCTTACTATACATACTAGATGTGAACGAAGGGCTTTATTAGCTAGATTCCATCATCTTGTTGAATCATCAATTTATAGACTATACCTGGATTAGAGTCTAGTATTTTACCAAAGCTATTGAAGAATTTTTTTACCCCCTTTCATTAGGCAGTAGCAGCATTTTTACAGCTACAATACGTGGTCTGATTGCTGGCGCTGAACTGAACTGCTTGATATACACGTACTGCACTGCTTGATGCGTCTGTGTGTATTTGTATCTGCAAATGTATACAAAGATGTGGTTGGAACTTTCTGAGTTGGGTGTCTCTTACTTGACTTGAGCATTCTAACTTGTTCTAAATCATCAAGTAGGCTTTGATATTCTAAAATATCATTTGACTCTGAAACACTACCTTTAACATTGTTCATTTATCATCCGACCGTGCTGGCAGTCGTTCATTTTTCTTATTTTTTCTTATTTAATTCTTTATTTTGCTAAAAAAAAAGAGTGAGTTTTGTTATTTGTTGTTCCCTCTTTGAGTCATTCAAATGTTATTCAGTTTATCTTATTTTCTTTCAATTGATATTCTTATTTACCCATCTATATTTTTCAAATATTTTTCAGTTATTTTATCTTATTTTCTTTCCCAGCCTGAGTTGAGAGAAGGTTTTCATTTTCCGAAGAACTTTTTTAAATATAAATTCAAACTCAAACAAATAAAAGCTAAAATTGTTCTTTCAAATATTGTACTTATTGTTATTGTTGTATGGTTCTGATCCGGATGAATCATTCAAATATTCATTTATCTTATTTTATCTTATTTTCTTTCAAATGATTTGGTTATTAATTTGGTTATTTATGTTTCTACCTTTATTTTGCTAAAAACAAAGATTTTCTATTTCATTTAGTACTAGCTAACACCCGCGGCTTCGTTCGCCTGCCCTTATCCATTTCCCGCCCGTGGATGAAGATTTTCCCAACGGCTGTAACGTTTTTGGGCACAGCAAGGTTACATACTACACTTTTCAAAAAAAAAAATGTCAACCTCCAACAACTGTGACTGTTATATTATTGAATACAAATTGTGAAATCTTCAGTACTCAGTAAATAGATAAGGAATTACTCGTGGTGTTTTTTAAAATTTCGAAATTATACTCATGTAATCATAGTTGTTAGTTAGTTCTTGAATTTACCTATCCACAACCATTGCAGCGAATTTCCAATCGCTTATCAATTCAGCTTCATCGTCTGCTTTGCGCATGCGCGAAGTAATAAATTGCAATTCCTTTAGAATTAAGTGTAAATCTTTATGATTGCAGCCTATTGCAGTGTGATGCTCTTCCACCGTTGTTGGTCGGCCAAAGCTACTGCAAAATTGATGCAAAAATTCCAAATTAAAATGACTTATTTTAAGTAAAAAGAAAAAAAACTAAAACATAATACTTACGCCGATGAGCCGATGGCGGTTTGTGAGCCTGATATTGTGTGACGAAAATCGTCATCAATATCAAGGACATTGGCTAGTAAGGATTTAGAAGAACGCTCCTTTAATTCCAGCTCTTTCATGCGATTGCTTAACAATATTGATTTGCGTGTGATCTTGCGACCAGGCCTACCCATTCGCAAGATCCAGGGCAGCCATTGTAGAAAAACGGATTTGATCTATGCAATTGTTTATTATTAAGTCAGAAGGAATCTTGTTCTATATAGTACTTACCCATGGTGGCATCTCATGTATATCCGCTGTGCGATGATGATAGTTGAGCACCACAACCGTTAGAACCACAGATGATGCAACCATAAACATGATACAGTTGAAATATGTACCTAAGTTTTGTTCGAGTGTAGATAACAAACAAAAAAAGAAAAAGGTTTTTTGATATTAATATAGAGTTCGGTGGGCTCCAAAGTTTGCGCAACAATAAAAAACAGAAGCTTTGAAATTATAATTTACAATTAAATAGCATTTACATTACGTTAGTTAGTATTATTTTTATGATATAGTAGAGTTTGAGAAGTGGAGTGATCAAGTTTACTGTGTCAATTCATTGCAATCAAATGTTGTGAATAACTTCTTTTTTTTTTAAATGCGATTTGAAATGATTTAGTTACTTATGTTTACGGGGGAATTTACGATGAAAACATGCACTGAGGATGCTTTATTAAGAGTTTCACGTTTACAACATGCTTCATGCAGTATTTAATATCGATCTATTTAAGCTCTTATCCATGCTTAAGTTAGGTTAGGGAAGAACAATCAAAAATAATTCAAAATTTTGTATTAAAGTCAGCCATGTAGTCAGAATTTATCAAAGAAAGCTTCTTTTTACTCCCTGTTCCCATTAAAAATGGGAAAAAGGGAGTTATAAAGTACTGCAAATGTGTGTAACAGGCAGAAGGAGGCATTTCCGACTATATAAACTATATATATTCTTGATCAGGATCAACAGCCGAGACGAACTAGCCATGTCCGTCTGTCCGTCTGTCTGTTCGTCTGTCCGTCTGTCCGTCTGTATGAACGCGTCGATCTCAGAGACTATAAGAGCTAGAGACACCAAACTTGGCATGTAGGTTCCTGTATACCATACGCAGATCAAGTTTATTTCAAATTTCGGATGCATCCCCCCGCACCCCCGCAAATCGCAAAAGACTCCCACAGCCACAATTTTAAAGATAAAGCTTTAATTTTTGGTACACATGTATGTTTAATTAATGTCTTTCGGATGTGTAAATTTCAACACGATCGGATAAATAGCACAAAAGTTATAGAAGAATCTATTACGCCCGTCTCAGTTGGCAGCAACAACAGTTTGACAAGCAGTTTACGAGTTAAGTGCACTGCTTGCTTGTGTTACACCCGTATCAGATGGCAGCAACAACAGTTTGACAAGCAGTTTACGAGTTAAGTGCACTGCTTGCTTGTGTTGTCGCTGAACTGCTTGAAATGCAAGTTGGGAGCAGGGAGTCTCGTAGTCGGGCACACTCGACTAGAGTATTCTTACTTGTTTTTTTTCTAAAGCATTTATTTTCAAAATTGCATAGAGTTCATTATGACTGTTTTTTACAGAAATATGCAGAAGATTAACGAAAGTAGAAAGCGGAACAGTTCTATAATTCCTAGTAATTTATTTATAGAACATTTTAATCGGAATCAAGTTTTCAGCTTATATTTACGCTATATTTTTAAATAAAAAAAAAAAAATTTTAAAACTTATTGACTAATTTTGAGTGTTATTTTTTTTACTCAAAATTAACCATTATGTTTGAAATAGTTATAAATTAATAATTAATTGTTATAAGTGAAAAAATTGTAGGTTTCGAAATTTAACAAATCATGGTATATATGCATAGTTTATCCTAACTGCATAATATATATTTTTTATTTTTAAATTTTAAATATGATTTGTATTAATATATTAAAGAAAAATAATAAGTTTTTTACTATCCCATATATATTTACAGGTGGATTACACCCTTAATTATTTTTATAAAATTACTTAAAAATTTAATTTTTAATTGAAATTCCAAATAATCTTCAAACATTTTCTTGATTGTTTTGATTGTGACTACTGGACTGACTTTAAAGCTATACAAATAATATTAAGTAACTTAAAAAAATATGCATGCACTTTAAGCCATTTTTGAATTTGAATTTTTTACAAGTTGAAAACCTGCATAATGTTTGTGAGTTTGTGATGCTTTAATTGCTCTGGTGAACAAATAACTGTGTAGATTTTTTTATATTTAAAGTTATATATTTTGAAATATTTATGTAAAGTAGATACTTTGCATTGGTTTATAGATGGAATATATTACCAATTGCCTACTGAATATTTAAAAATTGATTTTAAGTAAAATTTGCTATGTTTTATTTAAGGCGCTTTCCAGCTTTGGATTTACAATAGTCTTTTATTATTTAGTCAGATTTTGATACTTGGATGTGAGGAATTTGCATACGTGTCTTAATTGATTTAAACAAACTTTTATTGTTGTTTCACTTAGCTTGCATTTGAAATATATTGTAAGTATTTATTATATAATTTTTTGTGATTGGTCTGGGTTTGGTGGTTTTTTTGTTTTTTTTTTTTTGAGTTTTTAGCTAATGTGGGTCCTAAAGACATTAAAAGATTTGTATATCCTTGCAGAAGATTTTTTCATTGTGAACCGAAATAAAAAATAAAGCATTATAAATAAAGGTGAATTTACAAACGGACAAATAAACTGCTGTAACATATAGTTGCAATAGGAGAAATCAGTTAGAAATTATGGAATTAAAAATATATATAACGGTTGCTCAGTTAACTGCCCAAGTAAGAGTTTTCACTGTAAATAGAAAATATGCCAAACGTGAAAAAGTTTCAACTGCAATATCATCAAATTACCCTAGAAACAAGTGGTCCAATTGTATAAGTTAAGATCAGATCAGCTGTTATCAAAAAAAAAACATAATTTTTTGTTGTCTGCAAGGGTATTTGAAATTCGGCATTGCCAAGTTTTTAGTTCTTTTTTTTGTTAGGTATAGTTTTGCTTTTGGTAAACAATATCATTTCTTGTTTATCTAAGTTGTATTTTTGCTAGCATTCCAGCTTAATAATAGAAAAGAGGTTCAGCCAAAGTCTAATAAAGCATTTGATACGGTTGATAGGAAATATGTAGGATAAAGCTACTGCAGCCAAAGGAGAAATGCTTTTTTGTTTTTTGTTAATTGTTATCCTTAGGAGTTGTTCTTCATGCTCTCGTTAATTTTTCAGTTTTTTTTGTTTTTTGTTTTTTACCTACTTTAAACGTACTGCAGAGCAGCCTGCAGTCGCACTAATTTAAATAATTTTGTACAAGATATATATTTGATTTCAGATTTTAACCAGAAGATTTTTTATATCATTTTAACGTGAATACATTTCGTTTTAGCAGCTAAAAGAGAAAAGAGTTTGGTTTGTTTTTATACAGCATTAAGAACTTTTGATTGTATTCTGTCAATTTTTTTTTTCAATTTTTTTAAAATATATTTTTTTTTGTTTTTTTTAAATAATAATGCATAACAATTACAATTAGTTGAGAATGTGTTTGTACTAATACCTAGCAGCGGTACGGCCTCGCTCGTCTTTGTTATGACATTGCCGACCAATAAAGAGAAAACTGTTTGCGAGAGTAGAATTGTAACACCTGCAAATATTTTATTTGGAAAATGTTTTGTAAAATGGCAAAGTGAGTTTAATAGAGAACGTTCGAAAAAAAAGCTACACTGAGAAGTTTAAGACCGTTGTTGTTAATCATGTTTAACGTTGGGTTAGCTGCCAAAAATGCTTTACAGTGAGTTTTGTTTAGATCAAAGATGCATATAGAAAGATAGTTAGAAAGTCGGCTAACACAAGCTGTGTCTAGTCGAGGTTATATTTCCAATATTCTTAATTATTAGTTTTATGACAACTACGAGAACCAATTATGTGCACTACAGTTTTATCTTTTTTTGTTGTTGTACAGCTTGTGTCAAGCAAGGCTTCTATGTTGGACAAATGCTTAATGATATTTTTTGGCTGAACCTTTTTTTCTGATATTTTTGATTTTGAAAACCAAATTTTTGGGTAATGCCAAGCCAGTGGATGCATTTGCTTGGCTTAGATTAATTGAAATATGTGCAATACATTTATATAGTTAAGCATAAAAATTAGTTTCTTGATTGTTTATTGATAATATATTGTTGTTTTTATGGTGTTGTAAGGGTCACTAAGCCAGCAGAACTTTTGGGATACAATCAAAAAGAAGACCAAGCGAATGTAAATATAGTTTTTTGACCCATTGCACGCTCGCAAAACAATCAAATATGTTGTTATACCCTTGCAGCGGGTATTCTAATTTTGCTATCAAATATGTAATGCATTCGACTCAATAAAGTATATTTCGTTTTGATACGTCTGTTTATATGCGAACTAGTCTCTCAGTTTTAAAGCTAACTTGATGAAACTTGACACAACTCGACATATCGGACTACTATAACAAATCGCTGCCATAAGAATTGGATAGCTCGACAAAACTTAGCTATTCTGAGTTTTTGCATTAGCCAAGCATGTTTGCAAAATTTCAACAAAATCGGACTATTATATCTTAAAGCTGCCATAGGAACTATCCGATGGAAAAGCATTTGCTTGAACAACTTTTTGTTTTTGTTTTTTCGAGTTTTCTCAAACAAACTCTGCTATTCTTAGCTTACGAAAGTTTTTGTCGTTCTACTTAAATTTGATCAAAATCGGAAAACTATAACTTATAGCTGTCGTATGTTGTTGCATGAAAAACTGTTTTGCTTATGCAGAAATCTCAAGCAAACTCACTTAATGGTTTTATGTTTCACACATGTTGACTAAGTTTGATAACGATAATGTGACTATAACTTATAGCTGCCATAGGAACAATGTGTCGAAAATTGAGTTTTTACCAACAACTTTTCTGCAAGGGTATACACTATCTTCGACATGCCGAAGATAACTTATCTTTCTTGTTTTTTTAGATGTTTCTTTTTTAACGAAATGATATTTTTGCTGTGCTTTTGTTTAAATTTCAGCAAAGATTTGAATCAGTTTAATCAAGTGTGTGCATTAATACTCGTACATTATATGAAATTGGTCAAAAAGGTTCTCGAGCAAAAAATATCATTCCAAAAAATGGGCCAAAAAGTGTCAAAAAGCAAGTAGAAGAAAATATAATAAAATTGTATGAAAAAGCTTGAAAATTGGGTTTTTAGTTGTGAGTTGGTTTTTTTTTTTTTTTTTTGTATTTAACTATGCAGTGAGCGTACAAACTTTGAGATACGTTTTTATCTTTTAGGGTGGGAATAGTGGGTGTACATATAGAATATATATATATTACTTTTTTTTTCGTGATTCTATGCATATGCAGTTAACGTTACTAAATAATGTGAGGCATGAGTGAGTGAGTGAAGAAACATAATGAAATAAGTACAAATCAAAGCCATTAGCAAAATAGATAAATAATAATCATAAGAATAAAACTTCTTTCTTTCTTTCATCTATATCGATCAGCGACGATAGTGACGATAATATTATCGGCATTTATTTAAAAATTTATTTCACAAGTATTTTCCCAAACTCACTTGTATTGAAATCTGTCTCATAAGTATCTTTTGTAATTACATTTTGATTTGAAAAAGTTACATAATTGCGAAGTAGAAATAAGTACATACAGTGTGTACCTCATTATATATAACTAGAATAAGTATGTTAAGAAGTTGAGTATTCTGTTGAATAATTATACAAAACGAGGATTTTTGTTGTTGTTGGTAAACATGGTTTTAATTTTAGATGCAATAAAACTAGTTTTTATTACTATTTTTCCAGCAAGCTGAAAGTCACATAGATATTGAATAAAATCGTATACTCTCCGAAAATTTCGATTTTGTTTCAAACGTTATAATTATTTTAAACTTTGTATTGACAATATGTTAATTTGATTAAAAGTTAATATTGACAGATTTGTAAATATTTTCATAAATCATCAAGGATCGCTAATAGCGTTTAGTGTTAGAAAACGATTTGTAAATGGATTTCTATACTGAAACTTTGGAATTACTCTTAAGCTGAAATAAAACAAAAACAATATTGACAGAAACGATTATAAAAAGTTTTGTTATTGCAGAAAATCGAAAAGCTTGGGAGAATATTTTTGTTATTAATTTGGAAACTTAATTAAATTTGATATGGAAATTACTTTTAACATTAAATAAGTTGATCAAGTTTTATTGCACCATCAAAAACAACACCAATATTTTGAAAATGAAAATTGAGTAATTTTATAGAAGTGAATGGATTTCATTGGCTTTTGTTTTTTTGTTTGTTTTGGTTTTTAAATTGATTTTGTGCTGAGTAATTTCTACTTGAATATAATAAGTCAACCACGCACCAATGACAAGTGAAGAATTTAAAGAGAAAATTTAGTTAGGAGTTTATAGATCAGAAGTGTTTCAATAGATAACGATAGCATTTAAAAGATTTCTTGTACTGGTTTACGTTGCTTATATGGTTGAAGAAGGGCCATTTTATATTAAGGATAATGCCATAGCATTGAGATTTGGAATGGTTTTTGGTTCCGAAAACATTTACATTAAAAAGCGAACGCAATAAATTGAAAAGAGTTTAGAGAGAAAGAGAGTATATGGAGAGAATTTTGTAAAACTGAGATTAGCAACATAATATTATGATCAACTAAGAAACGGCGATATTTAATTTAGTATTGTAAGTTCAATTTTAGAACAAGATATAGAGAGAGACACAGAGAGAGAGAGAGAGAGAGAGTTAGAGTTAGAGTTAGAGTTAGTTGGTTGAGTTGGTTTTAGTAAGTAATTTTAAACGTTTTTGTAATTAGTAATTATAGTACGAAGTACACAAATAACATTTAACAACTTTTGGCACTTGGAATTTGTATTTGTTGACTTTGTTTTTAGTTAGACTAATACTTTATTTAAGTTAAGATTTTTTGTTTTTTTTTTGTTTTTGGTTTTTGGTTTTAATTAAGGATTAAATATGCGAACAATTTAGCAATGTGTGTGAGTAATCATAATAGATATATATATGTATATAACAACAATAACAATAATATTTAGAATATATATAGATATATATATATGTACGTATATGTAAATCATATTAAGTAATTTGTTAATTAATGTTTTGATTTTTGGTTTTTTTTTTTTTTTTTTTTTTTGACAAATTTGAATATATATTTGCATTTTATGTTTTTAAATGCAATCGCTACCTAACAAGGGGATTGCATCAGATACTTGGGGCAATGTCTCAGCTACAAGGTTGAGAAACACTGTGAGCGATAGAAGAATTGTAACTCCTGAAACAAAAGAATTTCGTTGATAAAATACAATATAAATAATGACAATAAATGAAAATCATAAATTGTATGTGTGTAGTTTTTTGTGATATAAAAGAAACTCAAAGACATATCAAGGGCATTTCACAAGTTGTTTGTTGCTGTTGTTTGTTGTTGTTGTTGTTTGTTACTGAAGTTGTTGTTCTCGTTCATGTTGCTGTTGTTGTTGTTGTTGTTGTTGGTTAGTTAGTTGTATTCATGTTGGTTGTTGTTGTTGACAGTTTTCTTAGTACAGAGTTTCTTATCTAGGCGCCGATGCATTATTTTAGTTTTTGCTGTTTGTTTTGTATGTAGTTGATTTTTGTTGTTGTATTTTTCCTTAATTTTTTTTTAATGTTTAAGTCTGAACAAATTCGTTGCTATTTATTATGTACTTTTAGTGGTTGCTTTTGAAATTAATTTCGATCTCAATGAAGTGTATTGGAAACTGATGAGTATATGATTTGTATCGAACTAAAAAACTTGGGACTTGGACTCAACTCAAGTGTTCGGTTAACTAAGGAGCTCTTTCATCTGGGGCTTCAAATACAGTACGCCCTCGCTTAACGCATTCCATTGAAATCTGGTCCGTTACGAGAACTGCGGTTGTTGCAAAGACCGTGCTTAAATTTTCTATTGCCTTTTCTACACATTCAAATGAAAGTAAATCGAATAAATCTATATTTAGTGTAATCATTTCAATATTTGTCGATTTCTTTTAAATTGTTATTTTGTTCAAAATAAACTAAATTATAATTTTTTTTTTTTTTTTCAAAAATTGAAATTTCCGTCTGTATGTCTGTCCATCTGTTCGTCCGTCTTTTGGTATTACGTTTATCGGATTGCTTTTGAGGATTTCTAGGAATACGTTGAGCGAGGGTGTTAGGTACATACAGATATACCTTTTGTAACATATGTTTATATGCATAGTAACATTGAAATGTTGTATATTTTACTGCAGCTTCATCGCAGTTAAGGCTCATCTGTGGAATATTGAAGAGATTTCAAAAACTCAACGCTTGAAAATGAGGCGTGCACGTCACAATCTATCGATTTACTACCAACTGTTGCTCAGATTTCTGTATCGAAAACACAAACTTAAACGCTTTCGTACCGAAATAGTTTCTATTTTTATATTAGGTTGAAACTTGGTGCAAAATCGGTGAGATCTGTTTGAACAGTACATCAAAGTTGGCTACACCGACCCCATAAATTATATATATTTATTTTGATCAACAAGCTATGTCAGTCTGTTTTCTCATCTTGATATGAAATCAGTAAAATCAGACCACATATCTTAGCTGTGATAGAAGCAATTCGTTGAAAAATTAGTTATGCAAGCTTGTGCCGCATTCCACTTTCAAATCGTTTTCACAGAAAAAATCGTTTTACGAGCATGCTAGATTTATAAAATCCTTCAATTGTTGTTCTTAAATACTTTTTTACGATTAGCCTCAAAGTATTCAAAACATATTTGAATGGAATTGATTCGGAAGTGGAAAGTGTATGAAAAATTGTTTAGTTTTGCACAGATATTTTATCTAAACTTAACAGTTGCAAGTTTCATTATAGGTACCTAATATAGCGTGGTCAAATGGGATCTAAATCGGGGCACTATATCTTGTGCTTTTCATAGGAAAGGTCAGTATGAAATCATATTTTCGTAAGGCTTTTCAGCGGATGAACTCGTATATCTTCAGAATTCCAAAAAATGCTGTTTTTTTTAATTTGATTCCTTTCAAAAAACGAGTAACTGCCATCACTAGATTAAAGACTGGCATCTTTAATATAAAAAACAAATTATGTTTCCATTTTGGTTACTTTGATGTTACGAGTTCCCTTAACTTTTTAAAAGCATAATGATGATATTATGTGCACATTCTCCCAACTTTTAGCCATTACGTTGAGAAAAAAAAGTTAAAAGTGGCATGCGCATGGTTTTTTTTTCAACTTAGATGAGAATATTTGCAAAACTGAATTGAAACTTTCGCTCGACTCCAAACTATGCCTAGTCTCTTCCCTTCTTGGCTACGTGTTGCCAATTTGTGACGCCCACAAAGCCTCAACGCGAGTTCTGCTAATTTGCTACGTGTGCCCCGGTTAAATGTGGAGCCAATGGGGCAATATTTTTAGAATTTGTGCATTGAATGCAAATCAAATCATTTGGTTTGCTTCTTTTTTTTTTGTTTTGCTGCTTGTGAAAGTGAAAGGATTGGAAAGTTTTGAAATGGACATAATATGAACGCATGATGAGCGATAGGACATCATGAGCGATACGATATTATGTGGAGTTGCAAGTCTACCATCTGGTCAAATGGATCTGCATAATGCAAGTTCAAATGTTGCGCTTTGTTTGTTTTTTTTTTTTTTTTTTGGTTTTTGTTTAACTTTTGTCAGTTTAGTTGAGTTCATTTATCGGGATGTTGGGTCATTTTTTTTTGTTGCTACGGTCTGTTTAAAAGTCTGGAATTTACAGGTGCGTAAGTATGAGAATTTAAGAGAATTTTTTTTTGATTTTTTTGTTTTGTTGAGATTTAATATTTGAACAAGAATAGAAATATTACTTAAGTAGTTTGGGTGTCTTGTGAGTAGCGTGTGTAAAGTATCTTTGTTATGTGACTGGGTGCAAGTTGAAAGAGTTCTTGCCAAAACGTGTTAGATGGCGATTTAGAAGTAGAGTAGAGTAGAGAGTGAGAGAGAGTTAGAGAGGTAGAGAGCGAAAGAGAGCGAAAGAGAGCGATCGAGGTAAGTGTTTTTGGTATGGTTCAGACTCAGTTAAACTATATATTTTTTTTTTTTTTTGCATTTTTGGCCTGGTTTGTAGGTTGTTTTGTGGCATGCGTTTTTCAGTTTTTCATTGTCGTATTGTATTTTGTTAAGAGTTCATCTAGTCTGTACATGTTGTTTCTTGTTTGTAGCTGTGTGTGTGTGTGTGTACTTACGTCGATTCAAGTGTCATTTATTTACAGTGTGCGTTTTGAGTTATGTTTAATTGCAATTAGTCCATTGCCTGCTTAAAGCTTAAAGATATTTATATCCTATATACATAGTATGCATGTATGAATGTAGTATGTATATATATACCTACCAAATCTACAAAAGCATACAACTTGTTTCTCATAGCTTTGATTATATAAGCATAACATAGTATTATATACATATGCATATGTAACATACATACTATACTCGTATGTATGTATGTGTGTATGTATGTGGTCAATATATGTTTGTAATTGTTTCCTAAAACATTGTTAATTCCTCTCTACTTTACCAAGTATCAAAATGACATTTGGATGCATTTTGCTTATATTTGCCCATAATACAATACCTTTACCAATATACATACTAGATTTTGTGTGTATTGGTGTTGTTGCTTTTATAATTGATATCCTTGTTGTTTTTATGTATACAAAATCATACAAAATATCACAATTTTTACGTATTGTGTAGCATCGATTTGCAAAAATGTAATATTTATCAAATTTACTAAGGCTATTTTCGTTAGTATTGTTTTGTTGATTTTGCCTAAAAGGCAAATGCGAATGCGAATGCAATTTTCTATTTTTTATTGTTTTGATTGTTACAGCGCAGGTCATGAAAATAAACACACTGTCTTATTGAAAAGCTCGCAGCTTTAATTCCTTTATTCAAATCTCTGATATTTTAAGATTTATACTATGAGATGAGTCTATGTATTTCCGAGTCTGTTATTTTTCTACTGACAATATTTGACATGCTATAGGTTACTCAGCGCTGTTCCCATTTCGAAATTATGAGCCGCTCTGAATTCTCTTACTTGTGTTTCTATAAAGCATATATTCTTGATCTGAATCAGCAGGCGAGTCGATCTATATATAACCATCTGTCTGTCTAGTTAAACGCGTTCATAAGATACGATTTAAACAAGAGAAACCAAACTGGAGATAAAGCTAGACTCTTTTGTACAAAGTTCATTATTGAAATTTTTGAATTTTTCATCCTGATCGAAAGATGAAATTCGTGCTGGTATGGTTTATTTTGATGACCTTAGCTGTAGACAAGTACAAAACAATATTAAAATGTACTTCATTTAATAAGTAAGTAATTAAATGTTTTTGTCTGACTGGTTGGCTCAGTTATTTGATAGTATATTATTTTTATTTGGTAGCGAAAAAAGGTTGTTTGTTGGATTTTTGCATAGTTTATTATATACAATTTAGCTATATATATTTTTAAGAATTATTTAAGAAGTACATTGCATTTGCGCTACGTCTAAAATTGACTTAAAATGCTGCTATGCCTTATAATTAGTTGATGATTCGATTGATATACGCTATATAGAGAAGCTTATATACATGATGAACGACTTGGCCTTGAGTTATTTTATTTTGGTCTTTTTATGCTTTTTTTAAGTTTTAAATACTATTAAATTAAATTATATTTTTAATATATTTTTTAAAAATTGTTTATTAAAATGAATATGTCACAGGCTAACGAACATAAAATGAACAGAAAAGAACAGAGAACAATACAAATGATATGAAAAATATAAAATATCAGCTAGCGGCAAACACTTAGAAAAACAAACTAATCGACAGAAACAACAACTCATAAACTAAGTGGGGACAGGTTAACATACTCTTTTCAAACAGCAAATGGAAAATGAAAATGAAAACGAAAATGAAAGCTTTTCGTTGTGGTTCGATAATGAATCTGGTTCGGATTCGGATTCGGGTTCGTGATTTTGTGATTCGTGAGTTTTGGTTTTTAGCTGTGGTTTTGGTGCGTGTGTCAGTGTATAGTCAAAATACCAATTATGTAAGAGCTTTTTGCCGAGCGATGTTTCATATGACTACTTGAAGCTGAGCAAAGAATTTTTGAGAAGTAGTAGGTACGTAATTATAAAAAAAAAAAAGTAGATAGTTAGGTATTAGAGCAAAGTACGAGTTAAGAGTAGTAGTAGTAGTAAATAGTAGATACGAGTAGGTATATTTCAAAGTTTTGTCAGTTAGCTAAGTAAGAAGATGAAGAAAACTTGCTCTGGCTGAATTCAAAGTACTTTACATTGTTAGACAGAGATAGAGATAGACAGAGCAGTGAAAGTTTTTTTTGGAGGTGTTTTTTTTTTTTTTTTTTTATTTGGTGTTGGTTGTGTTGAGTTTTGGAGTATGGAGCTATTGCAAAGGTCTATCCAAAAGTTCCGGCAAGAAGAGTAGAGTAGCTGGCTGAAACTGAAACTGAAATATTGTTGTGGCACACAGTTAAAGTCCAGAAGTTAAAGTAGTATCTATTAGCAAACATACGTATAGAATTAAGATAAGTATGTGGCACATTTCATTCTCCATACGATTGATTGAGTGTGTGTGTGTGTGTGTGTATATATATTTGGAGTGTCTTTTTGCAGTGTGTGTGTGTGGATTTTAGATCTAAATAATTGGTATTTGATTGTTTCTGATTCGTTGTTTTGGTAGTTGTAGCTTTGGTACACATAAACATATTTTGTTCAAGTCTTTTGTGTGTGTGTTTTTTGTTGTTGTATTCGGTTGTTGTTGTTGTTGTTTTTTTTTTGTATTGTTTTTATTGCACTACTGTAGTAAAACTAATGACAACTAAAAATAGGATTAGATTAGGATTACAGCACATCTTTTGATTGGTAACTGTTATGTGGATGTGGTTTCTTCTTTTTCTTCTTTTTCTTGAATTTTGTTGTTTTTTCTGTTTTTTTTGTTTTGATAAGGATACTTTTTTAATTGTTAAATAATAGCGTGTGTGTGTACCTATAAGAGGAACAGCATCCGACGTTGTCGGCATAGACTCAGCAACAAGGTTTAGAAATACTGTTAATGATAGTAGAATAGTTACGCCTGGAACAAGAGATACAATAAATATATAAAAACAATTAAATGATAGCCAAAACACAAAATGACTGAAAAATTTTAAGACAAAAGTAAAAAATATTATTAAAAAAATTTTATATATTTGGTTTTTTTTTTTTTTTTTGCAGCAAATTTCTTTACTTTTTTAAGGTTTGTTTTTTATTGAGGTTTTTGGTTAAGTTACATTTTAAAGGGAAGTACAACTTATTTTGTTGCTCGACTAAAAGTTTAAATTAGCATGTTTTTCGGGAGTGTTACCTTTGAAGCAGCTAATTGGATTATAATTTGTTGTAAGGATTAGCATTGACAGAAGGAAACACTCCTGGACTATTTTATTTTTTTATATATTTTACTGCACTTTAGTTATACTCAAAATAAAACATGCATTGTTTAGACTAACTAACTTTTAAAAGCAGCGTTCAAAATATTTGATATTTAGTTTTACGAGTTTTTTTTTTTTTGTTTTATTTTTTTTTTTTATAAAATGGTTAAATCCAGCTAAGCCTCATTTCGCTACCGCTGCTTAACCTGACCAAAAAAACTAGCCTAAGCAATCGATATATATGTATCAAATTCAAATTGTAGATGTACAGACCACGCTGAAAGAAACTTACAAAATGTTTTATAAAGAAATGTCATATATCTAGTCATTGGTTTGGGGCAATCAGTGTTGTATTGGTTTTTCATTTCATTTTCTTTTTTTTGTTTTCTTTGGTGCAATTGTCATACTTACCAAGCGTTAACTTCTCGCCTGAATCCGGAGGCAGTGTAAAGCCCAGCAGGGCCATCGATGATATAAGCACGCATGGCACAATTAAATTAAAAAAGTAATATAAAGTTCGTCGGCGAATTTGTATAGTAAAGGTGATATCGACATATGGTTCTGGGCAGCACTGGTAGATTATGGTATTCTTCTTTCCGGGCATGGCTGAACAATAAAACTAACGATTAGTACATTTCAAACTGATAAAGTTGCAGTACACAGACACATACACACACATATGTATACATCTTATATATAGATGTATATGTATATATATATATATATATTTTTTTTTTTTTTTTTTTAGCTATTTACATTACACAATTGCAAATGAAAATCAAACTAAAATTACGCAAAGCAGCAGCAAATTATAAATATATTTATATTCTATGAAGCAATTTGTATAAAGCATCAGGCTTTACGTTTTTCATTTACAAGTATATAATATTTACAAAATCATAAAGAAATCATTCATTTAATAAAGTTTTTAAAGACATTTACACATGACAACGATTAAAAAACAGTTAGTGAAATAAGCATAAGGTTCATGATGATTTTTACTAACCAAGCAAGTACCACTCGCCATTTGTTATGAAATCGGAAAGATCCCCTCCATCTTCGGAATTCAAAACCAAATCCAACTGATTTTTTTTTCAATGATTATATTTTTTAATTTGTTTTTTTTTTTTTTTTGTAGATTTTATACAAAAAATAAATTTGCCATTTTCAAGACAAGCAAATTTTTCAAGATTTTTTTTTTTTTTTTTGTATGGTTGGGCATTGTTTTGAGTTTGAGTTTTTGTTTTTTTGGTTTTTAAATTGTTTGGAGAAAAAGAAATTTAACATTTTTAGTTTAATTTGGTAATAAATTGGAGTTTTTTTTTTTATTAAAAGCCACTTGAAACAACATTTATGTACAAAGAGAGCATGTGTTCAAGGTGTACGAGAGAGCGAGCAAAAGAGAACGTTTTTTTTTTTTCATATATTGTATTTTTTTTTATACTTAAATATTAGAAATTGCAATTTGAGTGCAAGAAAACATGAAAATGAAATTAATTGCTATTGAAAAAACCTCTTTTTTTTTTTTGTTTGACTTCCATTAAGAGTCTTTACGTTCGTCCAAAAATAAATTGATCGGCGTAGTTATATTTTTTGGGCGTGGTTTTTTTTTGGCCTGCTAACATGCAAAATAGTTGAAACTGAAATTTTCTCAGTGCTGCCACATTTTCGAAAAATTTCAAGCGTTTCACACATGATTCCATTTTTGTTTTTGTTCTACACATAGCTCAATTGTGTGATGTCCAGCATTGTAAACTACTGTAACAGTAGCTAATGTTTTGAAAACTAACTGCTTTATATACTGGCATCACACAAAAGGCAACCTATATAATTATAATTATTATAACCTGTTTTTAAAGCTTGGCTTAAATGTGTTTAAGTGTTGGCATAAAATATTCAATGTGAGATTGAAAATTTTAGGCAACACATTGAGCCATATTGAAAGTGATTGAGCACTTAATCTTTTTGGTTTTGTAATTCGCAAAAACGCAAAGAATTGTTTGACATGAGGGATATATAAATAGATATTTGTTTCAAAATAAACTGGAAGATAGATTGAGAATAGAGATAGGTTTTGGAAAGCATAAACAAAAGCAGGAAGAGTAGCTTTTACTCTTGGGTTTTTTTTATAATTCGTTGAACCTCAGTAACTATAGAAACCCTCATACCCCAACCTATATATATTCTATATCCTATGTACTTTACTTCTTATTCCCTTTCCATCAACTGGCTGCTTTTTTTCTTTTGTGCACGTGCACGTGTGCGTGTGTTAGTAAGTTTTCTTGTAGTTGTATGTGAGTGAGTGTTGGCATAAAACCGTGATCGTTATATCTGTGAATATGTGAAGTGTGATTTTTGTGTTGAACACTAGGCAGCCATTACTGTACCGAGTGCTGTTTTGGTTCTTAACTCTGGCTGGTTCTCTTGTGGTGTATATACTGTACTGAACTGTACTGTACTTGTGTACTAAACACTTTACCTGATTTCCATCGTAAGTCCAACTACCGAATTTCATTTCGCAATGTTGGTCATCAAATGGGAACCACGTGATGTCTATCTTGCATGTGCTCTTGAAGATACCAGGAGGCACGTACAGACAACTGCCGTTATGTTTGACCACAATGTTGGTGTGATACGTGCCATCGAATCCCTCATCCGCGCTAAATTATTGTACAATTGTTTATGTATTATTCTATTTTTCTTTTTTTCAATTCTTTCGATGGTTTTGTTTATTCGTAAAAGGTTTGTTTTTTTTTCTTGATTTTGTTATATTTTTTTTTGTTTTTTGTTTTTCAATTATTAAGTGATCATTTTTTGTTTTATGTGATTTTCGCTTTGATTTTGTTGTTGTTTTTGGGCTAGTTTATTATAGGTTTTTTTGTTTGGAGTTTGCTCTTAACGAACTGGGATCTAGGAAAGTAGTGTTTTGTATAGTGTTATTGGGGATAGAACAGTTCAGGGGTATCTAGACTACAAGAAAGTTCAAGGTTTGTGTTCTTATAAATAAGCTTAAACTAAGTTTTACATATACTATATAAATGTTTATAAATACTTCAATAGCTACGTTTCATAAAATGAAAGTTAAAGTTTATTGGAATATAGTGTTGAGATTTTCCATTAACCCTAACTATTTAAAAAAAAAAGACTCAATATTTTAGACCAGTTTTATATATTTCAATCAATTTGTTTTAACAACATTTGGATTCGATGTTCTTATAGCCATAAGCAAAAGTAGCACATTGATTTGATGAACAAAATAGAATTTCGAACGTCAGCACTCTACGATGACCAAATAAAATCTGTAATAAATTTAGACACAATATCTGTATCTAACTACATTCAGCAACTGTTTGCACATATGCAAATCAGGCTCATTCAAACATGTGTGTGATGGAGTCAAAGCCAGACACAAGTGGCATGCAACCATATATAATATATGGAGATATGCTCGTTTGTATGTGTATGTGTGCAACTCTTGGCTTATTCATTTATTTGCATTGCACTTGCATTGCAATAAAATACAATTACTTTCATTTTGGCAGGGGTAAACTAAAATCTGTTGTGCAAACATTTGATATACAAGTTTTGAGTAACGAGCTGGTTTGCTATCATAAAGCGTACACTTGCGGTCAACATGGCTAATACACAATTTTGGGTGCATGAGGCAAAATACATATACTACTTCAAGTAACACACCCTGTTGCGGTCAAAGTGAGCATTTAATTGGGCAACACACCTGTGTGGCAGAGACAGCAGGCTTACATGCCATTTGTTGTGGAATTTAAGTGGAATTTGTGCCCCGATTAGCGGCCGTTGTAATGAAGGCTAAACATGGTCAAAAGCCCATGGCACAGATGCTGCGCGTCCAGGCTTGTAAGTTTTGTGGTCGGTGCCAGGAGACGAGCACATGTGCCCAAAACCAGCAGCAATATTACGACTAATTAGGGCAACAACTTCAACATTATCAAATGTTTTCAGCATGTCACAAATCGTAGTTGACTAAAAAATATACATTTTTATCATTTTAGGTTTATTTTCTCGTGTTTACAACAAAATTCTTAATAGAAACTTTCTTAGAACAAACTAAATTAAATGTTAAAAATTCGGATTTACTTTCATAAGCCAAAACACAGTTTTGATTAACTCCTAACGTCATTTTGTTGAAACAATCAATCAATCGAATAAAAAGTGTATTTTCTTTTTGTATACCCAATTATCAGACACTGTAAAACCTTAATCAAAACTCGTACTTTAAACACCCATTCATTGTTCATCACTTTTTATATTTAAATGCAGCTGTACATTTCAATATTACAAAGTGAAAGATTGGCCAGCTTTGTGTTTGACTTGACCTTGACGTCTTAAACAAATAAATAAAATCATTGCCAAGCATTATTAAAATTGATGTTGGCTTGTTTCAAAAACTTGACCAGCAAAGAGCGTCGAATGGTCGGACGGTTCAGTTGGCTAAGCCACAACCGCTGTCAATCACATTTTGGTTGGTCCTTCGAAGGCGGCTTTCTTTACTGGTAAGCTTGAGCATGCTTTGAAAATCTGTTTACGGCCAGATACCAGATAACATTGCAATTAATGTGAAAGCATTTCACTGAGTAGATACTTGCATTTTCATATACTTGTCGAGGGCATTATAATTATTATACTCAGTATCTATTAAATTGATATAATGGCTAAAATATAGTAATGCAAATGTATGTAACTGATAAAGGCATTTATTTAAAAGATATTGTATCTTATCTACGTATATCTATATAACTGTTCAACCTTATTCACTCACTGACTGACTCAAATCATAAGAAACCAAAGAGAGCTGCATTTTTCACTGTAGTTTCAGCTTATGTTGAAAGAAGGTTCAACCTCATTTTCAAGGATCTATTTGAAAACTCAGCAATGATTGCAGCTCCGTTAACAATCTGGCTAACAATCTAGTGACTAAAGCCTGCAGATGTCTGTTATTTCGTTTTGCAACGAAAAATATTAATTATTTCGAAAGATATTCTATTCTTTATCATCAGCTCCAATCCTTTGAACCAGGGAAATATCAAAAGTCTTAGTATGCATATTTTTTAGCTGAAACAATACCTTTCGATTGATATACAACTCGATCTGATCAGAGTACTTCCACATACCTAGGGTCAAATGTTCGAATAGTAAACTTAGTATTTGGTGTCTTAAGCTTACCTAAATCAATATGACAACAATATCAATATCAATAATGCCATTGGAGTAATATAATCAATATATAGGATGAATTTAATCGTACTTTGAAGCTTTAGCATCCATTAGCATTGATCGACCCGAAAAGTCCAGTTGTAAAAAGTATCTTAATTAAGCATCTTTGGTTTGAGACTCGTAAAACGCACATTGCAATCAGAATAAATAAATAACGAAAGCTGAATCTGAAGCTGAGCAAATTGATGTGCAAAAGGCGTTGATGGGCTCCGCATCGCTGGGCACAAAACAACAGAAAAGAAAAAGAAAACACACAAAGCCAAACTGTATCGGTAACTGTATCTGTATTTGTATCTGTATCTGTATCTATAAGCCTTGTCGTCTTGCTATTGATCTAAATGATGGCCGCACATTAGCAACGCTGCCGACGCATACAAATTAGGCAAACGGTGGCTGTCGCTGTTGGCCATGGCCAGCACCAAAAGCACCAAAAAGCTCCAAAAGAGAAAAGAATTAATAAATTAAATGAAATGGAAGTCAGTGCTATGTGTTCCACAAAACTTATTCTCAAGTAAATCGGAAAACGTGCGCAGACTTTCGATTCGGAAACAGCTGCAAAATGCTTTAGTTACCAAAGTTTGGCGAAATGTTTGATAAAAGTGTTATGTGGAACAGCACTGAAATTGATTTAAGTACCTTGACTCTCGCATCTCTCTGTGCAAGTTCATTAGCCAAATAAAGTTGACAGGCAAAAGGTTTCTTTCGGAAAACACACACAAATTGCGTGTACTGCCACGCCCTAAACACCCAACACCAAACCACCATACACTGATTTCCCCTGACTATCCGGCTACATAGCTAATCAATATGAATTTCATTCATATCAATGCCCATGCCATAACAGTTCAGGCCGGATCCTTGCGTAGGCCAAGCAGACTACGGTTTTTATTGCCATTTTCCGTAATCAACAGCGGATGCTGCGTGCCATGCAAATTAAACGTTTGTTGCATTCTTTTTAAGCCTTTTTGCTTTAGCGACTTTCAGCTCATAATTTCACTGCTATATGAGTACTTAATGTATAAGCCAAATGCAGTTCTTAGCCACGTCTATCAAGTCTAAAATGTGCTTCTTTATGTAAGCTCCACTGCAGTACGAGTAGTAGTACCTACATAGGAGTATTCGAATAAATTGCAATTAAGGGACCTAAAAACTTGACACTCCGCCAGGTGCTTTTTAGCCACAATTTGCGCAGTTGCCATATTTGTCTTCATTTGTGTATGTATGTGTATGTGTGTGTGTGTCACCCTCACCCTCCAAAATGTTTATGTCCAGCTCAACGCGCTTTTTAGGTGCCTCGTGACCTGTGCAGGTAACCAGAGGATTTGTGGCATTTAAGTAGTTTTTACTCTGCACATGTTCACAACAATTTTATATTTACTGTGCTGCAGCAGCAGCAAGAAACTCGGACGTTTAAGTTATGGCTTATTTTATTTTAGTTCATATTGTGGCATGTGGCTTCTCCTTTTACTCCCTGTTTTTATTAAAAATGGAAAAAAGGGAGTTATAAAGTATTGCAAATGTGTGTAACAGGCAGAAGGAGGCATCTCCGACTATATAAACTATATATATTCTTGAACCGCATCAACAGCCATGCCCGTATGTCTGTCTGTCTGTCCGTATGAACACACAGATCTCAGAGACTATAAGAGCTAGAGACACCAAACTTGGCATACAGGTTCCTGTATACCATACGCAGATCAAGTTTATTTCAAATTTCGGATGCATCCCCAAGCACCCCCTTAAATCTACTCAAACAGCCACAATTTTGAAAACTTTGATTTTCGGTACACATATATATTTTATCAATGTTGATCAGTTGCGTAAATTTCATTACGATCAGATAAATAGCACCAAAGTTATGGAAGAAACTATTACCCCTGTCTCAGCAGACAGAAACAACAGTTTGACATGCACTGGACAAGTGAAGTGCGCTGCTTGCTTGTGTAACTTGGGAACAGGGAGTCTCGTAGTCGGGCACACTCGACTAGAGCATTACTTACTTGTTTTATATTGAAAGCTTTTACATTGCAACTCATAAGTATGCTACAAATTTGGTAGACAACTTAATAACATAAATTGTAAAAGGCTTTTAAATATACTGTATAAATATAAGAGAATTATAAGTAAAATGTAGCGTATCGAACAGTTTAATGATACATTTTATAGAAATATACTGTAAAGCATCAAAATCTTTGCAAATTTGTACAATTTGAATGGGGCAGATACACGGCTTATACCATTTCCAATAGGACTATTTTTGATTTAGCGTTTGAACGTTGTAGACACACCTTTCATTTAACTGAATACCAAATTTCATAGCGTTCACATTGTTCTGTCACTAGTAATGATAATGTTTGCTGCTTCAAAGGCTCTCAGGGCGTATACGCGATTGAATGATAGAAAGTGTTTACTTTGAGTCGGCAAGGAGTAAAGACCGAGATTTGCATGCTAAAAAGCAGTAATACGTTTTAGGATGCAGCACGAATGAAAAATGCAAATTCAAATGCTTAGAAGATACTAAATAGAGTGAATCTGTTGGATTTTGTTCGTTGAAAGCGTTGCACTTTCAATCAACTATTTAATGTATAAGAAGAAGAAACCACGTACTTAAAGAAACCACGAGGAGTTACAATTCGAAACATTTAACATCTGTTTTGTTCGGCTCATCTTTGTTGAAGAGAAAACTTTCTGAGGTCAACACACAAATATGTTGTGTGTTTAGTTTTGTTTGATTTGTAGGTGTCTCTAAATTGTAGCTAAGCTGACATGCAAATAAACTGAGCTTACATGATAACTTAAACTAACTTACAAGAACTTAATGGAACGACAAGTGTTTCGATTTGGTTTTGTTTGTCAATTCAGGCTAAGAGTTTATTATAATCAGCTGTGTGCTGCATCGTTGAATGCATTCGATAAGAGACATAAGTATTAACTATATATATATATTTAGAAAAGTACACACACATAAACAAATATATGAGTATAACAATGGTATAGATAATAGCAATAATAGTTATAACTGGACATCGATTAATATAGGAAACATTAAAAAAAATATTTATAGTTATAGTTATAGATATAGATATAGATAGGTACAGTAAAAAATAGCTAAAACATAAAAAATAGCACAGACATCGATATAGATAACAATGAATTACTTGGTTATAATTGGAAAACACACACTTTCCCACACACACACAGTCAATAACTTGTTTGTTAACATTTCAAAAAAAAAAAAAAAAACAAGAACACACATTTAGTATAAGCTTACCGCCAGCAAAGACAATGCAATGAGAATGAGCATGATATGAAATTGTAATTAGTGTTGGACACTTTAATTGCGTTTTCCGCATTATTTGAAACACAGCGACACACACACTCACACACACACTGAGAGTACGTGGCGAGTTAACTCATCAATCAGATGTAAATGTAATTATACCCTCTACTTATAAGCCTGAATCAAAAGAGTAGCATACTGTTGTATACATGTACGAACATGTATGAACAAATAGAAAAACGAATTTCCAAAAACATGTTAGGTGGATATAAGAATGCCTGACTAAATCAGCGCTGAGTTCATACCTGATTTCTCGGAATTGCCTTGAAAATGTTCAGGCCTGAGAAATCCCTAAATATAGAAGAGAAACCGGAAGCGGTACGGGAAAGTAGCCCTTACGTTAGAAGCGAGAAGGTAAACGAAATTTTCCAAAAATTTCCAGTTGGGAATTTAAAAATAACAGGGTAATATTCATATTCAATTTTTCGAATCCCAGTTGCCACCGGATTGCATTTTAATTAATTGTTATTTAGGCAAGAGAATAGACCTTACGAAAGAAGGCCTGCTGTAACTAGGACATCAGGCCTGAAACAATATGTTGATTCTAGAAACTTCAATAAACACATCGTTCAGCTTACTTTAGTTCTGAAACAAAGGGTATTTTATAGTTGCAAAAATTTGAAAAAGAAAATGCAAACATCTGGATTTCGAAAATGTTTCGCTTTGTTTTATGTTGCATGTGGGCGTGGCGTGGAGAAGGCGTAATTAGCGCTGAAGCGGCATTGCTTTTTGTTATATTATTAACTATACACACAGGCACTGAACATACATACACACATTTGGATAATTATAGGATATAGATTGTGGGTTAGGTTATACCAGTTAGTATGCATAGCACATTGACTAAGTGAAAGCAAATCGAAATAAAGTTTGTACTTAGTATTGTTGTGTGATTGATACGTGAATTAGTCAAAAGTTGTTGTCTGCTTTTGGAGCGTGATTGGAATACATGATTCTAGTGTTCAGTTCATTGTTTGACCACACAAAAGTAAAACAAAAGTAGTAGAAGCTACTAACTACTCGAAGTTACATTGGCACTGGATAATTGAGTTCAATTATTTGGGTTGCAGTTGCAAAAGTTACCGCTTCAAATGTCAGTTAATTAGTGAATGTCTATAAGAAAATTTAAAATTTGTTTAGGTATGAGAGCAATTAGAAAATTATAACAACATTTCTATGTTCAGCTAAGACTAGCTTAGCTACTTGGAGTATTTTCTTATGTATTTGAATATTGAATATCAAAATATTGTCAAATCGTTGAGTACAGCCAGGTCTTAAGCTTTTGGTGCCAAAGTTATAAATGAAAAAATTTGTTAGAAAAATTTTCCAATTCTTTTCAAAACATTCAAAACTGGAGTAAGTAGCTGTTCTGCTTTTGAGCCAGTGGAACCATATCTATTTCTGTTGAAAACAGGATTAGAAAATCGAAAAAGCTTTGGAGATGAAAAGTTCTCGGAAATGTCTAAAAGCCTGATTATTTCCAAGCAGTTGTTAAACGGAATAATGTAATGTTGTTTCTTGTTGTAAAATAAGTAACTTTCTTTTAAATGTGATATGAGATAAAATAAAATTTTATTTGCAGAACTGCGATTGTCATGACTTTAACGATATTTTCAATGTATTAGTCTAACTAAATCGATAACTAAAGATGAAAACAGTTAGTATATGACTTAATTATGAGTGAAAATAGTTTTAAGTTTTTTATAAAAATATTTGTTAATAGTATATTTAGTTAAGTTTTAGTAGCATGTGTTGTGGTGTGGTTGTGTGGGTTCTGGATTTATTAACAAAATTGTGGGATAGGTAGTTGTATTGCATATGGCAACAAAGTTCAATTTGTTAAAACTTTGTTGTGACATTTAACATTTACTTAGTTGTTGGTATATGATAGATATTAGGTTTTTGGTATTTGGTTTTTTTTTTTTTTTTTTTTGTTTTTTTGGTATTTTTGATTGGTAATATTTATATATGCATTTTATTTAATTGTTGTTTAGTACGAGGGATTTGATTTCTCATGCACAATACTTGAAAATCTATTTTGCCTTCGGTTTGATTGTTTTTTGCAAGCTACAACAAATACGAGTATAACAAAAAACATTTTGCTGTTGTTGTTGTTGTTGTTGTTATATGATGGCTAAATAAATTCAAGTACTGAACGTTTAACCAGAAATATTACACCAGCATATTGTTGAACAATTTTGTATGTTGGTTATTGTCTTTTGGAAATAAGTACTTAGAGCAAATAATATATATTCTACGTACATTTTTAAAAAGTACGATACAAATTACAAACAGACCACATTAAGAATACGGGCTGTTGGAATATGACAAACTTTGTGATCTTTACTTTTGTTTTTTGGTTTTTTTTTTAATTGTTTCGCACAAACTACTTGCATAATATTCTGGTTAAACAAAGTGTTTAATTTCATGGAGTTTAGTCTGAGTTTTTAATTAAGTTCTTTCTATCATTTTAGTTTAGCTATGCAGCTGTTATTGTTTTATATTAAATATACAGATTATAAGTACGTTCGGTTAGCATTACGAATCCAATTACAAAGTGAGGCCCACATCAACGGCAAGCTGACAATGTACAGTCCCACTAGAACACCACTGCGTGTAAACTACTCTTATTTGAAGTAAACAAAATTTTTAGGCAATTTTATGTTGAACTTTTTTTGTTTTTTTTTTTTTTGTTTTCCATTTTTTTTTTCGTTTTTTTTTTTTTGATTAAATATTTAGTCGTTTGTTTAACATAAACATTGAAAGCAAATTTAAAAAGTGGGTAACATTGAAATACAAATACAAGAAACTAAGTAAAACAAATACACAGTGGTAATGATTAGGTATCGGCTCTGCTTTTTATAATAGACACACAAACAATAGCGAGTGGATTATGATATGTTAAAACACATATACATACATGGATATGTATATATATATATATAATATGTGATATATGTATATAGTCTATATAGCATGTTTACATTTTGGATATTTTTGCAAACAAATGATATGTTTTAATTGAATAGTAAATTTAACAAGAAAACAAAAAAAAAACTTCAGCTATAAATTAAAATAACAAACAAAAACACGTAAAACCTTATTGATCGATTTGTTTTTAGGAGTAGTAGAGATTAATTTATGATTAATTTCAAAAACAACCAGTGTGACCGGTTTATTTAAATTTTATCATATTTTTACAATAAAAGTTTTAATGATATTCAAATAGAAGAAAGCAATAAAAGAAATATATCTAGCACTAAATATTGGGCGTAGTTGGTCACACTGATTGCAATATTATCAGGCTTGTTTCGAATTGCACTTTCGTTAAGATATTGCGAAAATTAGAAATTAATTTCAATTTCGCAAAATGTTATCGAAAGCAGAATCAGAAATAAACCTTTGATATCTGAATTTTCTTACAGTTATAACTAATGCTCCATTACTCCATGTTTACTTATCGAATCATATATACTTATATGGTCTATAGCTATAGTCTATAGACTACTAATAAAACTAGCTATTGATCGCAACAATTAATTCATTTAAACAACTAAAGTGCAATTACCAACTACATAATAAATCATTGTTTTTGTTTTCTGAATATAAGATAACTTTATCATACAAATTTGTAACGCAAAAAAACGATAATATCATAAGATTTAAAATTTCAACTATATTCTGGTTTTGGTTAGTTATATTGTTTGTAGTATATGTTATTATATAACTGCACACTTACCGATTGATAATATTATGGCTAAATATATATGTTTGTTTTGTATGTAATTATATTGGGGATCATAGTTTTGTTTATACCTTCGCATAACAGCGGTTAAAACTCATATAGAGTATGACTGCTATAATTATAACTACGTAGCGCAAAATCAACACTTTTGATCTAATCAGTTATCGGATTATTGAGCATTTAATAGCCTTTTTATTGTATTAATTAGTTGTTGTAGTTGTAGTTGTAGATGTTGTCCCATCCGCAATTTAATATGCAGTTGAGCATTGCTCTGGAGTCAGGAACACTTACCTATTGTACATAAGCACATCGGGTTTCCACAGTTTGTTGGGCGTAATACGTAAATCTTTGACGCCACCATATTCCGTTTCATTCCATCGCAAGTTGTAATCGTTCCATTCCTGTATTATATATATCAAATGTTTAAGTAACGATTTCATACTCTGGTAAGTACAATAACATTTACAGTCTAGTACAAAATAATGATTCAAAGTTAAATAATAAAGCGACGTGATCTTATAAGAAAGTGTTTTGAAGAATCGGGAGAGAGAGACAGAGCGTGTGAGAGAGAGAGAGAGAGAGAGACAATACGTATGTACAAGTATGAATATGAAAGAAAAGCTATGATGAGCACATGCACAAACAGGCACAGAAAGTACAGCTACGCACATGTTAAATAGTATGTTAGTGCTATGTTAACTCGCTGTTAACTTACAAGCTGTTGCGTTTAAACTTTAAAAATGCTAGCATAAACTCATACAGAAACTTGACAGCAAATTGAAACTAAGTTGGTTGCAGTTGGCCCCCACAACACACACACAATTCACACACAACACACACACAACTCACACACAACACACACACACTCCCACATACAAAAAGTCATACACACGACAAGTTTTATCAACATTTCGTTTGCCGTTTTTGTTATTGTCATGCGACCGCGACTGCCTGATCCTGTCCTTTCCTGTTCTGTCCTGTCTTGTCCTGTCTCGAGTCGCTCTATCTTTGCCTCAGGGCCAGGACTAGGCTCACTGGCAATCCTTTGTGTCATTTTGCGGTTGGCTGCTTGCCTCTTTGCTCTGTTTATGTGTTTATGTGTTATACTCTGCCTTAGAACTTGCAACTCGCGCTTTCCGTTTTTGCGGCCTTTTTTTGCCTACAAGTGGTTCGTTCTTGTCATAAAAGCAGCAAAGTTTCTCTCTAGTTTTTGCTATAGTTGGTCTTCTTGTTATTACAGTTGTTGTTGTTGTTGTTGTTGCTCCTCCGTGTGCTTTATAATTTACACACATTTGTGGCATTTTTAGAGCAAACAATTGTCTCGTTGCCTTTGGAAATAAATCCCCTTTTTAAATTACAAAAAATTTAATTACATGCCATGGTATTGCATTAAATTATGTATGTATGTTCTCCTATACATACATACATATACATATATATCTACACACTTTAAAAACTTTATACTTTGGTAGCATATACTGTTATTGTCTGCGGTTTTATGACAGCTGTAAAAACAGATGATGGTATTCACAACACAGAAATACTACCAGTTTTTCGTAACTACCTTTTCTACAAATGGACCAAATATTACGCAGCTTTGTGGCGTGTTTCCGGTCGAGATTTTCACATATTATTCGCATGTGCAAATTAACTATGCGAATACTTTTGGAATATGTTTAAGTCAGTGGCTTGAACATGAATTTTGTGGCAATGGAAACTGACTTTGCGAGTATTTAGTCATTTTGGTTCATTTTATTTTTGCTAAGTTGGTATTTTGAAACTTAAATAAGTCTTAAAATTGTTTGGAGTTGGGTTTCTAATTCTACGAATCATTAATTTTTTAAACTTTTGATGCACTTTTTAAAGCATTTTCCATATTTGCGAAGAATAGGTGTCTTTGCATTGTTTGAGACATATTTATAAGTTTAAAAGTTAATTGAAGTTTCAAGTGTATTCCATTAAGATACATAATTATCTCATACTTTGATTCGGTTTTTACGAGTTTAAGCACATTAGAGTGTAATATAAATGCTAGGTTTATATGTTTGGTAAATGTTTGCTCTGACTAATTTTCCGAAAATCGAAACAGTCATTCTGGTTTTGGTCTCAAATACCAATGAAAAGTTTCAGAATGCGATTTCCGGTGCCGTAGCTTAACTTTTTTGCATAATTATTTAAGAAAAATACATTTAAAGCTGTCAAATTCCATACAAATCGATCCATTTTATCGTTATCGGTGCTGTTAACGTTAACAGAGAAGTAGGGTTGTCGCATTTTGGAGGCGCTGTTGAATATTTTGACCGATTTTTTGTCAAAAATGTTCACCAGCAGCGTTAAAAACAATTATTTTGCTACTCTGTTAACGTTTACAGCACTGTTAAGGACCTTTTTAATGTTTTTAACATATATTCCTGCAAAGAAATCAAGCTCCGCCACCGGAAATAGCATTCTGAAATTTTTTCGAATTTTTTAGACCAAAATCAGAATGATTGGTTCGGTTTTTGGAAAAGTAGCCAAAGAAAATATTTACCGAATTTTTTTGTTAATTTCAAATTTTTGAAATTTATATTTATTGAAATAGGTGTTACCTATGCCAAGACTGTATCAAAACAGCATACATACTACAAAATATCATACTACGTATTTATTTGATGGAAGCATCCATTACAGTACTTGGTTTTCATGTGCCTATCAAAAAATATGTCGTGCGCAATTTAGGTTACATTTTAGCCGTGAATTTAACGCTTGTCCTGCAACACAATAAGTACAACTGTTGCACGGTAAGGGCGCAAATGGAGTAAATTGATCAATCATAAGCCATCAATCAAAATGGCTAACGGATGCTTAAAAACAAGAAACATGCTGCACGAATCACTTTTAGGACTTTTGCAATTGTTAAACCGAAAAATTACAAAGTACAGGCCACAGCTTACGTTGAACATATGGCATGGGTCTTCAGTTAATCGCCGCAGGGGGGAGAGTTCAATCGATGTGTTAAATAAATAATTTAATTAATTTCGCAAATTGACAGCGCTTGACGAGTGTTGAAAAAGCCCAATGCCGGATATAAATACAAGATTGCATGCAAAAATCATGTAAAACTTCACCTCCCCCCTTATTCGTTTTCGTTCAATGATGCGCATATTACATCTGCATATATTATTTTTTATAGCACTCATACACACAACACACACACACACACACACACACACACACACTTGTGACATGCATATGCAATTTTTATTTGGACCTTACACTAACATAAATATTATTAAAAAAAAAGTAAATTAAATGATATTTGAGACATGCGGCAGGCAGATATATACGAGTATATTTTTTACGGCTAACTGAACGATGCAATTTAAAAATTGTTGTTTTCGGTTGGTTTTCATGCAATATTTGTGTGTTGGTTGTTCATTTGTTGTTGCAGCTGTTTAGAGTTTGTTTTTTGTTGTCTGGCATTGTTTATGTGTTTGTTTTTAGTTGCTCTTAATTAAAATGCCAAAAATATATAAACAAAATATATATATATAAATATATATGTATATATATACATAATATAATATAATATATTTGAAGTAAAGCTAAAAATGAAAAATCAAAACAAACTATGTTTTAAAAGATATTTTGCTACTTAAAAACGTATTTGAAAACTAAATAGAAGAGAATAAATAGAAATCAGACTGCATTATGCTTTAGCTAGATAAATAGTTTTTAATTAATGTATTATGTGGGTATATATGTGTAATAATGTAGATATATATTTAATAAAGCGCATTGATTTAAATACTTAAAATTTAAGTTTTTTGTTTTTTTTTTTTTTTGTTTTTAAAAGCAAGGTGTTTAAATAATTTATGACACACGTACAAAGCAGAATCAAACTATTAAGTTGGCCGATATTTGGAATGTTAATAGATTGTAGATACTTTACAATAAGATTGCACTATATGTATATAGAGCAGAGGGTGGAAACAATGGATAATACAAAACAAGTAGATAGTTTGAACAGTTTCAAATCTGTAAAAATTTCTTGTAGTTAATTGGGCAAAGCGGTTCATGAAGATAGTTGAAGATAGTTCAGTTAGAAAACAGTCTAAAAACATTGAGTGCTATTCGATCAACTTATAGCAATATAGTAATATGGCCGTGTGTGCATAAATTATGAGCAGGCAAAACTTAATTCATTAGCTATGCCTGCCAGCTAAACTAACTACAGACTAGTATGTGTTTTTGTTTTTTTGTTTTTTTAAATTTAATTTTATTTTCTAAGCTGCTGGGCATAGCTAAGAAAAGTTTAATTATTCTATTTATGGATGTGGTATTAAGAGCATATGATTTATTTAATATGTAACTATATTTAAGGTTTTGTATATTTAGATGACTTTTGAGTTTAAGTTGAAACTTACCAACGAAAGCCAAAGATTCGTTATAAGTAGTTGATTTTTCTCGTCCTACAAACGCATTTGTTTGTTTTTTTTTTTTTAATTGTTTACAAAATCAAAAACAATAGAAAATTCAAATGAAAACAAAGCAATGGAAAATCATACGAAAACCAAATATAAGTTAATTAAAGTCAAAAGTTAAAAAGAGCAGAGCATGATAATAGAAAGTTTTTATATATTTTGTTTTATGAGTTTACAAGAGATTTTTTTTTTTGTGTTTTTCTTTTTCTTTTATATTTATGTATTTATGGCGTTGTTTTTGTGATAAGATTTTCTGCTCGCTTCTGATCTTGATACGATTTGGCTTTTATGTGACTTGTACATCTGTTTGAGGTTAAAGGTGTCACAATGTGGTTTGTTGGTTTCAACAGTTTGTTTAGTTAGGTGCAAGAAAATAAAAGTAGTTTTTGTTGTTGTTATTTAAATATTGTAGTTGGATTGAAGCATTGAGTTTTGTTCTGTGCTGCCTTGAGTATACAATTGTAATTGTAAGTTGCCTTTCTCAGGCATTGCTCAATGCACAATGACCGAATAAAATGGCACAAAACCAAGGAAAATGCTATCAAAACTTTGTTGGCTTACACAAAGCTGGCCGAAAACTTAGTAGAGTCGCATGGCCTTGTCGTAAAACCAAATCCAATACCCAATTTTAATCTGCTGGTGGGCGTACATGCATACATATGTATGTATGGATGTATGTAGATGTGTAGGCATACATACATACATATGTAAGTATGTTGGAAGTACAACATTCTCAGTCTGAGTGCAGTCCTTTGTCCATTTTAGCAATTTGCTTAGCATTTTATCTGATGTGGGCATGTCTGTGTAATAAAAACTTTGAACTAGGTATCAAAACCCATTTATCTTTATACAAATTTTAATTAAAGATATTTTATGCTGGCCCATTGTCACTCACGAAGACAAACACGTTGATATTCTGATTGTCTGCCAGTCTGTCAGTCTGACATTCTGTCAGTCTGTCAATCTGTTAGTCTGCTGCATGATAGAAAATTTAATATCCAGTTAACGATGGTTCCGTTTATTGTTGTTGCTAGCAATGCATTTAAAGTTTCCTTTTGCCTAAACAGCACGGCATCTGCATATAAAAGCTAAAGCTAAGGTAACTGTGTCATTAATAACTTGACAGTGTATACAAAAAACAACAAAAATATAAAAAACAAAAATGAAAATCGTTGCGGCCCAAAAAGAAGAACAACAACTTGGCCCAGTTAGTGTCTGACAGCAGCTGCAGTAACGACTTGAGCCATTAAAAGATACATGAAAGCTGGCAACGTTTTGCCATTTGGTTCAGGATGCCCGCAGATCTGTAATGATATGCAGGGAGCAGAGAAGAGAATGGGGGGAGGGGTTTGTACGACGACTGTATTCCCCACTCAGTTAGGCCACTTAACGTTTTTGGGGTAAGCCAATATGCGAGAACTTCCTCTTGACGTCAAATGCCATAACGTCTATATGTGTATGTGATATGTGATATTTGCCTGTTGACACCTTATAAAAATGGCGGTTTTGTGCAAATTTCATGTTTATGACAGGCAGTTTGCTAAGCACACTTCCGCAAGGATACTACACACATACCCCCTTCCCACGCCCCTACACCCCCCTCATCCCAGCTTGCAATTGGTAAAGGAGCTGGTATGTCTTGAAAATGTCGACGACGTCAACACTGACGCATACTAATGACATTTTGTTCGCTTGTTTTTATATACACTTGTAGAGGGTATTATAATAATGTTCCGAAATGTGTAACTCATTCAAACATTTTGCGACCTTATATCAAGCATCAAGACGACCCTAGTCGATATAGCCACGTGCAGCTGTCTATCTGGCCTGTTCCCATTTCCGAGCACTTCTCGTTTGGAATAATTTTCGATTATGTGATTCTGTTTTCGATAGAAATAGCAATCGTTATTCCTTTTTAAGGACAAGCTTGAATACTTTTCATTTCACAGTTTCAAAAGTAAAGCTATTTTAAAGAATATTTCATTGATATACGGAATTCAGAACAGCTAACATGTTCGGAATTGGAAATAGGAACAGTCCGGTATGCCTCAGTTTCGACCTGTTCTGCATTCCAGTTGTCGATCAAAAGGTAAAGCATACTTTTAGGAGAGTCCAAGAAAAAAAAAGAATATGAATTCATATGAAAACTAAGGATTGTTTTTGTATTCACTTTTCTGTGGAATATATTCGAAAGTGGAATTGGCAACAGGGCTATATGTTAGTCAAACAATCGCTGATTCTTTTTGTCAAATGCAGAAACTGGTTGAATCGGATCATATCATATCATATTAAAAATTCAGTTGTATCTTAATTTTGCAGTAATCCCATGATACTATGTGTGCAAGGGTATTTAATCTTTGCTTATCCTCTCAACTTCAATATTTTTTTTCTTTCTTTTTAAATCAATTTGTAAAATTTGAAGGCATCATTTGCAACAAATGACATTTGCATTAAATACGCTCTCCACTCTTTCATAGTAGCATACACATGTAGCAACTTGGCTTAATCGTGTTATATACAAGTAAGAAGTACGAAGTACATCCTAATATGCACATTAGGTAGAACCATAGAAGGCAGCATCAAGAACTTTCTCATTGCCTGCATAAGCTTTATAGATTTATTTTGCATTAACGTGCCAAATTGTTTTTAAATGAGTTTCTAATGAGCCAACAATTGCCGTTGTTGTCGTCTGTAGTCACAATCCAAATCCCGCTATGCTATATATGTACACGTACATATATGTATATAGACGCCGACTTTTATGATAAATGTTCAAGTAAACTTGCTGTAAATGGGGTATACATATGTCTGGGTAGACATATATGCTCCATTCAAGGACAAAGTTTGTTGGCCTTGGCATCTGTGTCCCTGTTGCAGTCCCTTTTTTTTTGGCCATACTCCTATCTCTTTTCTAACACTGTACTTAATGCCATGACAAATAAGTGTGTGATAAGTATGCGTTGTTTGGATGTTGGCCAAATTGTTGGATGTTTTAGTTAACAGTAATAAAATTGAAATTAAGCTAAGAGCTTCAAACGTGTAACAATAATAATATCTTAAGTATTCTAATTTTATGTACTGAACAAAGCATAGTTCTAGAGTGTCTGATATGTTTATAAAACTCAGTTGCAGTCAGATGATGTGTATATCTTGATTATCTCACTATGTTGAAATAAGACACAAGACGACAAAATGCTGAAAATATTGAACAAAATCATATTCAATTAAATAATTGTTAATTGTGATCAACCTCAGAAGACTCTGTCATATACGGGGGTGTCACGGAAATCTCTAGAAATTTTGGCTTTGGTTGGTTTGTAAATCTCTTGAAAAAACCGTAGGTGTCACAGAAGTTCGAGAGGTTTCATATTTTCGAACTTTTGAGTTTGAAAGCAACAGATGTTTGTTTTTTTATTTTAACTTTTATCACAAAATGTATTGCACAAAAACTGAAAACGTGAAATTCAAAGCAATTGTAAAACAAAAAACAGTTTTTTGTCGTCTCGGCCCTTTTAAACTTTATTCATTTCTAAGCGAACGTGTCTTGATTTCTATTTTTTTCAAAAATATATTACTAAAATAAGGCTATGCCTAAATCTATGCACAAAAAAGTTTCAAATTATGGAAAATAAATTGAAATTGAAAATCAAATACGTATGTGTATATACAATCCTATAAGTTGAATATAAGCCTATGTGGGAAATTGAAAATCAAATTAGTATGTGTATATGCAATCCTATAAGTTGATTATAAGCCTAGGTGGGCGTTGCTTAAACGGTTAATTGCTTGGTACTGTTTCATTGTGCCCTGGAATTGTTGATTGCCAAGCTATGAACTTTTGGCTTTGTGAAAATCTAACAAGCAGCTATTAGCAACTTAAGCAGCTTTTAAGTGCATGTCGCACTTCAGGGTTTCTACTTGCATATTGTTCAGCCTTTCAGAAATCTTTAGATATTTGCCTGTGACACAATTCTATGGCTAGTCATTTGGTTCGTTATTGTGTGGCTAAGAGGGAGAGGGGTTGAGGTGTGGCGTGTTGGCCAAGTGTAACCTGAAAAGTCATTACGACACCACATAGAGACTTTAGTGTTGCCGAAATATGCTAATGACTTTATTTCTTAACTTTGATGCTGCTGCTGATGCTGCCAGGGCCACAATGTGCATTTTAATGTCCTACCAAAAAGAGGTTGCCTCACTCTGAATCTGACTCTCACTCTGACTCCGAGTTCAAGACCAGCTCACGTACGCCTCTCGAACGCCTCGAACGTTTGGTAATTTTGCCAATGACACTTTGCCATGTGCTGGCTTCTGGTTGCATTTCCTATTTCCACAGCTGACTGACATGCTGGGGCCATCAATGTTAAAAGCACCATTATCATCATCATCATCAACAACACGGTATAAAAAACACACGTTCTTGGCAGCTACTGAGCACGTTACCACACTATGCATACGTATACTTAATATGCCTCTTCCCTGTGACTTTTTAGCGTGCAAAATTTTTGATTTTAAATCAACAGTATGACAGGTTTAGCTAATATGGCATAATTGATAAGGTAATATATGTATATATAGTATATTTATATATATTATTATAGTTTTGTTATTAAATATGTCATACATAGACGTATACATCTAGGACTTTGTGAACTATAGACTATCAGGCCTGTTCCAAATTCAGTACGTTTTTTGCAAAGTGAAAACGTATGAATTCCAAACGTTTTACGAATTACTGTTCTGATTTCCGAACGGATTTGAGTTTTCATAGTAAAAAGTCTATTTAGTTGTCATTTGAATCGAGAACACCTACGTTTGCTTGCACGTTTTCACTTTTGTTTTACAAACAGTTTTTCAATTTAATATTATAAATATTATTTGACTTTATTCTAATAAATAAATTAGCTAAATCTTTTTCAAATAAAATGAAAAATATAAGAAAATTTAGTTTAAGTATTTGTTTTTTGTAAATCCTCATTCTGCAGGCAAAAAAGTAAAAATTTTATAAACGTAAACGATTGACGTTTTCAAATTTTGAACGGAATTCGAATTCACAACAGGCCTGTTTATCTATCATATATCTAGAATTCAGGCTAGGATTAAGGCTAGAATTCAAGCTAGTTTTCAGGCTAGAATTCAAGCCAAAATTCAGGCTAGAATTCAGGCTAGAATTCAGGCTATAATTCAAGCTATTTTTCAGGCTAGAATTCAGGCTAGAATTCTGGCTAGAATTATGGCTAGAATTCAGGCTAGAATTCATACCGTTTTATTCTTCAAATTCTAAGTATTTAGAATTTCTTATGTATTCTTAAAATCAGTAAAAATAGGATTACCAGAAAATAATAACAAAAAGCCTTTAATTAAGTACAAAATAGTTTCGTCCTTTCAAAAATCGTCCTTAATATATCAAATTTGTACTTAAAAGAAGCTATTTTGTAGTTTTTGGCGCTTGTGTGTGTGTAAGCCATAAATAATTAGTAAACTAATTAGCAAAATTGACAATGTGGCGAAGAGCAGCTAAAAATGTCAGTGCTAAAATTCATAAAGCTGCATGGAATCGGCTGCATAATTTATGCAGTTTTGCAAATCAACAAATTCAGCGGTTTTTCCATCTATCAAATGTAGAAGTGCATAAATCAATTTGCTGATAATCTAAATGAAAATACCTTGAAATGTAATAAATAATCAATTTGAATTGCTTCAATTAACAGTTGTTTTGTGTGTGCTGCACATTAAAGCCAAATCGATCGGATCTGTAATATGTTTCTACTTAAATATACAATATATATATATATAAGTAATTTTTAGTTAACTGTTTTAAAGTTTTAAAATTTGTGTATACATTTATGTATAGTACGAGTATAATTGTATACAAAGTGAACACCTAGTTTAGTTATATTTGGTTTTTTTTTTTAGTAAAATGCTTATTTAGTTAAACAACATGCATGCCGTCTTTTGTTGTTGTTGTTATTGTTATTGTTGTTGTTAATTATATGTAAGTATATATATATTTTTTTTTTGTTTGTTCAGTTTAATTTATTTATTTTTAATGAATTTAATTCAGATGCTGAAAAACGTTTAATGACATGTACCCAGCAAAAATTGAAGTTATTCAGACATTATCTGTAATATATACTCGAATATTAGTAAATGATTAGTAAGACACGCACACACACGCACACACATACAATATGCACACCAAAATGGGGTTGCAGTTTAAAGAGTAGGCATATAGGAAAGCAAAAAGTCTATAATTAAATGAGTTAAATTAACATGGAGTTAAGAATAATATTAATGCTAATCAGTTTTAATTGAACGCGTATTTTAATCTTGGGCATTAATATGTGTTATATGCGCTTAGTAGCTGTTTTTTTTTAATTTTTTTTGACATATAACGCTTTGTTTGGAATATGTGTTAATAATCCCATTTATTAGTCAATCGATAATTTGACAAAATTTAATTATATTTTAAGTTTACAATGGAATTGATTTAAGAGTACTCTTGCTATTTATTGAAAACCTTTAAAACGGTTTTAAGATAACATTTAGACTATGACGTTTATCTCAAGACGATTTTAGTTAAGTTCTCGCTTCTAGGAAATCTCTCTACTTCTCTTCTTAACGAACAAGAACTTAACGGAAAAACGTCATGACGTTAAATCATTGTCTAAACACGCACAAGCTATTGTTGTTGTAAGCTCAAATTACTAAGAAATTTATATAGAATGTTTTTACTTGTTACTAGCTATTATATGGTTTAAAACATTGAAGAAGTCAACGTTATGACTTCAAATCTATGAAAAAAGTTTATTTTTTTTTTAAAAAAGATCATTTTTTAATTACTCAAACAAATTTTAAATTCCAACAATTATGTCACAAATTTAGCAGAATTTAAGCGCACTTCTTTCCATTTTTATATTAAGCAATCATTGGTTTTAAGTGGATCATAACTTTGCATCGCAAAATAACAAAAGAAATTAGCAAAAAAAAAACTTTTGAGAATAAAAAACATTTATTTAAATCAAAAACATTTATATATAAATAAATGTATGTTTATATTATGTAAATCACACAAAGACAACGACAAAAACGCCTAGACACGCTGTTAAACAAAAAAACAAAATAAAAATGGTTTATAACATTTAAAATTTTAGCTTTTTGTTTCTGTTTTTGTTTTTGTTTTTGTTTAGTGCTCTATGCAGAAATGATGCAGGTATTTTGTGTGTTTTTTTGTACTGTTCGTTTTTACAACAATTATTTAGGTTTCAGTTTTAGAGGTGAACAAACAGTTTGGAAAATTGAAAATTGTTGTTGCAGTCATAAATCTCGCTTATGAACAAGGCTGAAGCGAGTAAAAAGCGCTATTAATTTTATTGAAAAGGGTTTTTTGATCAATTGCACCAGCTTCAGGTGTGCACAAGCAATGCGTAAAAATTGTTGCTATACATAAATTTTATTTATTTCGCATATACCGTAGCCAAAAAAATTTGCTTGAAAAGTGTATCAAATTGTGCAAATTAGAGGCAGCTGTGTCTTTAAAGTATATATATACAATCCGGAGCTGTATCAAATATCGAGTGAAACTGCTAAAGTGCATTGCTATTACAATCTCAGATACTTTAGAATTTTGTTTGCCCAGCAACTTGCACTGCGATAAATACGAATCAAATCCACAATTTCAAAGATAAAGTTATACATTTTCAACCAGAATAAGCTCAGAAGTCAAATGAAGCGACTGATAATAGGTATCTTTTAGTCGAGCACTCTGTACAAGAGCAATCTTATTGATTTATTTGTTTACTTTTGCGGTTGGAGTATTCTATGGCAATTTATGCCAATTAAGCAGTGCTCTTGTCCATATGGCAGGCAGTTATAACGAGGCCAGAACCCATGTCCATGTCCATGGCTAAATGAAAATGTATAAATCAAAGATTTTTTGGAGCTGAGATACAAGAATAAAAACGAAACTGTGGACTATCAGAGAATGTTTTTTGTGGGGGCTGTTGATTTTTTGTTTGGAGTATAAAAACCACTTGCAATTTTGTTGCACAAATTTGTTTTCCAATTTATTTATTGTTATTTTTGGTTTATTTCAACTATTTATATATATTTTTGTTGTTTTTTGTTTGTTTTTGAAGTGTTTATATCGTTTACTTTTAATTAAAGTGACATTGCAGTTTTGCACTAACAAAAGAATTGTAGTAGTATTATTTAATGGTGTTTCACAGCAAAAAATATATATATGTATATTTCAATTTACTTTAAATATTATTTTTTCACACATATATATATATATATATATATATATCGAGACAACACATATTTGATAAAGGCGCTCTCCAAAATTAATAGGTTAGATTATTAAATAATGCTTGTGTCGAAATCGAATCAAAAAGTTACTGGCACTTTATTTGCCAACGTTCAACATAAAACAAAAACAAAATCAATACAAAATTATAAATATAGCATTAAGGAAAGAAAAACCCTATCGTTTAATAAAAATGACAGACAAACAGGTGCTAAGCAATTTGACGGCTGGTACATGTCACTTACCAAATTTAACCACGCATTTGTGGTCAGAATCTGATTCTTTTCGTCCTATAAGAAACGCAAGAGCTCGTAAATGTATCTGTTATAATCTTTTTGGTTTTTAATTAAAAATTTTCACTAGATTTCGTAACCATCGCGACGGCTATGTTCAAATGCATAAATTTGTATATGAAGTGAGCAAAATACATGCACATCCAGTTACCTCATTAGCTTAATGAGTTACGCTATTCGCAGCTATTTTTATTTTTAAATATTTGCAACAACAATACAAAAATTGTACTATTTCAAATTTGGTGTATTTTCCTTGCTCGTTGTAAAAATATATATTTTATGTTGTACAAAACTGCAAACAAACAAATTTGTTGCTCTGCGGTTCGGTTTACGTTACGAAGCAAAGTTTTTTCTGCTAGCTTTGGTTTGTATGCCAGGTTTTTTGGTTTAATCACATTATTTTCAACTTCAAATTAAAACATTTTTATACTCTTGCAGAGGGTATTATAATTTTGTGACGAAATGTGTATTGCATTGAAGGAGACGACTCAGAAAAAAAGTAACTTGTATATTCGTGATCAGCATCAACAGCCGAGCCATGTCCGTCATGTCCGTATAGTTGAATTGGCCAGATCGCACTACTATAAAATATAGCTGCCATATGAACGATCGGTTGAAAAATTAGTTTTTGTATGAAAAACTTTTTTTTTTCAAGATAACTCACCCAAACTCACTAAACCCAAGTTTCAAGACAGTTTATACATGATGACAAAATTTCATCAATTTCTGACGACTATATCTTATAGCTGCCATAGGAACGTTCGGTTGAAAACTTAGTTTTTGTATGAAAAACTATTTTGTTTTTCAAGGTAACTCAACCAAACTCACTTAACCAACGTTTAAAGACAGTTTATACATGATGACAAAATTTCATCAAAATCGGACGACTATATCTTATAGCTGCCATAGGAACGATCGGTTGAAAATAAGTTTTTGTATGAAAAACTTTTGTGTTTTCCAAAATTACTCGACCAAACTGACTTTATTTAAATTAAAGCACGTTCTCCACATGTTGACAAAATTTTATAAGAATCGGATCACTTTATCTTAAAGCTGCCATAGGAACAACCAGTTGAAAAAAAAGTTTTCCTATGCAAATCTTTTCTGCAAGGGTATATATCTTCGGCACGCCGAAGATAACATTGTTACTCATAGTTTCAATTTCTTTTTTGTTTTGAATTACGAGATTAAGCTAGCACGTTTTTACACACGCAATTTAAATAAGTTTGTATGCAAATTTGTTCTTTAAAGCAAAAAACGGACATTGTTAATTTTTTAATTTCGCACATGCAGATTTTGATAGAACACTGTTATCAGTACATAATTAGGTTGTTGTTTGACTAACTGAGTCAAACTAAAAAAGATTAAAATGAAAATCCTTGAAAAAATACATAAATAAAGACAAATAAACGTCAGCTGGAAAGTTTTGACGATGGGTACATGTCACTTACCAAAAGCTAACCACGAATTAGTTAACAGAATCTGATTTCTTATATTTTGAAAATTTTCTATATACATACATATATATGCTTTACATATACATATATGCCACACATTTAAAAAACCGTCGCGACGTTTCAAAATAATAACTCCAGATAGCCTTTGAAACCTTTCTTAATAATTTGCGATTATAATGTTTTTAGTAGATTATTGTTGCAGCTACAGCTGCTTCAGAATTTTGACAGAACTTTTCATTTGGCCTCTACAAATGTCAAACTTACCACATCAATGATTTGCTGCAATGTCAGTCCAAATTTGACTTCCAGTGGCTCCGATTCATTGGCAACGGGTCGCTCCAGAGTGTTGTAGGTGGAAAGCAGGTGATTGAGTAAACGTTTCTCGTGTGGTCCCTGACAGCTTTCTGCAATAACACAAACAAAATTTGTTTTTAGCAATTAGTTAGGGCATGTTTTAACTCAAACTGTGATTTATGTTACGTTTTACGTTTTACGTTTATGCCACATTCATACCAAATTCGTATAATAAGCCAGCTCAGTTATTGGCAGCTCATTAAAATGCTATTAAAAATCTTTCAGCTCTAAACAATGATGAGTTTCTGACAGCCAGCTAATTGGACCAAAATGTGTGTGTTTGGCCCCATGTTGTTGCCCATAAAACAAGGCATATATGCGTTATGTGTGACATCCATCAGGATTTGAGTTGCTGCCAGCAAATTGGCAAGGTTGAAATTTGTAAAATTTGACATACAAAAGTTTGACCGACATGAAAACAAATTATGTTTCTATCAGAATTAATTGAAGGTCAAATCTTGATGGAAAATATAAAAAGGTTTTTTTTTTTCTTTTTCTAATAATAATAGGAAATTTTTAATTGCTGTGGCTGCAAATTACGTACATCTATACGACTACAACTTATTCTCTTTCTATGTCTCTCTCTCGCTCGAGCGTATTTGTTATACCCTTGCAGAGGGAACTATAATTTATATATTCTTGATCAGCCGAGTCGAACTAGCCATGTGTGTCTGTGCTTCAGTGTATATGCAAAGCTGCCATAGAAACATTCGGTTTAACAATTAGATGCACGAAAAACTTAGTTTAAAGACGTTTTTAGCATGTTGACAAAACTTTATCAAAATCGACTTACTATATCTTATAGCTGCCATAGCAACAATAGGTTGAAAATATGTTTTTGTATGAAAAACTGTTGTTTTCCAAAATAACTCAACCAAACTCACTATGTCTAAGTTTTAGCACTTTTCACACATGTTGACAAAATTTCATCGAAATCGGACCTCTATATCTTCTAGCCGCCATAGGAAAAATCGTTTGAAAATAAGTTTCTGCATGAAAAATTTTTGTGTTTTTCAAAATATGTCGACCAAACTCACTACATCTAAATAAAATCACGTTCTAAACATGTTGACAAAACTTTATCAAAATCGGATCACTATATCTTATAGCTGCCATCGGAACAATCCGTTGAAAAATAAGTTTTCTTATGCAAAACTTTTCTGCAAGGGTATATATCTTTGGCACGCCGAATATAACATTTCTTTCTTGTTTGTATACACATTGGTCTCCAACAAACTCGCTGGTACTTAATTTTATAATAATACACACTTGCTTTATATAAAGCATAAATCGGGCGCTTGAATCTTATAGGTGCTATTGGAAAATCGGTGGAATATTTATATTTTTTGGGCAAAAGTTTTCTGCAAATCTATTGAACCTGTTAAGGTCTAACTAGCCTAACATTTATTGTCAGCGAAAAGTCAAAATTCATCACAAATTTAGATAACTTATTGCAGCATTTTTGATAAAGGTTTGACTGGAATCAAAAGGACTATACTTTCCTTATGACTTATGCTTATATGAAACAATAATATTATGGAGAAGAAGAGAAGCAATCTAAAGTCTCTGCACTTAATTATGCACATTCTCAGAAGTACAGCAGCTTGCTATTAATATCATATCCAATATCAGATTACTTCACATCGCTAAATAGCCACACCTAGATTCAACATCACTTGCTTAATGGCAATTGTAATTAATATTGTTTCGCGGTTAAGCTGAAACATAAAGTTTATTGCTTTAATGGGTCATCTTAATCTACAAGTTTTTTTGCTCACAATTTGAACTCAATGTCAAAGTAAACTATGACACAAATTACGTATTCGCCACGTGTTCGAGAGTCTTTGGCAAATTGCAGTTGCAGTTAAAAGCAGCTGGCCCGCAACATGCACACAATGCACATCACAATAGTAATTAACAATTTACTGACACACACACACACACACATACACATAAACAAGCAGTCATGTGTATGAGTTTGTCAGCAATTTTTTGTTTTTTTTTTTGTATTTTGGTGATGTTGCCACTGCCATTTGCAGCAAGGTTAAAAAACTCATAAATTTTTGAAGAACAACAAAAGAGAGAGGAAAAAAAACAACAAATGCAGAAGCTGAGAGCATTTGTACTCGTAAAAACACTCAGCATAAAAGGTGCAAAAATGGAAATCACAGCGCCAAATGTCACAAAAAACGAAAAGCAAAAACACCAAAAGAAGTTAAATAGTTTTAAATCATGCAAAAGGACGACCCATGAGACACACAGTGTGTGAGTGTGTTAGAGTGTGTGTGCGAGTGTGTGTATGTTAGAGTGTGGGTGGCTGTGTCCAAATGACAAGTGTACAGCAAGGACAACTGCAGCTAGAGAAGTTGTACAACTGTCGCCGAAGGTCAAATTGATCAGGACACTGAACGTAACTGGGTCAGAGCAATTCAGGCGCACAATAGAATTAAGTTAAGCACAGCTAAATTGAATATACTATGTATATATATAGTTGACTATATATGGTATACTATACTATGTACTTATTAGTGTTACTTACAAAATGCTGTCAAGAGAATGAATTCGACTCAGGAGTCCTTCAGCTCACTTTCGCCTGCATATTAATGCCTCATATAATAAACAGAATCTGTTCACAGTTCACCTTGACAAGAATTGCTACGTAAAGTACATTATTCGGCTGTTGGATGTTGGCTGTTGGATGTTGGTTGTTGGTCAGTTCCAAGTGGTTTGCCCAGCCATGTCAAATTCATGACCAGTTCACTGTCCCAGTGTCCTGGCTTGCATAATTTACAGTTAATGCCAACATAAATTCGATTGCACAGCCTGACGGCTCCCTAATGCATTTATGAATGAGCTTCAGCTTCTGCTTTTGCTACTGCTTCAGTTTTTGCTTCTGCTGCACAGTTTGTTCAGGCCTGGTCAATATTTACACACAGAGCAGCGGAGCAGGTGGCTGCTTGTTTTTCGTTTGCCGTGCTTGTGTCCTTAGTCCTTTGTTACACCTCTTTTTATGGTTCTATTTTACTTGACAACACGGCCGTAAGCCACAGTGGCCTGCTACTACCCGTCATTTCACCTAATTGCGTGTAAATAGTTTTCTCAATTGAGTTGTCAATTTGCGACGTGTGCCGGTTAAGCGTGAGCTATCCTATCTTTTTTGTCACCTTACCTCACCTCACCTCACCTCACCTCACCTCACCTCACCTCACCTCTCACCTCACCACAACTCACCTGACCAACCACTCAACTTACCGCACAGGCTCGTAAATTTTCAACTCTTTTTCCTTAGCTCAAATATTTGTCATGGCCGTTTTACGGTCTATTATAAAACACTGTCTACTGCTTTCAAGTGGCAACAGCAACAACAACAACAAGGCCAATAGAAGCCAAAACCATCGTGCTGTACTTAATAGCTGTCGTTTCGGGTTAAGCTATAGACTACTTCTACCGAATGAGCTTTTTAAATGGTTGAGTGACCAAAGCGATAGTTAACTCACATTGCTATAGAGTTCTTTTTATTAAAACAACATAATATTTTATATGCGATGAACATTTTATAGTTGTGCAATTGTATGCAAGAATGGAGGCAGCTCTGATCTTATAAAGTGATCGAGTCGAACAAGACATGTCCGTCAATCTGTATTATCGCTTCGGTTTTAAAGATTGTGCAAATGAGACATATAGAAAAACCTTTGCGCAGGTCAAGTTAACTTACACTATTCTGTACTTAATCAATGGTTTTTTATACTCTTTTTAAAAAAAAGGAAAAAGAGTATATTGGTTTGTGAAATGTTCTTCTGTCCGTCTGTCCGTCCGTATAAACACAGTTTTTTCCACAGTTTTAAAGCTAGAGCAACCAAAATTGGTATACATGTTGGTATATACCATAGGCAGACAAAGTGTTAAGATCTACCCAAAGAGTATATCGGAGTTGGGTGTATCCGACTTACTTGTTATTCTTATTTTATGACAACAAACTGTCGTTTTTGAATTGAAGAATTATTTGTACTAAATTTAAGAATATATAAAGGAGTAAATACTTAGAATTTTAAGCATAAAACATTTATAATTCTAGCACTTTTTTTCTGAGTGTAGCAGTGCTTGCAACTCTACGCGCTTGCTCACTTTCAGAACTGTTCCAAATTCCACTTACGAATGAATTTGCATAAAAATGTTCAAGTAAGAGAAAGAAAACTAATGATTTATGTTGAATCCTGCTCCGAAAAGTATGCTACATTCTTTTCTGATAGAATTGTGTCTGCTCAAATGTAGAAAAATGTTGCATTTCAAATTGAGAAATGATATAAAAATGTGCTAGTCGATAGAAATTGGCTATATTTTTACATTGGTGTCATTTGAAGACAGTTTAAGCTGGCAAAATAAACACATACCTACCCATGCACCCCACATTCCCCCAATTGCTCCATGTATCCCACAAGTGTTGATAATGCAGTCGGAGAGCAATTTTTATTATTTCTCAGCTTAATGATATGCAAATACATGCAAAGACAATGGCAAAGACAACAAACTCGACATTAACAAAAATAAAAACAAGAATAAGACGCTGTTAATTGTCTGCTGGCCTTTGTTGTTCTGTCCTATACCCATTAAAAGTTAAGCTGAGGGGTATATTATAGATGTGCAACTGTTACAGACTGAAGAAGGTCGGAGCAGTATTGCATGTCGAGTTGATTGTTGATCTTTGAGATATCAATGTATTATACCCTATCTTTTCCTCTTTTCTTCACTTATTTCGTTAGTTTTTCTTGTGCTTTGAGGCTACTTTAAGGTATCTTTTAGTCGTGCATTCTTCACGATGCCATTGTAACTCGTTATTTGTTATTGTTGCTGTTGCTGTTAACATTTAATTAAACGTCTTTTGCTGTCTTAAGCGTGACATACTCTTCGGCGACGTAATTACGCGCCATTTTCACTTGTCTAAACGAATTTTTCACAAATTCTAATAGAGTCGGCTGCTGTCTCTTTCTAACACACTCGGAGCATTATTGTTTAATTGCAATTAGTGCGAAACAGGCAGCTCACAAAATGATTATTACGAGCCCGTGTGTCGACTCATGCATAATGCAAAGGCTGTGCCACGCCTTCAACACATAGAGACACACACAAACACACACACACGCTTACACACATTGCAATTAGGTTGCAAATGCCTAGCACCCATTGTCCTTGTTGCTGTTTTGTTGCTGCTGTCGAAGAGCGTGTTGAAAATATCTACTTGAAGTGTATGCCGCCACTTGACTGCTCCGGTCTTCTGCTCCAGCTCCCGCTGCCCACATCTGCCTCCCCCGCCATCTGCCCCCCAGCTTCTCGAGCTGCTCGTGCTGCTTGAGTCTAAGTGCTTCCCGCCTTGAGAGTGTGTTAGATTATTTTTATTTTTATGTGTGTTTTTCTTGTGCCTTATTTTCGCATGCTTAAGTAGTTAGTTTAATAAATTGCATAGGTGTTTTATGAAGTGGGCGGAGGACGGCGGGGGGGTAACTTTGAGAAAAGTGTAGTGTGAAATGTGCGCTTGGCTGCAATATCAGCGTGGTGCATCGGTAAGCTGCGAATAACTAGTCAAAAACTTCATAATTTATAACAACTTTCAACAGATTTTCACATTTGAAATTGTAAAATGAAAGCATTTTCATTTGGTTATAAAGTTTTCCGTCAAGAGTTTTCACAACGCCAAAACTTTTGTTCAAATTTCAGCTAAAGTTGGCATGTGCAATATAATGCAAGCTTATTGTTCTTGATTTATTTCGATCAAACGATGTATATAAATTGACGACAAAATCTTTGCCATAAATACTTAGTTCAGCTATCATTGAATACTAAGCAGACTTTCTCAGTGTTGTTCAAACCTCAAATATATTCAACTAAATTAAACCCAATCGTTTAATATTTAATTCTGATTCTATTTCGTAGGTCAAGTCGGTCTTCTGACCTTGCTCATAACCATGGCCACTTAAGAGCTATAAACAATCAACACTCGAATGCAAAAAAATTTCATTATTAGTTTAACTTCACATACGCATAATATGGCAACTTCTATGCTCACAATTTTCATGCCCATTCTCATTCCCATTCCCATTTCCATGCCCATTCCCATTTTCATTTCCATTCCCAATTCTCATTTAGAGCGTCCCATTTAGCGCAAAGAGTTTTATGTGTTTTTCAATTTCTGTTGAACATTTTGGGAAGAAATTCAAGTCAACTTCTCCGACTCGTCCACAATTCGCTCATATTAAATGCATATCGTAATGCGAATGTGTAAATTTTGTGTTAGCAGGCAGCAAAAAGGCGGCGTACGTTCTACTCGTATTTTATCCAACAACTCGCACTCGAGAAGTGGGGGGAGAGGACGCCTGGATGCCCGGGGGAAACGGAAAGCCTGGGAAGAAGACTGGCGTTGAAGAGGGCGCTTGGGGGCGGTCATGAGTTTGTGTCACGTTCGCGACTTCATTTCAAATTCATGCATAATAAGCAACCAAGTACACACGCACACATACATAAGAGTGATACACACACACACGCACACGCACATTATCCAAAAGTCTGTGCATCAGGAGAATCGCTCGGTTGCTCTTCGGGGTCGCTCGACTGTTGGCTGCATAAACAAGCACCCAATGCCGGAGCTAATTTTATTAAAAAGCAACGCCAAAGCCAAAAGGCAAGCATAACTCCTCATTTCCCTTCCCCCCCCCCCTCCCCCACTTAACACTGTCCACACATTTGTGTTTCTAAATTGAAAAATATCATCGTTCAAAAATGCAACAAAGATTGACTGATTATACAATATCAAATATTTATATATACAATCTAAATTGTATATTTGGTCAAATCCGCATTTCTAAAGCTTAAGCTACCTGTTGAGTTTGTGAATAAGTTGTTAATGCATATTTCAATAACTACATTTATTGATAATTTTACTTTCATTCTCACTTGATGATATAGAAAATAACGTAGGAAAATTACGCTCTTTTGAAGAATCCAGAGCCTGCTGCTGTTCTTAGACAGGATCTGTTAGCTTGGCTACTGATCCTATGTTAAATTGTGTAGTGTAATGTAGTCATGTGTAGTGTAGTTGGACGGCTCATGGAGTGGTCTGTTGTTGTTGCCAACGCAACTGCTGGCATAACAACAACAACAAGAACAACAAATGCAGCTCTGTAGCATAAACAAACAGCTTGCGACTAGGTTTTTGCCCCGGCACGTTTCCCGCACTCCACCTCACGCAACAGACACATGCGAGCAGGACTATGACTATGACTAGGACTATAACTAGGACTATGACTAGGACTAGGATCTAGTTGCAAGGACTCGGGCTAGAAGGCAAAATTTATGCGGCATGAAGTTAGGCGAAGCGCTAAACACACAGTGACGATGCTTTTTGCAACGCATTCTTGAGCGCACTTTTTATGCAACCATTTTAATTAGATACATAAATATATAGGGGAGAAAAACGTTTAGGCAAATTATTAGCATAGCCTTAAAGTATGCTGATATCTTATGCAATTTGAAATACGAATACATTATAGGTATATAGAGCTATTTATCAATGTGTGTGTTGTTGGTTGTATTCATTTTTCAAAATGTTCTCAGTTTCTTTAAGTATCTTACGCCGATATATAACAAGCTCACTAATATTTTAACAATTCAAATACTAAACCGGTTTGATAGGTTTTAAAAAACCATTTTGAACCTTATACTGTGCCCGATCATAACAAATATCCGGTTGTTCTTGCACTTTTCTTAATTATGCCACGCTTAAAAAGTTAGCTATTTCTGACGAGATAAGTATTTGGTTTTGATGAGTGTTTACTCCTTAAGAACAGTTGAAAAATATATATAAGGAACGGTTCTCAATTCCACTTTCGCATCAATTTCACAGAAATATGTAAAGCAAAGTGAAAGAAAAATAGGTTTCTTAATTTGATCGAGCCCTTAAAAGTATGCTACAATCAAATTGATTTGAAAGTGGAATTCAGAGGTTGCATAATTATTAAAATTATAAATTGTGACTTTTATATTCTTGTGTATTTTGCATTATTCAAGCTCCTTACTTAATGTGTACTTATGTATTTATGTATATGCTTCGTTCTGCCCTTTTTCAATGAATACCTTCATCATATTTTGGCACATGTCTCTGATCCGCCTAAAAGCAGACTACACCTTTTGTGTGCGTGTTTTTTAATTTAATTTGCAAAGATTTTAAAGCGCAAATCTTTGTCCAAGATAAATATAGAAACACACGCGCACTGTAAAATTAATCGCACGATTTATGACGCTCAATCTAACCGCTAATTTGTAAGGCTTAAAATCCAACCAGGCCCTGACAACTAACTATGCATCGCATTCGGTGTCCCGTCCCGTTACGTTCTGTCCCGTCTCGTCCCTCTGCCTCCACCTGGTTGCTGCCACGCCGCAAAAGCCGCGCCTTTGAAATGTGTTGTGGCTTACACACGTTGCTTTTGAAGTCCTTCGATGTGTGTGTGCTGTGTGTTGTATATAGTGTGTAGATGTGTGATGTGTGGGAGTAGACGCATGTATATGTGTGCGTGCATGCATAGAATTCACTAGCGGCTTATGCGTTTGTGGCACAACACTCGCCAATTACATTTTTAGCACCGATGTCAGCAATAATTTTTCGCTATATTTTAAGTTAAACACGTTAGACTGCTCTGGTTGAGTGTGCACGACTACAAGACACCCTGTATTCAACTTTGAAACTCACAACAACATCTTTGTGTTCAATTACACATACAAGTGCATTACTTGTATTTCAAGCAGTTCAGCGGAAACGCTAGCAAGCAGTGCGCTTAACGTGCCTGCTTCTGTCTAAAAGAAAGCGATTATTCAATAACTTTTGTGTTTATTAACCGATCGAAATGAATGCAATGCAGTTCACCCACATTGATATAAAAATAACATACGAAGAAGTAAGACCCAATTTATAATTGTGGCTCTAGGAGCTCTTTTTGATTTTTAGGGGAGTATCCAAAATTTGAAATATACTTGATCTCTCTTTGGTACTCGAATACAAGAACTTACATGTCAAGTTTGGTAACCCTATTCTGAGTGCAGCTCGCAGACAGACATCTGTTTTATAGGATGGGAGATGCCTCCTTATGCCTTTGTGGACAAGTTAAGATACTAAGCCGGGCAATGCCGGGTCATACCAGCAAGTAGTTTATCTAATAATAGTATCGTATAATTCTGTACACTGTGCTATAGTCGAAATTATAAATGATTTTGATATTATAACTTAATTTCTGAACCCCTTTGTTCAATACTTTTGTTTTGTAATAGTTTTCTTATATTTTCTGTGCCGTCTTCGTAGTTGTGATTAATCGTTTTGTTAGTGCATCGAAATATCAGATTGCATTTGATTGCAGCACTTTGAAAGCGTTCAATAGTCAAACTGTTGTAATTTTAGTAAGAAAGCTCATTATCATTAACATTTAGCATCAATTCTGTCATTTGCCACGCCCATATATTCATGAATGTTCAAGTGGCAGGCGCTGAAGCATGGCAACCTACACACATGTACATACATTCACACATACATACATACACAGATACTCGTATAAATTACCGCATAGTTTAATGGTACGCCAAAACTTGTGCCAAAGTCCCAAATGTCCTACAGAAACCCAGTAGAAACCACCCACCTACTTATCTGTGCATGAGTGTGCATGTGTGTGTGCCAGAAGTGCTCAAGTATTGGTAACAAAATTAAATGTGCGCTAAGTAACGAGCAGCGTATGTCTGTGTGTGTGAGCGTTTTTTGGGGTGGTGGAAGGGATGTATATATGTATATGTAAAATGGGGCGAGAGGGTAAGCTTGACAGTAAGTGTGTAGTCATGGGTTGTGCATTTACTACGACAAATTAAAAGCACTTGTGATTTTATTTTATGATATGATTTCTATGCAAGGCTCTTGAAAAATTATGCATATGTTAGAAGTCAACGGGAAAGTCTATAAATCGTATAAAAGCTCTTCTCTAAGTGGATTGTGCACAAAACTTGCCGACAAGGAATGTGAACAATGTTGCAAATTACTTGAATGTAGTTTGGAAAAGCACAGAAGTTCCTAGATAAGTATAAATATAAGGCCAAATGGTATTTGAGTAAAGCTACAGCTGTAAATACTATAATTGATATCAAATCAAAGCCAATATTTATATTAATTTCAATAAAAAAATCAATTTAAAACAAGTTAGAATGCTCTAGTAAAGTGTGCGCGACTACGAGACTCCCAGCTCCCAACTTGCACTTCAATCAGTTCAACGGCAACACAAGCAAGCAGCGCACTTAACTTGTTCAGTGCCTGTAAAACTGTTGCTTCTGCCTGCTGAGACGGGGGAAATAAATTCTTCAATAACTTTGGTGTTTGTTATCCGGTTGTAATGAAATTTACACAGCTGATCAATATTGATTAAACAAATGTGTGTAACACAAAACAAAGATGTATCTTCAAAATGGTCGCTTTGGGAGTATTGGCTTGTACAATTATTTGCGGATTTGCGGGGGCTTACCGAAAATTTAAAATAAACTTAATCTGCGTATGGTATACAGGAACCTACATACCAAGTTTGGTGTCTGTAGCTCTTATAGTCTCTGAGATCGACACGTTCATACGGACAGACGGACAGACAGACAGACAGACAGACAGACGGACGGAAAGACGGACAAGGCTATATCGACTCGGCTGCTGATGTTGATCAATGAAGTTTATATATTGGGAAATGTCTCCTTCGGCCTGTTACATATATTTGCAGTACCTTATAACTCCCTTTTTCCCATTTTTAATGGGAACAGGGAGTAAATAGTACTTTTGCCCATGCAGTCAATTTTTTCATAGAGGGGAAATTTTGCAGGATTCAATTTGAATATGAAATGCAGTTTAAATTTTGAAGAAGAACGTTTAAGTCGTATAGTCCCGACTGCGGTGCACACTGTTCCCCATCATATTATTTATTTATTCTTCGCAACAACCTAGTTCTATAAGTATTACTTATAAATTACTGCAGTATCACATTTTTATATAAAATAATATTTAGTTAAGAATGCTTCATATAATTAATTTTAAATTTAGTTTTTTGAACGTTGCTATGGTATTATGTTAAATATATGTAGATTTGTTTTTTAAGTTTTTTTATAATTTAAATATTTTTTATTTCCATATCGTAACATTTTTTTCTAGCATCGATACCAAATTTTGCTGCTTAAGTGTCCAAATTGTAGACTAAATTGAAATTGCATTCAAACCTACTTATTATATTAGACAGTACCAATATGCTCTGTTTATTTTCTATTGGGAACAGAGTAGAACCAAGCCAAAAGAGTAACTTAAGAAAGAGTTTTTTGAAATTTTGCTATGTAAAAGCTATGCTAAAACGGTTCAATAGTTATGGAAACTGGATATTTTTGGGAAAATCTGTTGGCGAATGCTGCTTTTGCAACCAATTAAGACAAATTCGTATTCGATTTCAGCTACCATTTGAAAATGCATCCTTTTGCCAGCTAGTCCTTTACAGAACAGTTCGGACCATTAGTATCCCCAAATAGCACACTCCACTCCCAAACCAACAAGTTAGCAACTCATTAACGTTTGTGGTAGGCACTTTGTGCTCTGTAAATGAAAGAAAATGTACGCCTATTGATATCAACTGACCCAATGGAACTTGTTTGCCTAGGAGACCCCGTTAAGAGTGAGAAATGGGGCGGTTTTTATAGAGAGAGAGACTGAGAGAAAGAGAGAGCGAGTGCGGCGATGGAGATTATAATCTGATACAAATGAGGAAATCCCAGAAAACCGACAGATTAAATTTGTATTCCGTACAAACGGATGTGGGGATGTGTGTAAAGTAAGTTGGTTTCCGTTGTAACCTTGCTGGCTGTTCGCAACTGAATGTGTGTGTGTGTGTGTGTGCGTATATGTGTGTGTGTGCCCATGCGTTAGTCATAAAGTTTGCCACATGTGAAAAACAAAAGTCGCAGCACAAGCGTAGATACAACCCAAACAGCATTTCATTATTTATGAAAAGCTAACGCAAATTATATACACACACGATTCTATATGTGTATGTGTGCGTTTGTGTGTGTGTGTGTGTGTATGCGATTTGCCTGAGTAATTTAGAGAAAATGGCTGCCTCACAGTGGCTTCTTAGGCGCTGTTAGTTAGTTAGACCCGAAAGCAATAGAGATAGAGTAAAAATAGGTTAGGAGAGAAATGAAGAAACTGGCAAATGTAATTTTGTGTAAAAATTTTCATGAATGAAATTGTTTTTGTCGTCGCACACACACACACACTCACACACACACACACACACACATGCACATAAAGAAGTTCGTGCCTTTGGTTTGTTAACAATTGTGTAGCATATTTTTGGAGGTCAGTCGAGCATGCCACATGTTGCCAGTTAGTTCCTGCCCAGTTGCCGACTCTCTAGCAGCTTAAAAACAGGATTATATACTTGTACACATTTATTTTATATATACATAAACATATATATACATATGGTACATATGCAGCCGAACATTTCATCTGGCAAAAGCTCACTGAATTGTCTTCCCCTGCGCGCTCTTTACACTCCATTGTCTCTCTATTCGCCTGGTTGTGTGTGTGTGTGTTTGTGTGTGTCTGCATTTAAGCACTTGAAATTAATTTGACATTTTTATCCACTGAGAAGGCGCACAAATTGTGCACATAACTCGCCAATGCCTAAGCCTACACACTTGGGAGATGTTCTGGTTTGGAAAACACTCTGTTCACTTTACCAAAAAAAAAAAAAAATGAAGCCTAAGGGAAGCCTCTAATGTTTGACAGCTTAACGCCTTGTATCATATTTCTTACTTTTTGCATGTCCTTGCAACGTTTGCAATGTGCCCAACCCATTTGTCCAACTGAGCAGCTTTTTGTTGCTGACCAAAACTATCTGGACTTGAACTCAACGCAGCTCAAGTCGATTTCATGTGCGGTTTTGTGGCAAAGTTGCAACTTGATTAATGACAGTTGCAATGCGATTTCAATTGCTTTCGACTAACTCACACATAACTATAGCGAAAACGAGAATGAGAGCTAGTTCGAAGGAAAGAAAAAGGATATACGCTGCTCTGTGCATGTTTGCAATTTGTCACAGTACTAACCAGAACTGTCGCATATTCTTCACAGTTTATACTCCATTTTCCACAACATTTATCAAGGAGCAGTCGAAAAGGTTTATCCAAGCAGAAGTGAATCCATTGTTTTACAATTGTATAAGTAGCTATATTTAAATTAGTTGAAATTAGGCTACGTTGCATTAAACTTACTTCTCTTAAAAGTAATAGCATTTGCTATGATTGCTCCATTGGCTTCTCTCTAGTGAGATATAATTCAACTATATAATACATAATTTTCTAAAAAGTATGATAAGAATTGGACGCTCAAAACTAGAATCGAAATTTTTAATATAATTTTTACACTCTACACATAATTTTTTAATTTTGTGATATATCGAAAAATTAAACATTAATATAACAATGTTTTTTTTTTTTGAATATTAACATTTCAATGAATTTGTTTGAGATATTTTTAATATAATCATTTATTTCTCTCGAAGAAAAAGTTTGAAAATCAGAATTTTTCGAAAATTATTACAGCTCTAAAGCCGAAACCAATACGTTCCATAAATTTGTGCATCGGATTCGAGATTATTATTCAAAGTGCTACAATTTTTGTTAGTCATTTGGGCTTACATCTCTCTTAGCTTAAGCTACATCAGTTAATAACTATGTTTACAAACGCTCGCTTTGTATATATTCGATCGAACTCAAAGTAATTACTAAGTTTCGTAATTTAAACTCTGATTTTTGTATGCAGGTAGCCAAAGTCATTATTTGAGCTAGTATTTACCTGCCATGGACACAACACCGGAGTTGAACGTTAATGTGAAAATGTGAAAATTATATGCATAAGCTGCATGTCAACTACAAAAGTTATAAGTTATATGCTTAGACCCTTCTACTGCTCCATTGGCTTTAAGAAGTAGGCCAACTGTCGATGCTGTCAGCATGGCACAACAAAGTTGCTTAAAATTATTTGCAGGCATTGCCAAAAGGCAACAACTGCAGTTGCATAATTTCTATAAATTATATTATGTAACAGAAATATGCAGCAAGTGCACTTGAGCAGCAGCTCGGAGGCTAGGTAAACAAATATAGCAAGTTTTGTTGTTTTTTTTTTGTTTTTTGGCAGCTCATAAATTGTAAACTGAAGCTGAGTTGATTTTTAGGCGGCCTTTCAAAGGTTTGCCTGCTCTAATATTTATGAAAACAAAGGCGTGTCATCAGACAGCCCAACCACCCTCCTCGTTGTGTGTGTGTGTGTCATTCATTTATGCATGTTGTGTACACATTTGATAGCTGTCAACACAGGAGACGAGGCGGCCTGCTTAAGTGCCCTTCATCATATTTTATGTAGCATGCATGCTGAGCCAAACAGAGTTTTACGAGCTTTAGAAGACCAATTCTCAGCCGGTGGCATTAACCTGACACATACTCGTTCGAGTACCCGTACCAGTATGAGTACGAGTACTCGTAAACTCAACTTGAACTCTGTACTGAGTCTCAGTTAGGGTTGTTGTTATTTCACAAATGCCAAGTTACAGGAAATTAACACGAGTCAAATCAGCAATAAGGCTCTGAACAGCCGACAGCAGACAACATTCTCCATATCCACATCCACATTTACATTCACATTCACATCCACATCCTGGCCAAATGGCTGGCAACAATGCTACAAGCCGTTTACGTCACCAATAAATGTTCAAATAAGCAAAGTTATTTACATTTGGCAGAAGTTGGCAAAGTCCGCAGCGGCGACTGCGACGACTACGACGACAGCGACGCCAGCGGAAACGTACTGGAACAGAAGGCCACAATTGCCGCTCATAAAGCAGCTGGCCGGAAAACAGGGAAGGTGTAGGGATTCGGGCGTGTTAAGCCTTTTACAGTGTAGCCTGTCCAAATTTATTGTAAATGAGTAGTCCGAAAATGCCATGAAAATTGCGAGCTGTCCAATGGGTTACCACAAAAGTTTTCCCAACAAGCTAAAACATATAGTACAACTTTCTCAGTTTTTTTGTACAAGTTTAATTACGGTTTTTTATTTTCTTTTTTTTTTTTAGCCACAATTATGGAAAAACTGTCAAGAATGTAAGTTAAGCAAATACTAAAATAAAACTTATTTTTCAACGAATTCTTCCTATGGCAGCTATAAGATATAGTGATCCGATTTTCATGAAATTTGGCGACATATGTGGATAGAGCTTAAATTTGGGCACAGTGAGTTTGGTCAAATTATTTTGAAAAACACAAAAGTTTTTCATACAAAAACTTATATTTTAACTGATTGTTACTATGACAGCTATAAGATATAGTGATCCGATATTGATAAAATTTGGTCATCATGTGTAGAACGTGCTTTAATTTATACACAGTGAGTTTGGTCGAGATATTTTAAGAAACACAAAAGCTTTTCATACAGAAACTTATTTTCAACCGATCGTTCCTATGGCAACTTTAGATAAAGTCGTCCGATTTTGATGAGATTTTGTCATCATGTATAAACTGACTTTAAACGTTTGTTAAGTGAGTTTGGTTGAGTTATCTTGAAAAACAAAAACAAGTTTTTCATACAACAACTAATTTTTTAACCGATCGTTCCTATGGCAGCTATATGGTATAGTGGTCCGATCTGGCCAGTTCAAACAACAAATTAATTATAGTTAATAAAGTTGTCACATAAGTAACTACAAATCGTAGCTTTTAAGCAATTTAAGTACTCAAATATTCCAACTACAGTTATCAAGGCATAATTTGAAATATAATATTGTTGTTGGCCATTAATCAGTTGGACATCGTGTTGCAGTCAACTTATTAATTGGTCCTCGTACAACACCAACCTCATAATGTTTTCGCGTGTTTTTTGACGATGCTCAGCAATTACAGCCAAATGAGTCTGAAAATAAATTCGCATTAATTGCTGTTGTTTTGGGCTATTTGTTTTAAAGTTTGCCCAACGCCCCACATTTAATTGCCCAACCAGTTGGTATACACACTTTCTCATTTTCCCACTTTCCCGCCACTCAACCGCACATGCAGCCTATGAAAATGGGCAAGCTGCTGGCCAGGCCCAAAAAAGCAGCAGCAGCAACAGCAACAACAGCAACAGCAACAACAGCAACAGCAACAGCAACAACGACAGCAGCAACAGCAACAACGACAATGTCGCGGCTGGTTGATTGTCGTTGTAACGCTCTGGCGACACATTGGCTAAACGTGAGGCGAATGTAAGGACAAAGGACATACTAGACAGAATCAGTGCCAGAAATGGCTTTCGAGTCGCAGGATACAGACATAGTCAGAGTAAAAGTCAGAGTCAGAGTTGGAGTCAGATTCAGAGTCAGAGTTGAAGTCAGAGCCTTTGCTGCACTTAAGTATGTATTTCACTTACGGCTTTTATGGCAATTGGCGTGAAAATTGTAAAATGCATTTGTGCCGCTTGTGACAACACACACAAACACACACACACACACACTGTATGTATGTGTGCGTATCTGTGTATCTGTGTGTATTCGACTGCTGCTGTTTTGCCAGTTGACTAAATTGAGTTTCAATTGCTGGAACATGGCCGCACGTGGGGAATACTCGATTGTTTTTTTCCGTCTTTTGGGCTTGTGCCGCATTGTTTATGTATGTGTGTAGCTGCATTGGAAGCTCTGAAGTGTCTTCCCAGCAGCTGTCTAAATAATTGAGCTTTAGTTTTGGGACAGGCAATTGAATCGCTCCAAAATTGCTTTCAATGTGTCCCTAACTCATTCATTTGCAGCATTACATTAAATTAAGTTTTACTTTGCTCCTATCTATACTATATATATTGCATTAAATTAATTAATTTGCAAAACTGATTGGCGTTTGATAAGCCCTTTTGTATTGCACTATTTCGCCAATGGGTCTTAACCACATCAAATGTGACATGCTAAGAATGCCACAAATTTGTTTCATGATCCACAATAATTAAATGTCAATTGACTTTGAGCGACATTCCTCAAAGAAAACATACTATTGCATTTGGTGTATCATGTTGGGGGATGTGGCGCAAGCGGAAAACCAATTTGCATTAAATCATAAAATAGTATCTTCTGTAATACGCATTTCATTAATTGTAATTTGTTAAAAGTGTAATCAGACGATTAATCGCATGATTGTACAAACTCCAAGAGTCACTTTACTAATGACATTTAGCTTAAATATTGAAATGGCATTAATGTATCTGTCTGCTTCTTCGTGATCTATTCGTTTAAATATTCCAAAACTGATACAATGTTTAGTCATTCGTTAATTGCGTCTTCTTTACGAATTTGAGCATTTTCCTTTAAAATTTGATGAAAATTGTGAAACGAGCATAAATGTGGGAATTTTTTTGAGGTGTTTTGTGATTGTTACTAAATTTGATCGATTTTGTTGAACTGAGTTTGACTTTATAAATATATACCCTTGCAGAAGGTATTATAATTTTGTCACGAAATGTGTAACGCATTGAAGAAGTCTCAGAAAAACAATTTGTATATTCGTGATCAGCATCGACAGCCGAGTCATGTCCGTCTGTCTGTCCGTCTTATTATATGCGTTTTTCAAGACTTTGTTCTAGAGCTATCTTGATGAAACTTGGCACAGATGCTTCTTCTTATTGCAGGAAGTACCTATAGTTGAACTGGCCAGATCGGCGAAATACAACATACAGCTGCCATAGGAACGATCGGTTGTAAAATAAGTTTTTGTATGAAAAACTTTTTTGTTTTTCACGACAACGCCACCAAACTCAGTTTACCTATGTTTAAGGACACTTTATATATGATGACAAAATTTTATTGAAATCGGAGCACTATATGCTATAGCTGCCATAGGAACGATCGGTTGAAAATTAGTTTTAATATGAAAAACTCTTTTATTTTTCAAAATAACTCGACCAAACTCACTATATCTAAATTAAAGCACGTTCAACACATATTGACCAAATTTAATCAAAATCAGATCACTATATCTTATAGCTGCCATAACTTTTCTGCAAGGGTATCTATGTTCGGCACGCCGAAGATAAACTTTCTCTCTTGTTTTAGTATTTTATTGTTTATTTTAGGCTCTACTGATTTCATCATTGATTAAGGATTCCAATTTCGTAGTCAGTTTTACAGTTGAATTGTAGATTCACATTGTTGTAGTACTTTTCCCCTAAAGCTTTTTGTTTTGCAAAAAGCATTCTTCTGCTCAGAATGTGTATCCATTTAATTGTAAAGTTGTGCTGAACTGTGTTAATTAAATTTGCTGGCAATGGCAGTTATGAGCCAGACATTTCGTTGCTCCTTAAAACATACATAGATCAAACAAATTGCTAAAACAAAATGATTAACTCTCCAGCGTTGTTGCACCCCAGCAGCCATTGCCACATGCGTCTAGTGTCAGCCCTTGGTTCTGTTTAGTATCCAGTTTGTTTTTGACCAAGATATGAAACAGCAACAGAAGGAACAGAAGCAACTGAAGCAACAGAAGCAACAGCCACGCAACTTTTTGCTGTCATTTTGAGTAAATTTTTCATTTTTATATCCTGTAGTTTAAATAATAGAAAAGGGTATGATCTAGTTACGCAATTATATGCAACATGTTTGATGCTTCTAAAGTATGTGTATAGATAAGCCAGTTGAGTACGTTTGTTTATAAATTTGCATTAATCTGAAAGGTTTGAAGATTTTATAATGAAGAGTTGAAGAGAAGTCAGCATGTACAGGGTATCCCTTAGGCGATCAGTTGGCAGAGTGCGCATTGTGCAGAAAGTTGACTGGTTGGTTTGGCTGTTTGGTTGGATGCTTGGATGCTTGGTCATTCATTCAGATGCCTCTGGCGTTGAAGCTGCTGGGAGACAGAGATTAATGAGCAATGCCGCATTTAGTTAATTTTGACAACTGCTCCACTGACTATGAGTATTATTGCTATGGAAGTTGCGCATTGAGCTGTACATTTTGTGGGTAAAATTTAATTGCTGCCACCGATGCCGCCATCAAGTGGCCAGCATCACGCCCGGATTCGTTGGATCCCATTGTCATTCCTTCAGCACACTCCTCATCCGGCTCATTATGTAAAGCAAAATTTCGTTTTGTGACTGTTACTGCGGTTCATTAAACTTTTCAGTTTCATTTGTCATTTGGCGGACAGGCGGGCAAATGGACAAATGGCCAGACAAACGGATGGATGGATGGATGGATGGGCTGTGTTATTGGAGTAGCTGGACGCATTATTTTAATTCTGGCATAACAATTGAAAAGTATTTGATAGATAAACTTTTGTTTTAGCTGCAGATACTCGCACAGCCCAAGGGAAATACTACATCGCCTTATTCAGCTGTCGAATTTTTGTTATGTTAATATTTTAATAGCTGAAAACGTTATCAATAAAGTTAAGGACAAAATTGAATATGAGCAGCGAAAAACAAAACTACAAAAAAACCATTAATTAAATTAAAGAAATCGATTGTGTCAATGATTTTAATGTAGGTAAATGGACAAATCTTGTTCTCATTGTCAATCATTAATTTAGAAAAATGAAAAGTTGATTTGGATTCCATTATGTGTTCAATCAAATCACTTATTCAATGGATTTTGTTTATATCAAATGACAGCGTTTGGAGCATATTAAGTATGTAACTAAAGGTAATTTTAGTTCAACTTTCAAAGTAGTAGATGTATCACCAAATAAGTTGCTCCCTATTTTTTTAATTTGAGTCCATTCGAGTCCATTCATTATGATATTTTCAGAAAATTTGATGACATTCACTGAATGTCGCATTGCTACATACATTTGTATATTGATAGCAAATAGACGGTTTCCAAATTCAATAAATTCTGTTTTTTCGGTTTTCCCAGAGTATTTTCCAAATATTTGAAAGTTGATCTTACATAATCTTGTTTACCGAATGCAGTTTATAAGTGCATTCGTTTACTCTTGATTCTTAAAACGCTCTTTACTCTTCACTCTTATTTACACATATATACGCTCTTATCATTTGACTGCTGTGGTTCGAAATGCATTGAATGGCTTTTGTTAATCGTAAGTAGCTCAGTCGACGGTTTCCTTTGCGGCACTTAACACTCAACCTGCCTTTTGCCAGCTACTCGGCTCATTACCATGGCAACGTGAATGGTATGGGAAATGAGATGGGGCATGGGGCATGGGGCATGGGGCATGGGGTATCGGGTATGGGGAATGGGGAATGGTGAATGGTAATGAAAATGGAAATGGCAGTGGAAATGGCAGTGGTAATTACGAGTAGTGGCATGCTTGGGGCGTGTGACTTCCTTGAATTTACTAAGTAGTAAATACATGGTATATAATAGCACATGGCGCATTAGCAGTAATATATTTCTTAATTAAATTAATTGCAATTCAGTCGATTTGCTTAAATTCAGGTGCTGCACTCGACTCGACTTGAATTGACTTGACTTTATAAACTGCCGCACACAATTCAACAATTATGCATTTCAATTAAAGTTTATTACAGTTTGGCAAGAGTCGAAAGAACCAGAGCTACAGTTGCCTCTACTTAAAGAGAAAAGCAAGAAAATAAGCATTCCGGACGAAAATGCAAACGTAAACCTCATCCTTGGCTGCGTCGTGACGAAAAGCTTCGACCAAGTTAAACTTTTGTTAATGAAAATAATGCAATTACAACAACAACAAGAGCAACAACAGCAACAATAACAACAATGGCAATGGCAACAACTGTGAATGCAGCTCATGTGTGAACGTGTTTGCGGTTTGCCATGACTGACTGCAATTCTGAGAAGCGAAGTAGCCAAAAACTTTTCACCCCATTTGACACTCTCCCCAATCCCCCATCCTACCATCCTGCCAGCCGCCCGTTGTCTGTCTATCCGTGGCCTCCGCGGCTCTGTTTAATGCAATTAAGCGAAGCGGAAGTAATTCTACCAGCTGCCTGTTTGACTGACTGACTGAAAATCTGACTGACTGAAAATCTGACTGACTGAAAATCTGACTGACTCACTAACTGAAAGTCTGGCTGACTGCTTGAATGGATGGATATGGTTGCTGAATAGATTGCAACCTGGTGGCAAGCATCTCAGTCATTCGCTCAATTGCATGAGCCCGACTCTGCCGTCTTCTAATGAATCATTGCACTTGCCGCAACGCGTTAGCCAAAGTCGACAATGGCCAACAGCTAAACAAAAGAAACTAGTAAGAAAATGTTTTCAAAACTAGCAATGCATAAACTTTTAAATACCCTATAATAATATTGAATTTAATAGTATTAAAACCATTTACCTGGGAACTTCTATTCCTAGCCAGATTTATTGTAGGAAAGCCATACATTTCATTGAGTTGTTGTTTCCTTTTGCTAGTTTGAGCTTTAACATTATTTTTGCATTTTCATAAAACATTTCTATCAAAATTAGACCGCTATATAATATGTATAGCAGCCAGAGGAACAATCTCAAGAATCTCAACATTTTGACTAAGCTTAATCAAAATCGTGCGATTATAACTGATAGCTGCCATCGAAGCAATTGGTTGAAAAATAACTTTAAATAAATTTAAAATAAATTTTTATATGCAAAAATGTCCTTCACGGAGAAGAAAACTCTATTCTCATGTGCAGATCCTTTAATACAGATCACTTAAAGAAATGCATATTCAAACTTTCTACGTTTGCAAGTTGCTCAGAAATAGTATATGCACTTTCTACGATTTCTTAGATTACGTGGTATTGAAAAAGTTATACCTTTTGCCGATTGTATATTTTTTATTGTAACTGTGCCCAAGTTTTAATTTCTTTTTGTTGCGCTGTGTATTGTTTCCGGCTCTTGGCAGTGAGTCAGGCAAAAGGCAGCCATGCTGCATCCTGGGTTTAGATTTGAGTATGAGTCTGAGTCTATTGCCCACTTGCCTCAAGTTGTTTTTAGCGGTTTTTGTTGTCATTTGCCTATGCTTTGTTTGGTTTTTGTGGCGCATGCTAAAGTGGCTGCTGTAGCTGCAACTTCCAGTTGCAAGTTGCCACTTCTTTGAGTGAGTCATTAGTTATGCGTTCGTTGCGGCAAAAGGATGTTGGTTGCAGCTGTGAATTTGATTAGTAAGAAGCCGCTATAATATGGCGAGTGCCATAATTATCACTCAGCTCGGCTGTTGGTGGTTTATTCAGACAATGCAAAGAATGGCAGGAGAAAGAAATAAATAAACAAAGGCGAGACGACGGCCAAGAGCACCAGCCAACATCCAACAACAGGCAACAACAAAGAACAGCAGCAGCAGCTGACAGGTAAGGCGTCAACTGGAAGCAGCGCAAACTAAGGCCATATGTTACCCAAGTTTATGCCACTTAGTTACAGCCAACATATAAAAAGCAGGCCAGCTGCATACGAGATGAACCTGAAGTTTATGCCACCAATGCAACACTGCTCCGCTTAACACTTCAAGTTCCAGCCACGACAGGTGGAGTCAAGGTGGAATTGTGCAACACCAGCCAGAGTGCCACTAAAGTACAGGCAATGAGAAGTTCCGAGCGGCATGCTGCATGCTGCATGCAACAGCAATCGATGGCTACGTAAACTGAAGGCTTAACAAGACAGCTAAGCTGATAAGATGAATACAAAAATGGTAGACGGGTAAAAAACAGAAAATAGAAAACAGAAAAACAAATAACACTTCTCTAGTCAAAAGTGCTTGGCGAGAAGATATCCTGTTCCGTTGTCTAAAATACATATCTTTAAATGCATTCGTATTTACATATACATGCTGCTGCTGCTTTTCTATTTCTTTTTATGCTCTTTCTTTTATTTTTATTTTATTTTTTAAATTGAAAAAAAAAAAAAAACAAAGAGTATATTGGGTATGAGCTACGATTCTTACTTGTTTAATATTGATAAAAGGATGTATTTAACCGTTAACTATTATATCGTTATGTAGCCAATAATTGATTGATTGACTGAAATCGTAGAGCCCATACCGTTATATATTAATAACATTCTTAATACTTGTTGGATTTGCTTACAAAAATATTAAACGTAAACTATATTTTTATTCATTTCTTCTTTTTTTTTGCATTTAAGGAGGCGAGGCTTCATTCAAGCAACAAACTAAACTGAACACAGAATTTGCTTCACATTTCATAAGAACAAACTAGACTGAATACAGAATTTTCTTAAAATTTCATAAAATAAATTAAAAAAATCTTTAGTATCAAAACAAAATTTGGTGTTTAGGCTGTTTCAATATAGCTGCTGTGATCCCTTTCTGAAAAATCGGATACAGCTGCGCTGCTTGTGCTGATCAACAGAAGACTGGGTATTTCACCAATCGATGGCAATGTGCTGGACTCGCTGATGCTGGACAACGAGCTCATCTGCTGGAAACTAATGCCAGAGTCAGCGCTATTTATGGATATAGGTGAGGCATCATTTCGATCTGGCTGTTCTGGTCTATCTTCCACTGCAGCATATGCTATGCTTTTAGATGACAGTCATCCTCGCTGCCTGCCCGCTTGGCTGGACGAATGCGTGGGACGCGTGTGTGGGACTCCAGTTTAGCTCCCGATGCCGACCACAATCTGTACTTGTATTTGGATGGGTTCATCAGATGGACTGTTGCAGTTCCGTTCGAAACTGCGAGCGCCAGACCCATCGATCATGGCATAATCGTTGTGGAATTGATCAATATATGAAAATCTGTTTCGCTTTCCAAGAGCGCGCGCTTGAGATCCACGCTTTTTAGAGCCTCACCCGCTTCAGCTGACGATTGCATGGCCTGTGCTATTTGATTCATCTCTTTTAGTTTCATGTCATTCTCATAGACACCGGCAGATCGAAGATGCTTCGATAGTTCGTGTCAATGAGGATGATATCGAACTAAAAGAGGCGAACCAAATAGCACAGGCCAAACAAAATTTTCATCAGCAAAATGCGTCGTTTTTGAGGTACACGCATACTTGCTACTTGTTTTCGTTTTGAAAACAACGTCCTGAGTATCTAATAAAAGATGATAAATTTCCAATTTATGAAAATCTTGATTCATTTGATCGGGTAAAAGAAAAGAAACAAATGCGGCGATTATTTCAAAAACTGCACATAGTTTTCGAAAACGGTAAACCTTCTAGATGTACCGTCTACCAAGCCATTATCAAATCTGGGGCATTTAAAACATTGAAGGCCTGTGTAAAGCGTATTCAAAGCGTATTTCACAATTTACGGAAAATTCACCCTCCTGGGTGAAAAACGTGGCAATTTAGTTGGCGACTCACCGGAAAATTTTTGTAATGCAACTTTTCAGTTTACTTTCGATTGACTTTAAACTCAATTTTTAAAGCCGTGCTTTTATTCACGGTCGAAAAAGGGCTTAACTACGGCTAGTATAGCATATAGGCTTTAATCCTTGAATATTAAGTTAAGCAAACAAATTGGTTGATTGGGTGCAATTGTGTTTCTTTTCATATGCATACAAAGCGTTTATATAGCCAATAATTTAAATCAGTTTTGCTTTTTGTAAAAAGTGAGTACGTAGCAAAACTCAAAGACCAAAAAATGTGGCGTGTATCCTTTTGCTACACTTTTGCTGAAGACTTGTAGCTGTCTGAGCCCTAACTACGAGTATAAGTATGTCCTGTGGCCTAAACACACTATGAACGGCTGTCAGCCGCGATTTGAAGTTTTCGCTGTTGAGCAGCAGTTTGGTTGCATTGGGCTTTCACATTTTACTTATAGCCTCATAATTTAAATGGGCAAACCGAGCAATAATCCTTAATTGCTCATTTTACTTAAGCATATTTTCTTGATGCTAGAGCTAAGGCTCAGTCTCAGGTTCAGGCTCTGCTGCTGGGCAAGGACATGCGCGACGTAGAAGACGGCTTTGGCTTTACCTTTTTACCTTTAGCTTTTCATTTAAAATGCCCAACGCAAACAAAGTTAACAATGAGCGAAGTGTAGTGGCAGGGGGGATAGGGGTATACAATATACTGTATGTTTGAGTGTGAAACTTTTGCCTGCGCCTGTCTGTAGGCTACGTTTTCCATTATGCATGCGGTACACACATACACACACACATACACAATTTTAGGCCTTTCAGCAGCGACCGCGACCGTGTGTATTTACTTTCGTGTAGGCAAGGAACCTATAAGAGTTGGGGTATTACTTTCACAAAGAAGGACGACGATGTGAACGTCGACTTCGGATGTGCACTTGCAATTTAACGTGCAACGTGCAACGTGGCGTATGCAAAATATTTGCATTGATAAACAGCTCGCAGCGCAGCACTTGCCAAAGCTGCTGTGTCTAGTGATGTGTGTATGTGGTTGTGTGTGTGTGTGTGTGTGAGTCTAACGGACATTGTACAGTGGCCACTTATCACAAAACAAATTTGCACACTTTAAAACACTTTTCACAGCTAACTCTTGAAGCGTGTCTACAGCTCTAAGCTTTTGTAGTTAAATGCTTGAGTAATTTCAATTAGCATTTGAATTAAATTTAACAGCCTTGTAATATTTTGTTATTAATGCCAAAAATAAGAAGAGCGAGTCTTTTATTAGTCCTTGCATAATTTATTTTGCAAGTTTGGCAATATTTTCCATATCGAAAGACACATAACAAATTTGATGATCCTTTTATGCTCAAATGCATGCTGATATTCAACAAGAAGTTTCGATGCTGTTCGCAGTGTTTAACCAATGTGCATTGACTAACACACACACACACACCTATACACATACACACCCACACACCACATAGCACTTAAAGTTTTTCATTTAAAGTTTTGAAAGGTAGCTGAGTGGAAGTAAGAGGTGTGTGGGTGTTGGCAAATGGCATATCGATTGGCATAGCGACACAGAGGTGAAGCTCCACAGCGCCCAGCTGTATGCAACGGAATTTGTATTATATATATATATATATATATATATATATATATATATATATATATATTTTTTCAATGGCAGTTTCCATTGAGCGAAAGCTGTTGAAATGCCCTTTTGGCTGCTGCCCACAAACAAGGTTTAGGGCGTTAAATGCATTGATTATTATTAACTGCACTCTGTTCCGAGTTCCGCTCAACTTTTCTAATAAAACAACGCAACGACCTTCACAATTATAGCGCGCTCTCTGGTTTTTAATTGTACCATTGACTTTATAGCTTGCTTGCCAAAGATAATAATACATTGAGCTATTGATATATTGAAACACGCTGTCATTGCAGTTGAAAAACGTCATGAAAATACCGATACACATATTTTTATTGCGCCTGCAAAGTTGTGACTACGTGCTTCATGAAACATGAACAGCCTTTATCAATATCAACAATAAGTATGAAAGTTATTCCTCATACAAGTTGTCATTTCTATAGACATGTATGGAATTCTACTCAGCGTGTGAAATGTGTTTGAAAACATTTCTTAAAAAAGTATAATATATATAATAACATTTTGTTATCGCAACTCGAATTCGATGTATTGAATCACTTTTGCAAGATTACATTAACATTCTAGAACATTTTGATAATATCGTTTTGTATGTATATGAAATATGTTTGGGAATTTCATATGCTTGTTACTTTTTCTTTCGATTGTTAGAATATATCAAATATATTTATTTTTATTTGGTATTCTTAACTTTTTGGCTTGTCAGCACTTTTGGCAGATATTGCCTGTCGTTTGTCCTGCTTTGAATGCAACATGCATGATGCATAACACACACACAAATGCACAAAGCATGCGGCATGTGGTCTGTGTCAGTTTCGAGTTGCATAGACTAAAAAAAAAAACAAGAAAGAAATGTTATCTTCGGCGTACCGAACATGTATACCCTTGCAGGAAAGTTTTGCACAAGAAAACTAAATTTTCGAAAGATTGTTCCTATGGCAGCTATAAGATATAGTCATCCGATTTTGATGAAATTTTGTCAACATATGTGGCTTAAAATTGGCCAAAGTGAGTTTGGTCGAGTTTTTTTTGAAAATCAAAAAAGTTTTTCATACAAAAACTTATTTTGAACCGATGGTTCTTATGGCAGCTATAAAATATAGAAGTTCGATTTTGATAAAATTTTGTCAACATGAGAAGAAACTTTTTTAACTAAGATGTACTGAGTTTGGTTGAATTATTTTGAAAAACACAAAAGTTTTTATTTTCTTTTTTATTTTCAACTAATTGTTCTTATGGCATCTATAAGATATAGAAATCCGATTTTGATGAACAAAACATGTGTGAAAAGTGCCTTAACTTAGGCATAGTTAGTTTGGTAGAGTTATTAAAAAAAAAAACACAAAAGTTTTTCATACAGAAACTTAGTTTCAACCGATCGTTCCTATGACAGCTTTATGTTATGGTGGTTCGATCTGGCCAATTCAACTATAGGTACTACCTGCAATAAGAAGAAGCACCTGTGCCAAGTTTCTTCAAGAAAGCTCTAGAACAAAGTATTGAAAAACGCATATAAACAGCTGACAGACAGACAGACAGACAGACGGACATGACTCGGCTGTTGATGCGGATCACGAATATAACATTTTTTTTTCTGAGACTTCTTCAATGCTTTACACATTTCGTGACGAAACTATGATACCCTCTGCAAGGTGTACAAATTTTCGTTAGCTAACTACAGTTAGAAATGCAGAAATAGAACTAGCCCAGAATCGAGTACCACAGACAACAGTCTCGATTACAACTGTTTGTTCGATTGTCGTTTGTGTTGTAGTTGTAGTCGAAGTTGTTGTTGTTGTTGTAGTCGAAATTGTTGTTGTTGTCAGTCTGGGTCTGTTGGTACATGCAGCTGGGGAAAACAATTTAATGATGTTGTGCCAGACGCATTCATGAGCCTGTCTGTCTGTCTGTCTGTCGATGGTTGGCTTCTTGTGTTTTGTTGTATGTTGTATCAGTGCAAATTGTTCAGCTGACAGCAGACAACACTTTTGACCCGCAGCAATTTTGCAAAGAATGGAATAAAGAAAAAACCATAGCATAACTTTGTGCGATTTGCCTATTGGCAGTTGCCTTTTTTTCCAGTTGTTTGTTTGTTTAACTTTCTTTTTGTTAGCCATTGTCCGTGGACCATTGTCCATCGTTAACGTTGGCCTTAATTAAATATAATTAAAAAGTTAGCTTCACACGCATTTGCTAACGCAATGCAGCAACTACCTTCTCAACTCTCCCCCTTTTTGACCCACTCCTGAAGACGCGTCAGCGCCAAATGATGCCAAATCAGAGGCATTTCCTCCTTTTTCCTTCCAGGACTTGCCTAATGGTGCAAAGTTGTCCAAGTCACCGCAGAACCTTTTACTTTTTTTTTATGACTTTACCCATGCACCTCTTTATGGTCACTTCTGAGCATTTTTGCGGATAATTAGACAAAGTTCGGTTGCAAAACTTTTGCCTTTTTGCTTAAATGTGCACACACTTTGCCAAAAGTTCAGCGGAAATGAACAGCGAACTGTGTCTTCAAAAATTCATCTTACAAAAATACAAAGTTTTTGAGTGCCAGCAGCAAAAGACAAAGACTCTTGTTTCATTACATTAATTTGTTATCTTCATCAAATTATATATTTCTGCATCCGTATCAAAATCTGTCTGTGTGTAGGAATATGCTTCACACGAGGCACACGTGCCATATGATAGAAGGAAAACTATATACATGTGGGTACCTATTGATATTTCTATATATTGAGCATAAAAAATATTCATAATAATTATTTTTATTGGCAGCTTTGGTGCATGAGTCACATAAGCTGACTGAATCACCCATAGCTTCCACTTGGGGACAAGCAAAAGCAAAAGCAAAAGCAACACCAACACCAACATCAACATCAAATATAAAATCCCATCTTTGCAGCTGCTTTCAATCAGCTTATTTTATCACAATTTTTGCCAAAGCTCTACTCGAGTGCTGCTTTTTTAGTTGATTGAGCATTAGAAATTGATCTGTGCGTTTATTGCCTTGTTTTGCTTTTGGCTTGTGTTAGTTTTTATGGCCACAGTCAAAAAAAAAATAAAAATAAATATTGCTATATGGTATGTATATAATGCATATAAATATAAAGTATAAAGGATTTAGCTCAAGCTGAAGCTGAACTGGACACACCTGGCCCAAGATATACTTGTCGATCCAACGTTTATTGCTTTCCATATTTCTCGCCATGTTATGGCTCGTAAATATTCTGATGTGTTGGCAGCTCGAATCATATTTAGGGCAGTTTCTTAAAGCTCAACTTGGTTAAATTTTTGCTACTTGGCTGGGCATCTTTCTAAGCAACATCAGCCTTAGTGTCAACACAAATTTGGCTTGGCGTTAATTGATGGCCATAATGCAGCGAACATGACAGCTCTTAGTCCTTCATCCTGACAATGATTTTAATGCCTGCTGGCAACGTGTTGTGCCAAAATTCAACCAGGCATAGATATATTGCTGTCATTTTTAACACTTTTCGACAACTTTTTCTCTTCTGCTGTGGCTCTAATTTTCGTGGGGGCCTTCAATTACTTAAATGTGGGTGGCAGCAGCTGCTGCGATGGGGCGGGGGGAGGGGGGGGGGGGGAAGGACAGCAGAGCATTGCGAAATGTGTTGCATGCAACATGCCGCAAATGTCTTAAGTGCCTTCGGGCGCAGTCGACGTCGACACTTTGATGGCACTCGACTGCCAAGGGCTCCAAGAGTTACACACACTCACACACATACATACTCACATACTTTCTACTTTCTACTGCATATTTGCAGACGCTTGTGCACGTGTTGAGGTTTTGCGTCGGCACTTTGCGCGTGTTTTTCGCTTGAAGGTCATTTCCATTTTCAGTTTTCAGCGCAAAAGGGAGAAAAACGAAAACCAAACAAAAATACACCGTTTAAAGCCCTTTTTGACAGCAACAATCCCAAGCTGTTTATAAGTAAGTTAAATTAAAACAAGCCTACGCAAAGCCGTTGAAAGCAATGGCCAAGCAAAGCGCAAAAGGCAAAAGGCGAAACCAAAGCGCAGTCGAGAAAACATGCAAAAAGGACACAGCACAAATGGCAGGAAAAATGTCGTTATAAATGTGTCAAGGTCTTTGGCGCGCGGATTTGAATCCGTAAGAGCTGAACGAGAACGCGAACGCGAACGCAGAACGCTCTTATCCTGGGGTTAAGTCAGTGAGGAGTCGCCCCTGGCCGCGAAACACAACTGTAGTCGGTGTCGAGTGGGCGGCACTCATAAAACAGACATAAAATGAGAAACTGTAGCGCTAAGTCGGCGAATTGCAATGCGCCAGCTATTAATTTAATTCCTAGTTTAGCCACAAACGAAATTAAACTGAGCGAATGCCTTGAAAATGTTTCCAGCCTTAACGAGTTCAAAGCGCAAAACGGGCTAAATGTTGATTGCTGATTCTTGAATGTTGAATGCTGATTCTTGAATGTTGAATACTGAATGTTGAATGTGGCCCGAGATAAATGACTCACAAAATGTGCAAATTGCCTGGGCAGTGTTAAGTTTTAGTGTTGCCTTAAAAAGGGTGGTTCATTCTCAAGCAGCTTCTTGATATTAAGTAGAGAGTGTGCAAAGCCATGTTACAAGGACTCAACTCAGCTAGCCAATCAGCCCTTTAGTTTGTGCTTACCACTTTGCCACAGGTCGTTGCAACCAACAGCAACACTAACTTATCAAAATGCATCATCAAACTGTATCTGCCTTGTAGCAGTCACTTACAAGTCATTCGCGTGGTTTTCCAAATTTCACACACACCGTCACCACATGACGTATGAGCAATGTGCATTCAGCATTCAGATTACTCATACGCCATGTTGAGTGCCATGCTGCAGTTATGTGATTTATTCTACGCAGTCACTTGAAAGTTATGGCCAGTTTATCCCATTCATTATATTCATTACAGCGAATTCTATCAAATGCAACACATTCATTGACAAAATTGATTCCTTAGTAGCTAAAATGCCTAAATTATTAGCTTTAGAATTGTCCATTCAAGGACACCTTTGTATTTGTATTTGTATTGCCATTTCTAAACAATGTTTTGTGCTTAATATTTCTAAAGACATATATGTTGTGCTGGTTATAGTTGAACAGTAATTGATTGTATATGTTTAAGTAGCCTTCATACAATGCTAGATTTTCGTGCCATTTAGTGCAAATTTCAGCTTGCATTGTGTAAAAACGATCAAATCTTGCGCTCAATTTGATGTGCAACTTGCAAAATAGAAACGCTTATATGCGGTGCATAGATTTAGTTAGTTGGTTAGTTTTTTAAGCAAGTTAATTGCAAGTAAGTGTTGCATTTCTAGTTCATTACAAGGAAGGCAGACTGTCGTTGAAGCTTGCAGCCGTTAAATACATTATTCACCAGAGCATTCACTGTAAGCAGCCATACAACTAGCATTTCAGTTCATCATCAAACAGGATCAGTCACATAAATTAATCAACTCGTTGCAGCAACGGTCACTTGATGCAATAATACTTGCCAGTGAATTTTAAGGGACGTGCAACTGTAGCCTACAGCGCTCATATGATTTATTCGTGTGTGTGTGTCTGTTTGTGTGTGCTTGCTTGTAGGTGTGCATATATGTGTAAACAATAAAATGTCTTGTCAACATTTCATAACTCACTTTGTATGCCTCTCACCCCTGCTGACTGAAAGACTGACTGACTGACTGACTGTTTGGCGTTCGTTTGTCTGTCCGCCAAGTCGACGATTCTTCCTGTTTGTACATGGCCAACACAATGGCCGACGCCCAGACAGACACCTCATACCAAATGCATGTGTGCACCCTTCTTTCTGTGTATCTGTTTACAAATGTGTGCGTGTGTGTCTGTGTGTGTGTGTGTGTGTGTGTGTGTGTGTGTGTGTGTGTGTGTGTGTGTGTGAGCAGCGCCAAACAGACGTGTGAGTCACATTTGTTACTGTAAATGTACAACGTGCAGTAATAAAACATTTTTCATATACATAGTTCCGCATAACTGTAATGATAATGCTGCGGCTGCTCTGCACTCTTCTGGGCTGATCTGTTGTTGCCGTTTCGTTTCACGTTGATTTTATAGTTATGCACGTAGTCAGATTTATGAAAATGGTATCAAAAGTCAGCTGTAATAAGACATGGAGAAGCAGAGGGTGTATTTTTACTACCTGTTCCCATTAAAAATGGGAAAAAGGGAGTTATAAAGTACTGCAAATGTATGTAACAAGCACAAGGAAGCATTTCCGACCATATAAACTATATATATTCTTGATCAGCATCAACAGCCGAGTCGATCTAGCCATGTCTGTCTGTCTGTCCGACCGTCCGTCTGTATAAACACACAGATCTCGGACACTATAAAAGCTAGAGACACCAAAATGGGCATGCAGGTTCCTGTTTACGCAAATCAAGTTTATTTCGAATTTCGGCTTCTCCCCCGCAACCCCGCAAATCAAAAAAAACTCCCACAGCCACAATTTTAAAGGCACAGCTTTGATTTTTGGTGCACATATATGTTTTTTACAATGTTGTGATCAACATAAATTTTATTAAGATCGAATAAAAAACTCCAAAGTTATTAAAGAACCTATTTACCCGTCTCACTAGGCAGAAGCAACAGTTTTACAGGCACTGAAAAAGTTAAGTGTGCTGCTTGCTTGCGTTGCCGCTGAACTGCTTGAAGGACAAGTTGGGCGCAGGGAGTCTCGTAGTCGGGCACACTCGACTAGAATTCTTACTTGTTTGTTCTTTGCAACATACACAATTTAAAAACATTTATTTTCTAAAAAGAATTTTAATATTGTTTTAAGTTCACACAAACAAGCTAAGAGAAAATGGTTTTCTAAAAAAAGAATTTACTGAACTAATATTTGCGATTCTGCCTATATACTCGTATATTGCTAGTGTTCTTTCACCCACTCAGTGATACTTCGTCACAAGCGTAGACTACCATCCACAGAGATCTCAACTAATTTGAAATTTTTTAAAAATATTTTTAATATTTGGAAATGCAGCTCTACTTCACTCAAACAAAAAAAAAATGGTTTAAACCATATTTTAAAAATGTAATCTTCGTTAATTGACATTATAAGCTTAGGCTGTAAATGAATTAAAAAAATAATAATATAATATAATTTAAGGTTTTGCAACGTGTTTATATACGTTAATAACATTAACACAATCATAGAACTCGCAGCTTATTAAATTATTCAAGTTTGTGGAAACACAAAGTGTCTTTCAAAACGTTTTCGGCAATTTCAAAATAATTCAATTAAATTTCAACGCTGTCAGGTGAATATTTTGTTGCTTGAATTTTGTTCCTTAAATATTAAACAATTTTTACTTTGCTATTTTGTTGCTCTTTGAGCATTTTGTTGTTGTCGCTGTGCCGCATGTTATCTTATGTATGTATATGTACCTACCAAATATTATCAAATAGCAATTTTTATGTTTATCTTAAATGACATTTATGTTTCCCAATGGCTACATTTGATGTCAAATTGTAATTGTCATTTCGCTGCCTGACTTTGCTTTGGGTTTGAGTCCCAGAGCTGAGTATACCAGAGCCATAACCATAACCAAAGTCAGATTCAGAGTCAGAGTCAGAGCACAGTGACTGGCAAAGTGAATTTTTAATGACAATTTGATAAGTGTCTGGCGTTTTGTTTTGGGGAGCATTTATAGTATGAGTACTTATATAACAGCAGAAGCGACAGTGCTTAAACATTTTGGAGGCATAGAAAATAAACCCATTTAAAACGGACTTTAAAAAATGTTCACTAATTTGTGTAATTACTTGAAAGGGCGTTGAAAGCCTTTCAGTTTTAATAAACACTTCATTTAAATATTTATTATGACGTAGCGATTAAAAATGAAATAAAATAATGATTGAATTCAAATAGCCAATATAAAAAAAATTGTTTAATTTACCAATAAAAGTGTGTTGTCCAATGAAATTAAATTCATTCTCACATATTGTGCACACATGACTGTGCAATGCACATTTATAACCTGAGGCTATTTGGTCAACAGCGCCGCTCAGCAACTGTAAACAATGTCAAAAATGCCACCAATCAACTACCTACCAACCTCTTCCAACCCTTCACAACTCCCACTAACCTCAACCATTGCCATCGATCAAACCTGTTTCTGGCCTGGAGGCCAAAACGCACTTGATGGCAACGTAAAAATATCATTCAATTGTCAGCACTATAAATGTGCGATCATAAATCATGCAGACACATGGCTACGCACACAAATAACTAAAAATAATACAAAACAATAAAAAACAAAAATAAAAATAATAAAGCACAAAGGGGAAAACAGGCATGCAAGAGTGCTTTAGTAAAGCTTACACGACTCAAAAGTACCGTGTAATCAGTTTACGCAGTTATTATTAAACTAACATAAATATATTTGATTGTAGATATAAGAAGAGTTCTGCTGGATTCAATAAAACCACCATTTTCATGTAGATTTTGTATTGTTAAGATTCATTTCGTTCCTGTTTTCACTTTCGGTAAGATGTTCAGTCCTGTTCCGAACTCCCAAGCCAACCAGAGGAGTCCCTAAAGTTGCAACGTTAGGACTCGCTCTGCGGATTGATAGCCCTCCTAGAGACGCTCATTAAAGAGCCCAAAAGGAGGGTATTCTACGGAGAAAAAGCCACGTTAAAAATATGTGAAAACAGCAACACTACGGGAGTCCGAAAATGAGCTAATTCGGCTCAGAATGTTCACTTAGATAATCCGCAAAGACTCTATGCGGACTGCTGTATTCGCCTATGGATTTTCTTCAAAGGACTCCTCTAATAATCCAAAGATAACCCATACGGTGTGTTTTGGAATTGATTTTGAAACCTAAAAAAAAATAAACATTAAATCAGTATAAATCTCGCGCGTTAAGAACTTTCAGTTTTCGGGTACCGCCTTGGTACACCTCTCTGTGCCCAAAATAGCTCGTTTGAGGAGTTGCTGTAGGAATCACTTTTCACTCCATTATCGGAGCACTTCGGAAAAGTTCCTTTCAGGAGCTGTCTTCGGATTTCCGATCGGAATGGTTTCGTTTTCTCTTTTTCGAAACCGAGTTCCATATCGGATTTTTATAGTAAAAAGTCTATTTAGTTGAAGGCAATGCTGAATCGATGTGGATGTTTCAGTTTCTGTTTTACAAACAGTTTTTGAATTTAATAATTTAAATGTCATTTGACTTTTATCAAGTCTTTTCGAAATATGATAAAGAAAATAAAAAAAATGATTTTTTTGAATTCCTTGTGTTTCGTTTCCGCAAATCTCGAACAGAATACGAATTCGGAACAGGCCTGATTGTGACAGTAAATTTCGCTTGAGTGTTACCTTTTTCGCATTTCATATTTTGCGAATATAATTCACTTATATTTGATCATGGATTGAGTTATCTAACCAATTAGTTAGGATTTAATGCAACAGCGTAACTGCACTATGTCAATTTTTAACATTTAAAGGTATTTCAATTCCGTATAATAATACCGAAAGTGAAAACTAGAACAGATCTGAATTCCATAGAAACTGCGTGTGTAGTAAGTACATTATTTGGAATCAAATTAAGTTAACTGAAAATAGACTTGTGTGCGTTTATTCAAAGCTTATTTTATAGACTGGACAATGTGGGAAATTGCAGCGTATTTTAAAGATAGTCAATGATTAGTATAGTATGGATGCTGATATGCAGTCAAGCTATTTCTGGGTACAGAGTATTGAAAGCAAAAAGACGTGAAAGGTGCGCTCATGGAAGCAAGGACAAACGAGTTAGAGGCAAAAGGACTAAGGCCACAAACAGCTCGTCCTGGCTGAAGACACACACACATACACACAAATGCCAATACCCCAGTGTGGTAAGTTAATAATTTATATATTTATGCCACTGAAGCGTAAAACGAAGTTGAAAAACCAATGCCAAAACCAACAAAAGCGAAATACAATAAAAAGCACACATAATAAAAGAACAGCCAAGATGTTGTTGTTATAGGGAGAGGATACACACACAAACACACACACACACACACAGAGCAACAAATACGCTGGATGCTTAAGCAAATGGCGCCAGAAATCGAATCATATTGTGTGTTTCTTCAATTTGATATCAAAAACAGCGGATACTTATATTGGCATAAGCATAGAGCTTGAGCGCTTTTCTTAAAGCACTCACAGTTCGTCCTTGCAACTTCAGTTTGCGGTTGCACTGACCTTTTCGTATAGGGTTCTGGCATTGAGTTGGGCTGGCGAAGCACACGCTATGCATAATTAATATTGACACACTGCGGAATGCAACGCCAAGGCTAATTTTTGTGTAGGTGCATGCATTTGCCACATAAATCAGCTGCAAGGCCTCGACACTGCCACAAGGGTGGAGAGTGCAGAGCGGAGAGTGCAGAGTGGAGGGTGGGAAATGCGGGATAGAGGAGTGTCGAGTGGCAAAAGGGTTAGAGGAATGGGCTTAGTTGTTGCCTGAGTAACAGAGCTGCTTTTGTTTTTTAAGCAACTTTCTAATTGCCACTTTAGCAATAGCAACGCACAGACATGTATCTACTTCGAGTGTGTATCTGTGTGTGTATCTGTGTGTGTATCTGTGTGCGTGTGTATAACTGTTCATTCATTAAAATAAACTGCCAGCAGGCTAAGCAGCAGCAGGAGCTGTATCCTCACTTCTAACGACAACAATGAAAACAAATGGCATGGCATCAAAAACACATACACCAACACACACATACACAGATACACAAAATGTAGAATTGCAAAGATCTCAACATTTGATGCGGCCAGACAGATAGCATGAAGTGCTCTACATTAACGTTTTACAACTAATGAAATACAATAAAATAAAATAAATTTGTAAAATAAATATAAAATAAAAGAATATCAATGCTACAATAATAATTCCCGACATTTTTAAATGTTACAAGCAGTTTTAATTCTCTTTTTTCGAAAATTTAGCAAAATGAGTATATTGGCACTGTGAAATGTTCGTTTGTCTGTACGTCTGTCCTTCCGTATGAACTTAATTCTTTATACAGTTTTGAAGCTAGAGCACCAAAACTGGGTATAACATGTTTCCAATAACCACAGCCAGACAAATTGTTAAGATTCTTAACACAATCATTAATTTCAGTTTAAAGTAAAAGAAAATAGTCCTGTAAACTATGTCACAGTACATGCCACATGGTCTGACAGTACTTTTCAACTTGTATCAGGGATCGTGACTCTTTACAGCGGAAATGGCATCGTCAGCACATCAACAAGGAGGCCCCATTGTTGTTGGTACCGGTGCTCTCGGTTCTTGCTCATTTGTGTGAGGGGAAGAGGGAGGTAGGAGTGAAAGTGTTGCACACACTTGAAAAATTTCTCAAGTATAGCTACCGGACATCATTTCGTATGAGTTCTTATATGTTATGTGTATGCACATAGCCATTGTTTTGTGGACGGAGGAGCAGAGAGAGGCAAGGATTGGGCAATGTCCTTCCTGTGCAATGGCCGTTGGCTGCAGCTGTAAAAGTAACTAAATAGCCTGCATGCTCATTTTTGTTGCTGTTTGTTTTTTGTGTTTTTTGTGCTTTTGTTCTTTTTTTGTTGTAACACAAAAGTTGCGCGTGAAAATTTTATTAATATATATATTTTTGTTGTTGTTGTTGTTGCTTGTCTTTCTTAAAAATGCTTCAGACTAGCAACATGTTTATGGCAGCAGGTCCTCCGTTGCAAGGGCAGCTTTTCGCTTTATCATATATACAATATTTTGTAGGATGGTGAAGAGGTTTGGCAGTGGCTGGCACTTTCACTTTCACTCTTACGCAAAAGTTCAAGGACTTTTTAGCATTTATAAAGCAATTAAAATTTAAATGAACAGTTTTTCGGCTGACGCCACTCGCCAAAAATGTTTTTTTGGGCACTTACAAATTGTGACATACAAGACATAAAATATTTATGAATTATTTACTGTTAAATAATTGTTGGCATTTTAAGCGTTTGCGTTGGGGGTCCTAGACTCAGCGTCGCATGCCTCAAACAAAATAGCTGAATTTTCAGTTTTGTTTGCTTTTCTTGATTTTTAGCTGAGCTCGGCAAGCAATTAGCTTAATTTGAAGTACTTTGCACGTGGCGCCTCTTAAGTACTCCTACTCGTAGGCAATAGTATAAATATGCTAAATTCATGAGCCACATTTTGCCAGCTAACTGTGTATGAACTATAATTTTGTGCAGCTGTTGCACTAGTTTTGTATCAAATTGTTGCCCCATTTTATTGTTTATATTCCAATTAAAACAAGTAAGAACATTGCAGGCGGACTCTCCCGACTGCGATATACTCTGTCTTCTGTAAGTTTAATAAACTAAATTCTTGTTAAGACTACTGATACACTTATTAACTGTCCTTAAACTTAGGTAAAGTGAGTTTGGTTAAGTTATTTTAAAAAATAAAATAGTTTTTCATACAAAAACTTATTTTTCAACCGATTGTTCCTATGGTAGCTATACGATATAGTCGTCCGATTTTGATGAAATTTTGTCAGCCAGTATAAACGGTTGTTTAACTAAGGCAAAGTTGGTTTGGTTGAGTTATCTTGAAAATCAAAATAATTTTTCATACAAAAACTTGTTTTCAACCGATCGTTTCTATAGCAGCTATAGGATATAGTGGTCAGATCTGGCCGATCTTAACACTTTGTCTGCCCATGGTATATACCAACATGTATTTCAAGTTTTATTGCTCTACCTTCAAAACTGTGGAAAAATCCTGCGTTCATACAGAAGGACAGACGGACAGATGAACATTTCACAAACCCAAAATACTCTTTTTTTCCATTTTGGAAAACAGAGTATAACAAGCGAAATTACTGAACCAGTTCGAAAGTGCTCAACTGTTCATAAATCAGCAAATATTTCAACAATGATGTTCAAGTTTGCTATGCTGGCTGCTGTTATTGCTGACTTTATAATAAAAACTGATCAAATCGAAACCAAACAGTTTAATTTTAAGCTCAACCAACGTTTTGAAAACGCTTTTAATTATGCTACAACATTGTGCATAAGTCACATTCACATTTATTTCACAATTAAGCCTTTGGCCTGTTTCACATTTGAACATAATTTATATTGATTGGCTGCATTTGCCTTGCATGCCCCAAATAGCTGCCGTGTGCCGCAGATGGATTTGTATATTAAAAACAAACTTTTGCGTCGCTCTGTTTTTAGCTCATTTCAATTATGATGAGGGTCAGTTTTAAAGCAGACGATGCAATCTGCTATAGCGGCATTAAAGTTTACTGCTACGGCTGTAGCCATAAATAATGCTGCTGCTGCTGCTGTTGCAAGGCAAGGGCAGCGTAGGGGCAGAACGGTGGGCATGCAACAAGCGCTGTATTCGTGGACACAAGCCCAGACTCTCGCTTTATTTGCCATAAACGAGCAGTTTGGCTTAAATTGAAAATAAATATGGGCAGCCGGTGGCTCAGAAAATGTCAATATAACAAACGAGTACATACAAATATTGTAAGTATTATGTTGCAAGTCACAAAAGTCGAAAGGCACAAAAAAACATTGAAATTCAAATATTTGATGGCCCCTTTACAAATATTTCATTATTCACTTTCATGCTACCCACAAATATTCAGGTGAATAATTCAGTAATTACATCTTTTAGTTGCAAGTACTCTGTGACAGCTGTGCCAAAGATGAGACCACTTTTTAGCTTTTCTTCATGGAGACAATAAAATACATAAAACTTTTTATACTCTTATAGATGGTATTATAGTTGTGTGACGAAATGTGTAACATAGGAATGATCGATCGAACATTTTGTTTTTTCAGAAAACTCTTCCAAAGTTTGCAATATTAAGTGTTAGCATTATCTAAACATGTTTAAAAAAGTTCTTCGAAATCGAACAACTTATACACTCATTAAAATGAAAGTTTTCTTTTTCGGAAGAAAACACTTCTTCAAAAAATATTAAGGAAAATTATTCAAATTGGGGGAAAAAAAAACAAATGAATGAACATTCTTTTCAAATGAATGAATTTTCCCGCATTGTAATAAACTGAAAATTTGGTGGCTTAAGAAAAAAATTCCGATTTTTCTACCAACAAAATTAATATAAGTTAATAATACACAATAATATAATAATATATATAAAATTTCTACACCTATTTGTATGTTTAGGAATCGAGCAATATATATTTTATTTCGAATCCCGCTTTTACCTAATTTTACAACGTTCCACACATGTTAAGTAAATTTAATCAAAATCGGGCGACTTTATCTTAGGAACAATCGATCGCAAATTAAGTTTTCATAAGAACAACTGTTCTGCAAAGGGTATTTAGCTGCGGCACGAAATAAAACTTATCTTTCTTGCTTTTTTTCTTTTTTTTTAATAAAATTGTACGTACATATTTAAAAGCTACATTTATGTAAGTATATGGCAACCCTGGTAGCAGCGCAGCAGCAGCGCAGTAACGACGACAGCAGCAACAATGCCAACAACATTAACAACAACAAGAACGACCGCTTGTCGGCATTTAGACTTAATTTAAATGCAGGAGCAAAAAACAAAAAATAACACACAAAAAACAACACAAAAAAAAAAAAAAATACAAAATACAAAAGCTGCTTCAACATCCCGTAAAACGCAACGCAAAACGTAACGTAGCGCAACGTAACGGCTGTGGAAGGCAAAAAGTTTAATTTATGTGTACTTTGTTGTTGTTGTTATTGTTGTTGCTGCTATTGTTGTTGTTACTGTTGCTGTTGTTGTTGCTGTTGTTCATGTACATACTTTGGCACAAATGCTCATTTCATCGTTTAACTTGGCAAGGGCACAAAGCTACATGCTACAATTGAATTTCAGTTAGCCGGGGCAAGTACACACAACCACACACATGCACATATACTCACATATGCTCACATATACACCTACACATGCACACACACGCAGCAGGCTTAACCCAATTCGCTGTCTCTGCTGCTGCTAACCAAAACGCAAGTGTCTCAGGCAACAGCAGCAGCCGCAGCAGCAGCCACAGCAGCAGCGAGCGTCAACGTCAACGTCGACGACGACGACGACGACTGCTTTGGTTTTTTGTTTTCGACAGAGCGCGCTGCCTGCCAGCAGGCGTTGAGAAGTCTCGAGTGGGAGGGGGAGTGGTTGAGTTGGGTGCGTGCAAGTGGCAGCTTTTCACTTTTACTTAGACATTTGCAGCAAAATGATCTCAAAACAGTTGTTGGTTAAATGCGAGATTTTGCCTTGACATCGCTTAAGTCAACATAACCGTCTAAATAAATCAATTCAACAATTTTCAATTAGTTTAAACATATTTTCTTTTAGCCAAACTGTGTTTCATTTCCTAGAATTAGCATCTTTTGAGTTTTTGCTTAATAATTGCTGTCTCATTCAGGCCCTTCATTTACTCAATAACTGCCATATCCATCGTCATCATTATCATCATCATCATAGCCAAAGAGAAGTTACCAACTCATCAGGCAAGCCGTGGAAAACTCACGCTTAAGCTAACATTTTAAGTGGCATGTTGCCGCTTGTTTTCCCCAATGGGTTTCTTAAATGGAATCAAAGTTTCTGCTATGATTAACTTTCTCCTGGCCCTAGAAACTATGTCAAGTTTAAAGCCAAGCCCCACAACGATGTATAACGATGATGAGCATGGCTAAGGCATAAGAGAATGACGAGTAGAAAGATTGCAGATGAAAATGGAGTTGGAAAATGCCATGGCTCGTTGCTCGATAGTTTTGCAATGTAATTTTCTTTATGATTTGGCTGGTAAACTCGTGCGTGCGTAAAATTGAACAGATGCCCCATTCACAATGCTGCCCAGTGCTCTCAATTTTTATGAGATTGTAGTTTAAATGAACACAACGCAGCCAAAGGCAGCTTAAAGCTCAAAGTAAACAGCACAGCATCAAAAAGAGAAAGAGAAAGAGAGAGAGAGAGAGAGAGAGAGAGAGAGAGGACATATCAGAAGAAAGGAAGCTACTGAAAGGAGTTACTTTCACAAGAGACCTTTGTCACAGTTCCTTTGGCCTCATCAGTTCCGTTTGCCTTGTGCTTTGTGTGTTCTCTAGCTCTATGTGGGACTAAGGACCATTGTAGTTCATGTATCAGGACCCTACATATGCGTGTGTTTGTGTCCTTATAATCAACTAAAAGCCAAATAATCAAAAAAACTCACAACAATACAAAATCAGTACGTACAAATTTGGCTTTGAGTCAACATTAACGACATTTGTATGCTCTTGCACATAACATGAACAAGTTTGAAAAAGTTTCATGAACAAATTTTCATAAAAATAATCGGAATCAATTTTAAGCCCAAACTTTAAAAGTATGTTCAGTTCGGAATTTTTCTAAATGTTTCTTTTGTCTGTTTCTATGCGAACTAGTCTGTAAGTTTTGAAGCCAACGAAAGATGATGTTGTTTTTCAAGAAAATTCATCAAACTTTTAAATTCTACGTTCTATTATTATCTATATATGTTGTCAAAATTTGTTTTTTTCCAAGTTTTATTCAACTTTATTTGAATTGGTAAAATTTGTTTAAAATCGTGCGACTATATATGTCATATTTGCTTTTCTAACCTGTTTAATACTAGAAACGATTACCAATTTCAAAAACTAGCTGAATATTCATGTTTATAATGCAAAAGATTTTGAGATTGATTTCCATAAACAACACATTATTGGAATTTAGATGGAGTAGCTGCTTTGTACGCTATCCAGCAAACTTGCTGACTACTTTTTTTTTAATAACTCTTAAATGAAAAGAAACGGATGATAAGCCGTTATTCGTTGTGATGTTGAAGGCGTTGGCTATAAAAATCAATGAATGCCTTGGCCAAAATAGTTGGCAGCTGAGAAGCGGCTTGAAAATGGCAAAAAGGTTCTTAAAGGTTTTTTTTTGGTCAAAGCGACCTTCTGGCCTTTTTACAATCCATGCAAGTATATGGCAATATGTTTGTGTTTGTGTGTGTGTGTGTTTGGCCATTTAAGCTTGTATGTGTGCGTAGTAAACCTTTATAAAAAAACAAAAATCTAAATACAAAAAAGAGGCAGCTTGGTCGGGTAGCTGGAGGGGGTGGCGTGGGGGGACTCTTATACACAACATGTTGCCTACTTTTTGACATTTTCAACATGTGTCCAATGCCTGCCATTTTTGAGTACGTATATGTGTGTGTGTGTGTATGCGTACTAGCCTATATGTGTATGGGTGTATCTGTGTGTGTTTTTGTCACTTTTCAGCGTTGACGTTTTGCGTTGATTTTTGACAGCTGCCTAGGCGGGCACAACACCAAACGTCAAACACATACGCACACACACACACACACACACACACACACACACACACACACACACACACACACACACACACACACACACACACACACACACACACACACACACACACACACACACACACACACACACACACACACTAATACATATACACTGAAAACAATAACAAAAACTTGTTACCAAAGTAAACCCAGATTGCCTTGTCCCCTCTCTTCAGTCTGCTCTGTGTCTCTGCAATGGTTAGACTCTTATGCGTTATGTGCGCATACTTTTTGCTCATATCTCTAAGGTTTATGTCAAGGTTTTTTATTACTTTGATATGCGCTGTTGTATTTATATATATATGTATACCCTGTAACCAGACATGGATAAAGTTTCTATTTAATTTTTGATATCTTTCCAAGCTGTTTCCCAAAACAAATGCTGTATTTGCAGAGATAATTATAAAGCATGAATGTATCTTTGCATGTATCCCAATATCGGCTTAAATTATAATAAATTGAGTTATCCAGAAACAGGGTATGTGCTAGTTGTGCACTCTTCGCCACGGGCATTCTTACTTGTTTTTATACTCTGTTTTCCAAAATGGAAAAAAAGAGTATATTGGGTTTGTGAAATGTCCGTCTGTCCGTCTGTCTGTCCGCCTGTCTGTATGAACGCAGGTTTTTTCCACAATTTTGAAGCTAGAGCAACCAAACTTGGTATACATGTTGGTATATACCATAGGCAGACAAAGTGTCAAGATCTCCCCCCCACCCCCACCCCTTCCCCCACAAACCGCAAAAACATATATCTTCCACAGTTTTACAGCTAGAGTAACCAAATTTGACATAAAGACTTCTGACCACATCCTTGAGCGACCTGCCAAAAAAAAATATGCCACGCCCACAACCGCCCCCGCAAATGAGCTAAACCTGTATCTCCTACACCCTTATAGCTAGAAACCCCAAATTTTGCAGTATGACTCCATTTGAACTCTTCGATAGATTGGAGAAAAAAATTTGTACGTACAGAAAACAGAGTATATCGCAGTCGGGTGAGCCCGACTGCAACGTTCTTACTTGTTTTTTTTTGCATTGGTGGAACTTATACTTGCAGAAATTTTGTACATTTTTCTTTTGTTGCTTCTTATGCGACATGAATTGCAGTTTAAAGTTGACAGCAGCAGGAGAATGTGCGCACTTACCTGCAAGTAAGAAAAGGTAAACGAAAAAGCTGATTAAATACGAGTATACGAGTACTTATATATTTATGTGTAGCTATATCAAAAGCCATGCCAGTGTGAGATTGTATATCATAATACACTTAACATTTATTGTCATGCCACATTTCTTAATTATAAATTGTCTATTAACACAGAGCATTCATATCTTAAAGCTTATCTAATGATAAAAAAAACATTTTGCGGCTCAAGTTGCGAAGTTTTTTATACCTTTGCAGAGGGTATTATAATTTTGTCACGAAATGTGCAACGCATTGAAGGAGACGTCACAGAAAAAAAATGGTTTATTCGTGATCAGCATCAACAGCCCAGTCATGTCAGTCTGTCCGTCTTGCTGTTCTAAATTTCACTTTCGAATCAATTACACAAAAATATGTTAAGCATACTTTCAGAAGCGAATTCAAAGTAAATGAACGTAGACAAAAGTTAAGCTGCTTAGTTAGATCCTATTCCAAGACGTATGCTACATAGTTATACTCTTTTTTTAACTTTTTTGAAAAAAAAGGAAAAAGGAGTATATTGGGTTTGTGAAATGTCCGTCCGTCCGTCCGTCTGTCCGTCTGTCTGTCCGTCTGTATGAACGCAGGTTTTTTCCACAGTTTTGAAGCGAGAGCAACCAAACTTGGTATACATGTTGGTATATACCATAGTAAGACAAAGTGTCAAAATCTTGCCACGCCCACCTCCGCCCTTGCAATCGACCAAAGTTTGTTTCTCCCAAACTTTTAGAACGGGCCCAACCAAACTTAAATTGATGGCAAAACTTGAAAGATTTGAGCAAAAATATAATTGCCACGCCCACTTCTGACTCCGCAAAGAGACGAAACAAAGAGTATATCGCAGTCGGGTCCATCCGACTGCAACGTTCTTACTTGTTTTCTGTTAAATTGATTCATAAGCGGTATCTGGTAACAGGGTTGATGGAAGCATTTACATTTAAAGCTAAACTGACCAGCATTTAAGCCATTTGCTTTCACAAAAATCTTTAAGTTACATGTACAATTTGAAATAATGCTGCTGACTTTCGAAATAGTCAATAATGCTTCAACAAGCATGTTTTAATTAAAATAGCCTACACTTGATAATATATATTTTAGCTTTCAATTATACGAAATATTTTGTTTAATTTATTAAATGTGTCCTCAAGTCACATATGTAAAGAGTGCTCTGCCTTTAAATACCTGCCTAATCTAGCTAATTAAATACTCGCATTGCTCCTTAGCATATACTCTATTTAATATTCTCGAAGTCTCTGTTGGATGGCAGACTGCACATTACACAATTAATTCGATTTGTTTGCCTTTCAATAGTCGACAGGACGACTAAAGTAGTACTCGTCATTTGCATATTGCTCAGTCTCAGAAAACAATTGACTTCAATTAAATAACTGAGTTTAGTGCAGTTACTTTAGACTATATATACTAAACTTGAGACTGATGAAGCGTAACTGACTAGTACAATATGCAAATAAACCAAAATATGCCATTTAAATGCAATTGAATTTTGTTTCTCCAATGAACGGTAACAACAAAGACCAAATACAATAGACAAAGACTAAGGTGGAGGGATCAGGTGAGCTGAGCTGAGCAGAGTTGAGTTGAGGTAGACCCGTAGGAAATGGAAAAGCATTTAACGCATGCCTGGAATATTGAGTTGAAAAATACATAGATATGTTGAAAATATGAAGCAGCTGCACTTTGGGATGCCCTGTTCAAATTTTGAACTTTAAAACTTTGTATTGGTAGAATTGAATAGTTAGTCTAGTGACGAAGCAGCACGAAGGATGTAAACAAGTTTACTCTTATGTAATACATTCTTCTCTTCTCAGCATAGATTCCTGTTCTGAACTCCGCTTTCATACTTTTAGCAGCGAATAAAAATCAAAAAAACTGGAAAGAAAATTAAGCACACCAGTTTTAACGTCCTTCAAAAAGTATGGCACATAGTTTTCTGTGAAATTCGGAACAGCACTAATAAAAGTTGTATAGCACATGTTATTGCTAAAAACATGAATATTCGATATACTACGATATTGAAGTCAGATCCTTCACTTTATGTTATAACTAAGCCACAGGGTATTTTGTAGATGCAGTATATCAACATTGCAGTACAACAAGTCAAATATTGATACACATTCACTCAGACAACAGGGCGTCAGAAAGACTAGGGGGCGTGGCGTTGTATGCCTGACACAAAAAGCAATGAAAAAGAAAAGAGAAAAAAAAAAGAAAAAAAACATTTTTTCTCGAAAAGCAGCACGCGCCAAACAAAACAAACAATTTGGTAGATGCGACGAACGCAAAACTCGGCAAAAAGCAATTGCAATTGCATCAGAGCAGAGTTGGGGATGTGGGTGAAAATGGGGCAAGAGATGCGGTGCGGGGGGAGGGGGCGTGTCAATTGTAGCACCACAACAAAGTTGTTGACAATGGCAAACACGTTAACCTAAAACTTTTGGCACGAAGATAAACGCAAATAAATTTGGCAACTTGGTCGTTTACTGCTGTTGCAGTTTCTGGTCGCAAAATGTAGCTCAAAGTGCATAGGACAAAAGCGGCCAAAAACCCGCATGGCAAACAGTGGCTGCCAACTGAACATGGACTCTTGTAGCCATAGCCCGCATTTAAATGGCATAAATATGACACATGGCTCAAATTGAAGCTCAAACCAAAGCAACCAGAAACGATTTTCACGGGCTACAAATCAGCACATGGCACCCAAGAGACAAGAGACAAACTATAGCGGGATCAGTGTGGGAGTTGTGAGTGGAGTCGAGTCGAGTAGAGTCGAGTCGAGTGGTTGGAGTAGGTGGACAACCATCTCAAATTGACATGCATTGAGCGTTCCATCTATGTCTCGTTTCACGAGCGTATTATATGACTGTGTGGGCGAGCAATACCATTTCTTTCGTGTCCAACAAAAAAAAAAAAAATAAAAAGAAAGCTGAAAAAACAAAAAAAAAGAAAAAAAACAAACATGGCAAGTTGTGCAGAGATTTGTAGATGCATGACACTCATAAGTTGAATGCCGCCAGCATTTGCTGTCCAGCTACAATACCAAAATCAAGCTATGTGCTTAAGCAAGCTGCTGGACATTCGGACAATCAGACAGTTGGACAACCAGACAGTCAGATTGCCAGATTGCCAGATAGCTAGCCAGAGCACCACAACAACTCACCAGCAGATAAATCGCTATGCGATTGCTGTCTTGGTAACGGCAACTAGCAGCTTGGCCAAAAAGCAATGCCTGACTTCAATACTTGTGTATACCAAGTTGTCTATGGACTTTTGGTTGAGCACACGAAACGCTACAAAGAACAACAAATGTCAAGCAGCAGCAGTTGAATATGCCAGGGTAGTTTCAGAAGTTCTGCAGGTCATCGATAATTGTCGAAAGTGTTATTCGAAAACATTTATATTGAATAATAGGTTTCACATGTTTCTATCCCATTTCCGTGTAATTGTCCTGAAATGTGCAACGCATTGAAGGAGACGTCTCAGAGAAAAAAAAATTTGTATATTTGTGATCAGCATCAACAGCCGAGTCATGTCCGTCATGTCCATCTGTCCGTCAGTTTGCGCACTAGTCCCTCAGTCTTAGAGCTATCGTGATGAAGCTTGGCACAGATGCTTATTCTTTCTGCAAGCAGTACATATGTCAGAATCGGCCAGATCGGACAACTTTAACACATAACTGCCATAGGAACGATCTGTTGAAAAATATGTTTTTGTACGCAATTTTTTTTTGTTTTTTCAGATAACTCAAAACTCAGAACAAAGTTTTCCATTCATAAGGACGGACGGCCTGAAATTTTACGCACCCAAATAACTATGTTATACTATAAATTGGTTATGTTATATTACTCATTACACGCTGTTAAATTACTAATTACAAGTCTGAATTAAGTGTCTACTAAAATGACATATTTTATAATTAAAAATTCTCATTTGACGTATAAATAACTTGTCAGGCCACCCTCGATGAGTGTTGCTCACGCTTGAAATCGACAGTTCCATATTGGCTTGTTATTGACAGCATTGTTGTTCAGAGTTTTTCTTTTGCTCAGCTTTTCTATATCTATTTCTATTTCTATTTAGTAACCATTGGTTTAGTATAGAAAACGAGCAAAGCTGTCGACCAGTCGCATAGCTAGTCACCCAGCCACAAAGGACATGACCAGGACCAGAATAAGAACAAGAAGAAGAACATCAAAGACTGACAGCAATAGCTAAACCGTTGGCCATAAGCAGACGAATTGTGGGTTATACCAGTGAGTATATATTAAAGGACATTAGGCTTGTTCAGTCTTTGGCAGCCAATAAGGAACTTTTGGTCATTTTTATTGGCACAAAAACTGTCAGAGCTGCTGCTGCTGTTGCTGGCAGACACATCTGCGTATACGTAATGTGTGCAGGAAATGAAAAATGTAATTAAAAAAGTTTCTTTTTTTTTTTGTTTCTTTTTGTTGTTGTTGGTCAAGTCTTTTGGTTGGGGCTGAATGTGGCAAGCGAAAGGCAAACCAACTGAACAATTTGTGGTGGCTTTTAAATGTGAGCAGTGTGACATTCAACGGGTTAGATGGCTTTCAATCTTTACGTTAGTTGCTTTTTTTGTTGTGTGCTGCACACACACATACACACACACAGAGAGAGAGAGAGAGAGAGAGAGAGAGAGAAGCTCACTTCGTGTGCATGTAAAAAGTGCTCATTAAAACATATCAACAAGCTTTATAGCAGCTCCAACATCAACGTTGACGTTGTCGTCATGCCGACAGCAGTTAAATTCATTCATAAACTACGTGACAAAACGAACGGAAATGTAGATGCGGAAATTGCCAACAAACACACGGACACACAGAAACATACAGATACATACACACACACACACACACACACACACAGCCAGCAGCGTGTGGTTTTTCACATGCTTACACATTGGCACACATGCAGCCAGACAGTCAGTCAATTCGTCAGTCCATCAGTCCGTCAGTTGCCTGCCTGCCTGCTTGCCTGATGATTCAAAGTGCGCGAAATATTTTCGCACTCTTCGCCTTGCCTGGTATTTACAATCAATTTTTAAAATGCCTGAATATGCCACAATCGAGCTATAACTACCCTGTAATCGTTAAAGCTGTTAAGATCTCATTTAATATAATTTATGTATTTTATTAAAAGCAGCTCGCGTAATACAAACATTACCGCAAAAGATGGCCTTATATATCTGCAATTATATTTTTATGTTCAAATGAATATTGCTAATGTGCTCGAGCATAAAAGAGTGTTGGAAAAATATCGATAGTTTTTGATAGTATTAGTCAAAAACATCGATATTATCGATAGTATCGATTGATTTCATGATTGGCTTTTAAGCAATTATTTTGTTTTTTAAAAACTGCACAAAAAACCATAAAAACTTGGCAAATCCTAAACCTATTACAATATAGTTTTTAAGGAACAGACTGTTGAATGATATTGGGCCATGATGAAACATATATTCTCCAAAAATTAGTTATTAAAACAAATTTCGTTCAAAAAACTTGCTTTTGAACAATATGTTTTCGAAAAAATAATACAAGAAGAAAGAAAACTTTGAATGTGAAGAGTATTGAAAACTGTCGATATAAACGATATTTAGTCAACTATGCTTCTTACCAACGTTAATGTTAACTCAAAGTTTATAAGTTTTATTTCAAATAAACATGTTTTCAGCAGTTTTCGGATAAATCAAACACTTTAAATGAACACATTTAAATTGAAAACAGCACGTTCTGCTGTTATTTGAAGTGTTTTAGGAAAAAGGGTATGTTGTAGCCATGTATTCGCAAGCATCGGGATATTTGCTTTTTTTATGACCCAACCCGGCGAGTGTCTACTTGAGTGTAGCAAAAACGTTGAATTGCTGCGCCGAGCCCAAAAAGGAGGGGCGCTCACATTGCAATCCTTTATGCCACCCCCTTGCCGACCTACCAACCTACCAACCTAGCGACCTGCCGACCTTCCGAAAACCCGCTCCAACAAGCATATTACATTTGCAATATTTCCCTCCACTCGTACCACTCGTATGTAAGTTATCAACAAGGAATGTGGGGTAAGGGGTAAGCGGAGTAAGTGAGAGGCATGCTAAAAGTAGAGAAGCCGCGAAATCTCATAATATTGATAGTGCGCTTTTGGTAAATATATAAAAATCAAGCGTATTTTTTGATTGCAGCCATTTGACCCCAGCCGAGCTTGCAAAAGAAAAGCATAATTTGGTTCATTTTTATTTTATATGCTCGTACTCGGCTTATGACAAACAATTGGGGAATGGTTTTTCTTTTTTTCTGTTTTTTTCTTTTTTTGATACTCTTTGGTGCGGCAGCCACAGAGACAACAAATTGATGCAGGTCAGGCCAATACAGCACACAGCACACAGCACAAAAAATAAAGTCTCACAATGAGTGTACGAGTGTTTCCGGCGGGCAATCCTTACTTCATTTTTTTCTTTCTTTTTTTTTTTGTTGCTGTAAGTGGGTGGGGATAGAAGAAGCGGGAAAAGCTTACTGCTTGGTTCAATCAGATTTGCGTTGTCGTGATGGGGTGTTCCAAAAAGGGATTTTGTGTATGGCAATGTGATTGCTGAATGGGCTTTGTAAAATACCTTTATTATTCTGCTAGGTGGAGCAAAGGAAATGGCTGTCAATGGGCCATAAAAATCAGTTTTAATTGAAAAGTGTTTTTTATGACAAAGCAAATATTTATTATATTGCAGTGAAAGTGCAGTTGAATAGTTGAAAATATTATTGGCTTAAAGTTAATAAATAGATTATGATAAAAATAGTTAATTAAAATTTATATGGTGAAGTTTATCATTTCTTCTTATGCATCTATATGTCAACAAAAAGGCAAGTGACAAATTTGGCTCCATATATTGTTCAATATTATTTAATTTTTATTTCTTTATTTTATTTTTTTTTTTTTTTTATTAAATTTGGTCTGTCCGAACACAGTTTGGAAAAAAACACCATTAAAGTATTATTTTAAGAAAATAAGAAATAAAATAAATAAGATTAGAATTTGTTAGCTCCTGAAGAAAGCAGGAAGCCTTGAATGTAAGCGTTGTATGCGTTTTTATCAAAAGACATTTTTAGGTCCAACAAACTGAACTGATCAAATGATTTAGAACGTAAGCTCCAGAAAGGACGTTTCTTAACAGTTAACAAATAAAATATGAAAATAAGATACAAATACAAATAAGAAGTCTATGGTTTCACTGGCTCAGTTCCAGCTACAATACCATGTATCTACTAGAACCAGTTGGGAATTATAAACGAATTTGTAATTTTAGTGATGAAGAGGGTTGCTTAGATGTAAGAATATGTGCTTTGAAAACTATTGTACAGTATTCTATGTAATTCTTGTGTGTTTATAAATAGTAAATTAGAAAATGACGTTGATAACAGGCGGACTTTTGAGTTGGTGAATCAAAGAAAACTTGAGTAGCTTACAATTACGACGTTTCTAATAGTTAGTTTCACATTTTTGCCACTAAACAATGACAGCGTACATAATTATTTGATGCTGCTACACAAAACCTGAGGCAGCAGTAAGGCAGTTAATCTCATATGTCGCTCTCTAGAGGAAGCCCACAACATTTTCTGCTCATCAGGTGGAGCAAAGGAAATGGCTGTCAATGGATCATAAAAATCAGTTTTAATTGAAAAATTGTTTTTTATGGCAAAACAAATATTTATTATATTATATATTATTGGTTTAAAGTTAGTAAATAGATTACTCAACAGACAGTTTAACAAAACAAAAAATCAACTTAATGATGACAATTAATCAAATATCGTTACTCATTAAATAGTTAACTGACACTTTCCTGTAATAGCTAGCAATTTTTCATTAATGGACAGCGAGCAGTTTTCTCGTTTACTCTTTTTTTCCGGCATCATTCCCCACGGCATTGTTTCAAGAATTAAATTACTTATTACCTGACAGCAACAATGTCGCAATGTGGCAATGCTCGGATTGAAGGCCACACACAGAGCTGAACAGAGCTGAGCTGAGAGAGCGAACGCTATGAAAAGCGACTCGGAAAAGCATTCAACTCAACAAGCTACTTGCTAGTTGATTTAATTTAACCTTGACCAATTTTCATGCATATCACACAAAACACTGTGTAAGCTTTATTGTATATTTTTTTCTTGTTTATGAACATAACACGCAAACTATTTGCAATGTCAAAGACCAGAAAACACACAAAAATTGCAATGCAATTATGTGAAAATTGTTATTAATTCATGACAGTAGTTAGAAGATCGTTAGCGATGATCATCGTATGCCATTTTTCCAAGAAAATGCATTGATACGACTTAGTCTGTTGCCAAACAGCTGCGAACCACAAGTTAAACTTTAGGTAGATCTTTAAAAAGTTAACTTTATTAGCGTTATTCTAAGTGATAGTTGCATAGTTTATAGGCCAATTGCTTGGCACACATATATATAAATTCGCATTAGAATGCCAAATGCTTAATCCATTTACCTGCTCACTATTTCTAGCACGCAAATTACGTATACGCAACGTGCCGCACAACCACAAAGTCAGCCCTAGGGAAACAAAAACAGGAGCTCGAATTGAGAATACAGCCGCTCTTGGGCACTTGCGGACTGAGGCAGGGACTGAGAATGAGACTGAGACTGAGACTGTTCTGCTGGCCATAAATGTCAAAGTCAATGCAGGTGGCATGGATCTAAGGCATATCGAGTTGTCGAGTCAAGGTCTGCGTTGGGTGCTACATAAAATATACAGAATATACTAGGCACACAATTTGAGATGAAAATCGCACGCGTAATATAAAAAAATGTCACATGCTATTACTGTTTGTTGTTGCTATTGTTGTTATTGTTGTTGCTGCTGCTGCTGCTGTTGTTGAATAATTGAAACGATAAATTTTACACACAATAAAGCGCTAGGAATTCAATAAAGTTTACAATTTGAACGTGGGGTGTGCATGTGACAGGGTGGGAGATGGGGACTGGGCGTGAACACACAATTCAATGACATGTAACTTGTATAACTTGTTGCTGCTACACACAAGCACACCGCACACAGGCACACAAGCACACACATTAACATCATGCAATACACACACACATAGAGTATATAGTATATAGAAAAAGACATGCATAAACATTATTTTATGTGCACACAACACGACAATAAAAATCACGCATGAATTTCATTTGTATAGAACGGACATACCGAACCGCCCCACTGTGCCACTTGCATATGCAACTGCAAGCTAGAAAAGAGGGGTAGGACAGGGTAGGATTCTGTTTTGTGGCATAAAGAAATGTGCGACTCTTTGGAAACAAAGGTCGCACAACAAAAAACCTCAACACGAGTAAAACAAAATGTAATTACAACAAGAACTTTTCAACAGCAGCATTTACAAACCAACATGGGGGAGTTGGCGGGCAAAAGCAACAAAAAAAGAAAAAAACAATACAATTGTTGTGCTACCTGAAAATGCAACAATGTTGCATGTGTGTGCATATGTGTTTGCCTCTCTCTCTTTCTCTATCTCTATCTCTCTTGCTGTGTGTGTATGTCAGCAAGTGAAAGTGAAGGTTAGCGCCAGCCCAGTTGTGTTTTGGCTTGACTACAAGCAAAAAAGCGTTATTTTATCCAGCAGCTGGTTCGGGCTGCCAAGTTGCAAAGGCTGCCTGCCACAAGCTCGGCGCTACACTTGAGCTTTATTGCATACATTAAGGGGCCAAGGTGCGGCACAGAGCAACGCAAACGCACACACGCACTCACCCGCACACACACACACTCGCATTCGCAAACACACACACCCAAACCCAAACCCACTTGAAACTGCACCTGGGGGAGTGTGTGTCCGTCCGTGTGTGTCTATTTTGTTAATGGACATTGTCGTTTTGTATCGCTGTTTGTCTGAAGCAGGTAGGGATATAGGTAGGAGACGTACTATATGTTATATACTAGTACATATATGAAAGAGAGATTGAGAACAATGCAAAAGCATCATCATAAATAATGCCACAAAGCCTGATAGATGCAATAAAGCATACATAAGTATGTATATTCCGGTTCACTTGATGAATGACCAAGAGATACGACATTCGGCATGAGAATTTCTCTTCAAATTTGACAGACCAAATATGTAATTTATTTTATATAAATAATATTATTATAATGAAATTGAAATTGTTGTTATTTATATTTAGGGGGTGGGGGGGGGGGGGGCATTATATTCAGCTAGATTTCTTCGAACACAGAAGCTATACACATATATTGTTGATCAGCATACACAGTTGATTCGTATACATCTTAATATAGCTGACAAATGAACAATCAAACAAATGTTGTAAGTGTATGTTAATTCGAAAGAACTCATCAGTTCTTAGACTTAAAATGTTTTTTCTTTGTAAATTTTATATCCATTTTATTGCTGCCAAGCGAAAAAGAAAATTGATGTCTAAAAAAACGTTTTTGTTTTGTTTAAAATCCATGAAAAAAAACACAAAAAAATATTCGAATTTTAAATTTTGGGTTTGGGTTATGGCTCACTTTTCTATTTTCGAACTGCACTACAAAAACTTGCATCGATTTGTATAGTTTGGTTAAAAGGAAAATCCCAACTAAAAACAGCTTTTTGTATAAAACATGGCATTGTTATGCAAAACTTCAATTCATACAATCTAATTAAAAACTAATGAGTTGGTTGTAATAAATCTTAAAATAAATTGTAAAATCAATGAACTGAGTTCAGAGATATTTACAATTCTCTAAGTGAACCTTTTTAAAATTTAGTACATTGGTGAAGTTTATCATTTCTTATTATGCATCTATTTTAAATGGGTCTACCTATTTGTCAAACAAAAGCAAGTGACAAATTGTTCAATATGATTTAATTTTTAATTTTTTTTTTATTAAATTTGGTCTGTGTCGCGTAGGTCGAACACAGTTTGGAAACAAACACCATCAAAGTATTATTTTAAGAAAATAAGAAATAAAATAAATAAGATTAGAAGTTTTTAGCTCCTGAAGAAAGCAGGAAGCCTTGCATGTAAGCGGTGTATGCGTTGTATGCGTTTTTATAAACCGACATTTTTAAGCCCAACAAACTGAATGATCAAATGATTTAGAACGTAAGCTCCAGTGAAGACGTTTCTTAACATTTAACAAATAAAATATGAAATAAGATACAGATACAAATAAGAAGTCTATGGTTTCACTGGCTCAGTTCCAGCCACTATATAATGTCTTCGCTAGAACCAGTTAAGAATTATAAACAAATTTGTTATTTTGGATAATGATGAAGAGGGTTGCTTTGATGTAAGATTATGTGCTATGCTATGTAATTCTTGTGTGTTTATAAATAGTAAATTAGAAAATGACGTTGATAACAGGCGGACTTTTGAGTTGGTGAATCAAAGAAAACTTGAGTAGCTTACAATTACGACGTTTCTAATAGTTAGTTTCACATTTTTGCCACTAAGCAATGACAGCGGACATAATTATTTGATGCTGCTACACAAAACCTGAGGCAGCAGCAAGGCAGTTAATCTCATATGTCGCTCTCTAGAGGAAACCCACAACATTTTGTGCTCATCATTGTTTGGCACTTAGTCACACGACGACGTCGGCGTTGGCGTTGGCGTCGGCGCCGCTGCAGTTAGCTCGATTAGATGGAGAGACTGCTTCACAGTCTCTGTCGCAGTTATGTGTTGGGTGCCCTTCACATGGCTAACGAGCAGCTGATATGGCAAACGACATGTGACTTTTAGATAGACCAGGTGCATGCCACACGACCCCTTTTTTACGGCAACACCGTGCCACAGCAGGCCCTTCGAGCTGCCAGCAACATCCATCCTTGACATGCTTGTGGAGCGCCGTGACAATTGAGCTTGGGTTTCTGGCTTGGGCTTGGGTTTGAGCTTGGAATCAGGCTTGGGCTTTGCTGATGGACTTGTCTGGCACTCTGTGGTTGCGGCCTGCTCCTGATGCGTGTGCGTGTGCGTGTGCGGCAGAGTCCTTTGCATATTTCTTAATTAAAACGTTGCCGTTTTGGCTCAATTAAACGAGCTTGTTGAAACACGTTAACGCTGCAACTGCAACTGCTGCTGCTGCTGCTGCAGCCTGCAACTGTCTGTCTGCAAATTTGCTTGTTGACAGGGCAATAATGACCAGGTGTAGTTGAGAGTCACATTTCAGTGTGGCAGGACAGGACAGGCCAGATCCTAAAGCAGACATATAGCACATCAAAAATTCAACTGTCTGTCAATTATGAGCTCAACACAGCAAAATACACACTTGATGCTCTCTGCATGTGTAGATAGATACATATGTACAATATGTATGTATAGCGCATGCATATACATACAAAAGTACATATACATATACATATATTTATATAAGCAATCTCATCTCTATAAATGGCACATACATACTATACAAAAATATATTGAATGAACCCACGCACCAGTCGAGATTTGAGTAAAAGAGACCCAAAGAGACGCAAGAGACGAAGAGAGTACTCACTGGAATTGAGCGTAAAAATGGGCCAACAGAAACGGGAATAAACATGCGCATCCCTGTGTATCCTTGAAAACCGAATCGTAAACGCCTGGATGCGTCTATATACGAATGCGTTGCGTTTGCGTTCGTTCAGTTGGCTCATTCCAGATTGTTGTTATTCATTGTATCGCAAAATAACTCAATGCCAGTGGAGCGTTCTGTGTGTGACCGTGTGGCAAAGTCAGTCATTGGGTCGGTCGCACTGTCTGTCTGTCTGTCTGTCTGTCTGTCTGTCGGTCGGTCTGTCGGTCGTTCGGTCTGCTGCTCACCTGACCGACTAAAACCAACACCAAAACCCAAAACCCAAAACCAAAAGCCTCTCCTCAAATCCAAATACCCAGCAGACGTTGTTGCTGCGGCTGCTGCTGCTGCTGCTGCTGCCGCTGCCACGCTGTTAATGTCACCATGGAGACAGAAGCCGTAGCTAAAATCTAGTTCTATATGATGCCTGGGCGCTCTCGCGTATTCTATGCAAATGCCACACAACAAGCACAAAGGTATAAGCTCACGTTGGGCCTTAAAATTTGCATGTTTTTTTTGTCTTTCTTTTTCTTTTTGGTTTTTTTTTTTGTTTTTTTTTTTTTTTGGCACAGTAGGTAAAACGTAGCTTGTAAGTCAATTGGGTTGGCGCTGTCTACACAAAGACTATCACACACACACACACACAGAGCAAGAGTAAGAGCGAGAGAGAGAGAGAGAGAGCGACTGTCTTTTTACACACTCACATTCATTTAGGCTGCTGTTGGCGTTGCATACATTAAGGCGCCGTGGCGCCGCGGGGCTGCCAAGAGCCGTGGGCCTCCGTTAGTAATTCGCTTTGTAGTCGCCTCGGGCGCAATTATTTCTCGTTTTTCTTACCTCACGACGAACTCTTCTTTTTAAACGTTTGCAGAGCTTTTAGTGTATCCATCGAGTGGCTAGCAAACAGCTAGCTGAGAACTGTCTAGATTTTAATTTAGTATCTCAAGTATGCGGCACGTTGTTTTTATGCGCCACTTTCACTTAAAGTCTAATTGTAGAAATTCTTTCAGACTGTTTATGCTCATTTTAAGTTATAATATTAGCGAAGCAACTATGTGAAATATGTTGTTCATAAGACATTGACATTTATAGTTTGTCTTTGGTTTCCTAGAGACACGCTTAAGTTAGTTGTCTTTTATATATCTATTTTAGCAATGCAGAACTTATATTTGTGTTTTAGATTTTTAGAAACAAACAATATTAGTTTGAAATTCCACTGCCTATTAGCATTCTATCGTCTTTAGCGCATTTCTATATTTATTTATACATTGGGTTGCTTTCAAAAGATTTGCGCAAATAAAACTCACAAATAAATCTTGCAAAATAAAAGTAATTTCAATGGCAACAAAACTATGTTTCTGTGTAATCTCCATTGATTTTCATTAAACATTTTATTTGTAAAAATAATTTATTTTGCGTTTTACACAATTCTTAGCCAAATAGTCAAAAGCGCAAACAATCCAATCATAGAGTTGCATACTTGCTTCAAATTCAATTGAAAACGATTGCTGTTTTTCATTGAATATTTGATTTATTTATATTTTGTTTGAATATAAAAAAAACATAATTCAATGACATATTCATATTTATATGCCCAACCAAGCGTGTATTTATTTGTGCATTTTTATTAAATTACTTAATTATTTTTGTAAGATGGCAGCTCAGTTTTTAAACGATAAGAATTAATTCTTTGCCAATTCAATTCATTTTCAAAAGCAAAAGCAAAAATTCTCAATAAAATTTATTCTTTTTCAATTCAATTCTTTATCATAAGAAAAAGAATGATTCATCAATCTAAAATTCTTGTTGAATTAAATTTAAGAGTGATTCAATGTCATATATGATAATCCCATAAATGAATTAATTCATTTGTGCCAATTCCTTTGCCAGAATGAGTCGCTGAATCATTCGCAAATAGAATCATTTTCTACAGCTCTGCTGACAACAGAGTTGTCGTTCATTTATTTTAATTTGGCTTACATAAAATTTGTAGAATATTGTTTTATTACATGCAAGCTAAATTTGCAAAATATAATTACTTCAAGTCAAATAAAATAAAATTTCAACTTTCACTAAAAATAAAGTAGAGATAGCAAAATGACTATGAAGTGCTGACAACCCTATTTTGGCAGCCATGTTGCTTTCGAAAACAGCAGCTCGAAAAACGAAATCTCTCAAACTTCTGTGTGAGATTCGCAAGCCAAACGAAGCCAAAATCCTTAAAGATTTTCGTGACAAGTCTGTTCATATATGTCGTATATAAGTTCAGATATTTATATATTTATCCAGCAAAGTTAGCATTAAGTGCGTTGAAAAGTCGGCGTTACTTGAAGTTAGTGTAAATTGGTAACTTAGTCGACTCAGTCTTTTATAGGCCTCGTTTACTCGTTTTCTTTTTATGACATTTTTAAGTAAGTCGCTGGTCGCTCCCAAGTTGATTTTTTGTTTTTTGTTGTTTTTGTTTTTTTTTTTTTTTGTAATTGAATGCGTTAAATTACAGCAAATTTATGCCTATCAAGTTTGTCTTTTTGTTGTTTTCGCGTTGTCTGGCGGGCTCACGAGTGCCGTTTACGGTTATTTAGGCGCAGGCAGTAAGTTTTTTTTTTACGATCTGGCGTTGAGCGGTAAGGTAAGGGAAATGGCTAGGGCAAGGGAAAGGAAAAGGGAAACGGATTGGCCATATAAAAAATGCTTATTTGCAAAGTTTTAGTGGGTGGCATTGCTGACTCATGCGACACCCTACAGGTGCCACCCAAAATGCCTGACGGCGGCATGGAGACTGGAGCAAGGTTACGACTAGCTCTAAATCCAAGATGCTGGGCAAAAGTTGAAATGGCGCCACGGAAGTGCAGAGCGCGTAACTAAAACTTGTTTTTCTTTCAGTGCAGCCTGCCTAACGACTGAATGGAATGGGAATCGGAATAGGAATGGGAATAGGAATGGGAATCAGAATGGGAATAGGTGGGTGAGTGGTTTCTGGTGGGCCGGCTTGTGTGCTGCCGCTGCTGCTGCCACTGCCACTGCCACTGACGCTGCCCCTGCCCGCAGGCGGCCTTGAAAGTTGTGCGTGCAGTTGGCCCCGGCTGGAGCAACTTGATGGCGTCGCCAGGCGGAAGCTGAAGTCGTTGCTGTACCGCTCCTCAGCTTGGATTATCCGCTTTACCTGCACGCATCAGTGGCGGCTCCCGCAGGGGCAAACTTTTCTAGAGCTCGGTGCCAGGTTGCTGTCGCTGGAACTTGTCTCAACGGCATGCTTACTACTGTGGCATTGTGGCTGTCAATACTGAATACTGAAGCAAAAGAAGTGCCAGCCACCAACCAAAAGACGATAAGAAAGTTCTTGTGGATCCAAGTTTTCAGCTTTCAGTTTTTAGTCGCACAAATTACAAACGAATGAGTTGGCAAATTAATAGCGCAATCATTTAATTGTAAATACTCGTCACATAGCAAATAATAAAATAAAACCAGAAAGAATTGTTATCTTCGGCGTGCCGAAGATATATACCCTTGCAGAAAAGATTTGCATAAAAAAACTTATTTTTCAACTGATTGTTCCTATGGCAGCTATAAGATATAGTGATCTGATTTTGATCAAATTTGGTCAACATGTGAAGAACGTGCTTTAATTTAGATTGAGTGAGTGTGGTCCAGATATTTTGAAAAACACAAAAGTTTTTCATACAAAAACTAATTGCAGCTATATGATATAGTCGTCCGATTTCGATGAAATTATGTCATCATGTATAAACTGTCCTTTAACATAGGTAAAGTGAGTTTGGTTGAGTTATTTTGAAAAACAAAAAAGCTTTTCATACAAAAACTTATTTTTCAACCGATTGTTCCTATGGCAGCTATATGTTGTAGTTCTCCGATCAACTATAGGTACTACTTGCAGAAAGAAGAAGCATCTGTGCCAAGTTTCATCAAGATATCTCTAGAACAAAGTCCTGCAAAACGCATATCAATAGACAGACAGACAGACGCACAGACGGACATGACTCGGCTGTTGATGCTGATCACGAATATACAAATTTTGTTTTCTGAGACGTTTCCTACAATGCGTTACACATTTCGTAACAAAATTATAATACCATCTGCAAGGGTATAAAAAAGCTGTACCGCCTTCGTGATACATATGCTTAAGCAAATTCGATCAAAATCAGATAACTATGTACAGGCCTGTTCCCGTTTCAGAGAACTTTTCATTCCGAACATATTTTGATTTCGTATTAGAATTAAAAAGAAAAAAACAAGCGCTCTACCGTTTTAAAGATAAGTTCGAATACTTTTTAATATCCACTGTCTCAAAAATAAAACTTTTAACAACCGAATAATATAATAATTCTGATTCCAAGTGTGGAAATGGGCACAATTATTCAATCTATTTAATCTTGGTCACTTGAAAATAGCTACGATAATATTTCTTGTTTTAATGTAATTTAATTTCACGCTATTTAAGATTTATTTATTGAACGTTGCGTAAAACTTGTTTAATGAATTGCATGTATTTATCAGGTAGGCACGCCTCTTGGCAACTTCTCTACATAAAAGGTAATCAGTAAAAAGCGATGCGTATGTAAATTAAAGCCAAACATATATATATGTATATGTATGGTATATATTGCGGACATTTTGAGTGTACCGACTTTAGTCGTAAATTAAAGCTCAAAATATGTTGAGGACATTTTGAATGTACCGACTTTTGGCTTTGGCCAAGTAAATCCAATAGAAATTTATGTGATTTAAATATTTCGAAATGCATAAAATGCCTTAAAAACAAAATATACGACCAGCAATATATACCCCGGAGGCCCAGTGGCAGTGACAGTGGCAGTGGCAGCTGCTATGGGATTGCCAGGGAGTTAAAAGTTGAAAGGACAGCTCCAAGGTGCGCAGAGCCCCTCGAATTGCCATTGGAATTTATGCGTTTGCCAACTGGCAGCAACAACAAGTTGACAACATGCGGCTGAATCTCTGAAATATTGTATTTTTCCCTCTGCTCCCCCCCTCCCCCGTTGCTGCTCTCTACTCTGCTTTGCTCTTCGCTTTTGGCAATTTTCAACTGCTGATTTTCCAATCAGTGCGCACTTTGTTACAGCAACGCGAAGCTTATTGAAAATATTTGTCCTGCCACGAAAGCAAAGGCGAATACGAAAGCGAATGCGAATTCGAATAAGAATGCGAATGCGAATGTGAATGTGAACGCGACGCCATCTTCATTAGTCTTTGTCTTTGTCTGGCAATCTCAGTGTTAGCCAGAAAGGGGAGTATAAAAAGAGATACAGATACAAATAAAGATAGAGATACAGAAAGAAACACCAAGCAATGACTATCAAAGATTTCAAAGCTGGCTCCCACAGCAATGCTTAAGTTATAACTTAGCTGGGCCACAAAAAAAACCAAGGCATAATAAACAATAGGAGCCCTGAGAGTTGAGCAAAAGTGGGAGCTTATAAAGTGTTTTCACTGTACTGCCGAAGTATTCGTTCAGCATCATTGCAGTTAAGTCAAAAACTGTTTTTGTTCTTTTAATTTATAAAATTTGTTTTCCCTTTATTTATTGCATTTTTGAGTTGCTTAAATTTATAATCCATTCGTGCTCTCATTTTGCATTTATCATACTAAAAACATGTTGAAACTTGATAAGTAAAACTGGTCTTTACATTTCTGCACTTTTAATTACTTAAAATGTTTGCTTCTCAGTTAATCCCGTTACTTGCACAACATAGTTTCATAATCCTTGTCTTACTTTATTTATTTATTTCTTTACAAGCAGTTCCTTCCTATTCTAACTTTAAAGCACAGTACGCTACAAAAAACTAGTGAAAAAGTAGAAAGATATCAGATTAAAAATACCTATAAGTCGGACGCGAAGAGGTTCATTTTTATTTATAACACTCCTATTTTGAAAAATCTAATAGGTATATTAATATATTGAAGCAGAGCACATATCTTCTGCCTACTTAAACATGAGGAAAAAGATTCTGCAATAATTTGGAAAATATTAGAAATTTAGATAAACCGTTCTTTAAATAATGCAAAGTTTTCCCAAAATTGACATTTGTGAATTTTATAGATTGAAGATTCCTGATTACCTATTTCTAATTCAATTCAAGCTATTCCTCAATATGCTTGAAAGAGCCATCCATGCCTCAATAGCTCAATAGCTCAATACTCGCCTTTTGCCTAAGATTGAAAACAATGTAGCAGCGAGCATTGGAAGAATTAAGAATCGTGCGTAGCTGCTTGTTATTTTTGACAAGAGTGGGAAACACATGAGATTTCAGGCATGCCGTGTCATGTTGTGCCAATGCCAAACCCAACGAACAAGTCAGAATCAGAATGAGAAAAAAAAAGAACTACTCGACTGAATGCAAGTTGGAAAAAACTTGGAAACCTCGAAAAGCGGAAAACGATGGTGCGTCTGTGCATAGGTATGTGTGTGTAAGTGTGTGTGTGTGTGTAAGTGTGTGTGTGTAAGTGTGTGTGTGTAAGTGTGTGTGTGTGTAAGTGTGTGTGTGTGTGTTTGTTGGCTGCACACTTGGGAGAAGCTGTAGATTTGAAGTAGGCCCTCCTGGGGCTCACTCTGACAATTGTACGAGTATTTGTTTTTTTTTTTTCTACTTGAATATTTGTCTCATTGCCGCGTATTATTTTCTTTTTTTTTTTTACTTTGGCAATTGCACAGCTCTTGTGAGCTGAGCAAACTAAAAAATATGACCAAGTTTGGCTCAGGGCGATCTCCTGTGCTCCATGGCGATAGCAATGGCGATGGCGATGGCAATGGCGATGGCGACAATGTGAATTTATGGCGAGCTGCGTGGGAATTTACCCATGTAACTGCTATATATAATAGATAGGTAAATGCATACATACATATATATATGTACATACATATATATACACTTCTATGTATCATGTGTGGCTTACTTTTTTTTTATTATTTTTTATTTGTCGGTGGGGTTTCTGTTTGGCCTGCTTAAAGCGCCGTGAAAACATTGCAAAGAAAATTGAAAAATCCGATGTGGAATTGAATAATGTGCTAGCAGGCAAGGAGGTGAAGGACTTAAAGTTAGAGAACCAGCTGTAGTAGTGGGTGGAACAGCAGTCAGAGTTACGCTCTATGGCATGTTAGTAATGCGACAAGGAGATTTATGCATAGTCCAGAGAGTTGTGTACTTCGAATTGATAGTGGCACATGAGGATTTGTATAACAGAGTTTAATGATGTACAGAGTTCAACTAAAGACAACTGCAAACTTGTTTTTACTATTTTATATATACGCGTACTTTTGTGTCCGTACTTTAGACAAAAGAAACTAAGTATAAAGCTGAGGTACATACACAGATATACAAAGGAAACTCGCTAAAATGTTAACATTTTACCACGTGTTCATGATTTGGAAGCACGCTTTAGTTTAAAGCTAATCACACGAATATCCCACCCATTTCCCAACCATGTAAATCAAATGCTTTTCTGTCAAGAGCTTTGGAAACACGTTTCGTCATTATGCATGGGCTGCGTGTTCTTTAATTCAAGCTTTCCTTTAGCAACTGTGCTAAATACATACTTGAATCTTGTACTAGAAAACTAAACTACAACCTAAGCACACAGGCAAAAACGAAGAATGCAATAAAGTCAATTGGTTGAAGAGAACAAAGGAGCCATCCCTTCATATGGGGTCACAACAAGATGCCTGGTCAGTTCCAGTAAAACAGACTACAAACAAACCTGCTAACCAAAATATAAAGAACTGCTGAACTATGCATTACAGGTGTCGTCCTCACAGACCCACAATTGATGGCTTTGATGCAATTCTCAGTATTACTCCACCAAGACAAACAGGTGCAGAACACGCTATGCTCTTAGCACTACCTCTGAGAAACTCAAATTGATGAACACCCTACAGCAAAGGTCAGTTGTTCATTCCAACATTTGTTTAGCCAAGTCGTCGCTATGCCAACTGACTATTTGGTATCAACTGAGTACAGCTTGGCCCCTTTCAATACATTTATAGCTGACAGAGATTGGTCGGAGCCTTTTCACAATTGGCTACAGCATAGACGCGATTTTTTCTCAGAACAGCTCAGCAAAAGGACAAGCTTAAGATCTATTGTTGTTCTTTTTAGCATAGCCTTTACCTCCTTTAAAGCATCTTTTATCGAGACAGGCGATGTCAAAGCATGTTGCGATGACAACTTAATAATATTTGCATAACTCACAGGCAGATATCAACAATAGCAAGAAGTAAAGCATATTTGTTAATATAATATCAACAATAGCAAGAAGTTAATTATTTGTTAACTAAATTTAAAATTTTTTATTTTTTTTTGTGAAGCAGAATCTGGAACCATTTCGAAGTATTCCAAAATTAGAAAATCAATTGAAAGAAAATAAGATGAAGTAAGATAAAATAAGATGAAATATGATAAAATAAGAAGCCGATTTCAGCACATTCGGATGATAGCTAGCGAGTATTACAATATCTCATACGGAACACAAAATATCAATAAAAGCAAAATTTTAACTTTTCCTTTTTTCTTTTCTTTTCAAGAAAAATAGAAATAAATAAAAATAAAATAAAAAAAATATACGAAACGACTGCCAGGTCAGTCGGTTCATAACTGAATAATATTATAATGTTTCAGAGTCAAATGCTTTTCAGAATATAAATGTCTACTTGATGATAGAGAGCAATTAAGAATGCTCTCAACTCTTAAAGTCCCAACAACATATTTGTTAACAATTACATATACAAATTAAGATAAACGCAACAAGCAGTGCACGTAGCTTCTGCCTACTTAAACGGAAGGAAATAGATTAGAAATTACGATAAACTGTTCTTTAAATAATGAAAAGTTTTCCTAAGATTGACATTTGTGAATTTTATAGATTGAAGATATTCAAAAAAGCGTATTTAGCCAACTTTTATACAATAGTGTTATTGTTTTCTTACTTCTTTCTACTACACTGTTAATTTTTAAACAAAGTATTTGCTTTTTAATTACTTTTTTAAATTAAATAATAAGGGCTTAAATATAAATGCAAATAAAATTTATAAATTTGATAATTTTTATAACAAATGCATTTTATATTTTGGAAAAAAAATCTGCGGGTTCGAGAAAAGTGCTGAGCCTATATATAACTAAAGAAACAATGTAGTTAAAAGTTTGTTGCATTTGAAACTCAACTCAATTTTAATTGTATTAAAAGCCAACTCCATTAATTAATTAATGTTTACAATTATTTAATTAAGGTGGCTGAAACGTTTGCGTGGCTTTTCATTAAACACACATTTACAAAGTGTGCGTAAAGTAAAAGTGTGATAAAAAAAGAAATCGAAAAGAAAAGGCAACAACAGGCCAGAGCACTCACCTTTAATTATCACAAGGAAGATCAACACGACAAACAGCGTGCATGACGACGAGGAGTCCATGTCCTTGGTTTTGTTGTTTGCTTTATTTTTAGGTTGAATTGCTTGGAATGTTGCTGCCCCGTTGTTGTTGCTGCTGCTCGTTGTTGTTGTTGTTGTTGTTGTTGCTGTTGTTGTTGAGAGTGAAAGTGACTGCCAGTGGCTGCAACAATGTGTTGCCTGTCGCCTGTCGCCGGTCGCCCTGGTTTAAGTAGCCAGCGCTCGTCCTGGCACGTTGCTGCGATTAGCACTGGGGCCAAAAAGACAAACGCGTCGAGTGGGTCAAAGTTCAGCGTAGCGCGAGTGCAGCAGCCATCTAATGCAGAATATCCTAAAATGTGCCAAAGGTTGAAGGACGTTCTCTTCCCCTTCCTGTTTAGCTCAGGATACGCTGCAGCTGAAGCACCTCTTGCACAGCTTGTTTTATGTATTTGTTTATGTTTTGCTATTTAGTCTTGTTTTATATTATTATGCATAACTTATGAATATGCGCAAAATTTTCAAACACACCGCAATTTGCTGCAAACGTGTCGCCTCCTTTTTGTTAATCTGCAAAAAATTTTTAAATTTTTGTTGCACTCTCGCGTTTAGTTTAGTTTCTTCGTGTTTTTAATGTAGTTTTGTTTTTTGCAATTTTTTTTTTCTGCTTGCTTTCAGATTTTTTTCAGCTGCTGCGGTTTGTTTGCACAACTTTGCTTTTTATATATATATATTTTTTTTTTTTTGGTTATGACTGTTGCATATTTAATTTTCGGTTTTCTGGTCACGCATTTTCAGCTGGCTCTATTTTTTTTTTTTTTTACAGAGATTAAGTTTGTATTTTGAAGTTACATAATTTGCACCTGATTACTACTCTTTGTAAAGAGAAACCGTAGTATTTGTTGTTGTTGTTTTTTATTAATTATGATTAGCTTGTTCAGTTAAATATCGTTGTTTCGTTCAGCTGTGAAATGTTGCCTGCAAATAAAAAAAAGGCATATTATTTAAACAATTTTCTTATACACATTTTTTTAAATATCTTAAGGTGTATTAAAATGGCAATAGTATCGTGTTTTAAAAGACTATTATGTAATAAACTGTGCCAAATTCAACTTTGAAATCAATTCAGCAGAAATCTATCTAAAAGTCAAGTGAGTCAAGCCCACCAGAGGAGTCCCAAAGGTGCACCGTTAGGACTCCCTGTGCGGAGTGCTAACCCTCCTAGGAACGCTCCTAAAAGTGCCCAAAAGGAGTGTATCCGACGGAGAAAAAGTCACTTTCAAAATATTTGAAAACAACAATCCTACGGCAGTCCAAAAATTAGCTATTTCGTCCTAGAATGCTTACTTAGATAACACGCAAAGACTCTGTGCAGACTCCTGTATTCGACTATGGTTTTTCTTAAAAGGACTCCTTTTTCACACCAATTCGAAACGCTCCAAAACCGCTCCTCTGAAAAGTTGCTGTAGGAGTCCCTTTTCGCTCCAACTCGGAGCGTTCCTGAAACGATCCTTTAAGGAGTTTGCATGGGAGTCCCTTTTCACTCTAATTCGGAGCGTTCCAAAAATGATCCTTTAAGGAGTTGCTGTAGGAGTCCCTTTTCACTGCATTATCGAGGCGCTCCGGAAACGTTCCTTTGAGGAGCTGTAATGGGAGTACTTTTTCACTTCGTTTTTGGAGCGCTCCAAATTGGAGTGAAAAGGGACTCCCATGCAAACTCTCTCTCTGGATATGGTTGGCTGGGATATGAGCTCTACACAGTTTCAAACAAAATACACACTTTTTTTGAATTGATTCAAATGTGACATTCGAAACATAGCTATGTGTAAATAATTGGCTTTAATTTTGATTTAATTTTAAATTGCAACCAATATATATGAATCTTTAATTCAAATTGGCACAAACAAAACAACCAATGCCAATTTAGAAATGTACAAAATTCAATAATAAATACAAATCGAATATGTAGGCTCTATATCATAAAAGCGTAGGTTTTTGCTAAGCCTTTCATATTATTCTGATCCCCATTTTATGTTTGGGATATTCTACTATCAAATACAGCTTTCAAATCAGAACTTTAGTCGACAAGTTTAAGAAAAAAGGAATGGTATTTTTAATTTTTTTTTAGAATACTACAGATTTAATGAATGTTAGTTGGTCGCAAGAAAAAAAAACTATAGCATTAACCACTCTGCCAACAGTATCTCATTAGCTATTTCTCTTTGCTTTATTTTTTTACTTCAGCTTCCTTTGAAGTTCATATTTTTGACCACAACTTAGCGGCCAGGCGGTTGCTTCAGAAACCCCAAATGCAAATGCCAAATGAAAGTTGAACTAAAACATAAAAACAAAAAAAAAAAAACAAAAAAAAAATGTAGTTCTTTAAGCCATGTTGGATAGAAAACCACAACAAAAAAGTTTGCCAGACTTAATGTTTAATTAAAAAGTGTACACTGTTTAACCCTATTTTTGGGCTTTGACCTCATTTCTGACCAGAGCGCGGCAGCTTTGTCACCTTGGGCCCCCTTGGGGCATGCAGCATGACTGCCACACCTCACTCACACTCCCAGAGGCATCCACATTGATTAGTTTTTGTTTTCGGTCAACAAACTTGAGTAAATTAAACAATGAATTTGCGTAAAAGCGCGAGAAAACAAAATAACAACAACAACAACAACAACGACACACAAAAAAGAACGTTCGCCTGGCGCAAATTAAAAATCCATAAAAAAAAATGCTGTTGAGGGCGGCTGTTAAAGAACGCGTTACTGATGGGTGGCTCCACGCAGAAGTTGTATGCCGAGGGGTTGCAGGGATGGGTAGTAGCGAGTAGGCGGTATGTAGTAGGGCATAGGTGGTACCAGGCCACTGGCAACTGACTGAGAAATGCAGTAATTGAAATACATGCGGCGAGCCTGCGTGTAGCATTCGCCTGTGTACAGAAAAAAAAATCGTAGCATGCTTTCAGGCGGCGCCCATCGAGGCAAGGCCACAACAATTTACAAGTGCGGGGCAGAGTAAACGCGAAAACGCTTAGATTTGTATACAAAATGGCAGAGGAGTATACTAGATTAGTCATTTCTGGAGATATTGTTACTAAATTTAATAATAATAAACATATTTGTTTATATATAAAAGTATCTTTAAGTCTTTGAAAAGTTTACAACAAAGTTTGTAAAATATTGTTAAGATACTTTATGTTTAGTCATTTGTCATTTTCTGAGATATTGTCATTCAATTTAATAATAATTTACACTTTCCGCTTGCTAAAAGTATCCTGAAAACATCTTTAGACAGCTCTTTTAGTGTTTTCAACTTTAGTTGTAGAATATTGTTTTGATTGTAAGAGTATCTGTGCTTCGTAAATGATAATAATGTTAAATTTTAATGCTGGCAATTTTATCTAATACCCAGGACGCACATAACATTACCTACTTCATATAACAAATCGAGAGCTGTGCTGTGTTGTGCCCTGCCCTGTTCTGTTCTGTTCTGTTTTATTTTTATTTTATGGTCACGTCAGCTGTTTGTGTAATTAGAGGCTTTATGAGTTATGTGCCAAATGGGCAAATGAGCAAAACAACAGCAATGAAACGAAACGAAATGAATGGCAAGTTTAAATTGCAGATACTCTCATGAGTTTGTTTTTGTTTTTGTGTGTGAGGGTTTTGCAGCTCTTCAACTATTGAATTGCTCTTGTTGCGGTTAATTAATTAGAAGTTAAGTTGCGTGTGTCTCTATCGCACATAGCATGGCAGGTAAGGAAAGTTTTTAAAGTCAATTTAATGCTTCACCAATGCCTCGGTCATACACAATGAGCCTTGAAATTGAAAGCGCCCGCCCCTAGTCCAACTCTCTAGCCACACTTTTAGCTTACCTTGTTGCTCCCTGGCCACAACCAATTTGGCCAACAAAAGTTGCAGCTGCATAGGCGCGACAAAAAAAAAGAGAGAAAAATTGTGTGCGCCAAAGTTAAAAGCGTTTATGCCTCTGATGACAGACTTTACACTTCAGGGGCTACATATTTTGCACAATTTAGTATAGTCTAGTTATAGAGTTAATCAGCTTGTTGGTCTAACTCTCCCCAGGCTGGGAATTTAGCGTTTAGCAGCTATTCTTTTATTTTTTGTGTTTTATGACCCAAAAAAGCCGTGTTTATAATGCTTTGGCACACATAGCTTAACGTATTTGTTTTGATTTATGCATAAGGCAGCGGTAAACCTTGTAATCTTTACATAATATGTATTACTTATAGCTGTAGAATGTTGTATGACTTGATAATGGTTTAGGAATTGATAAGTGCAAACGGTTCATCAATTCATTTTCGAAAGAACAACTTTATCGATTGAATAAACTGCAAATATACATATTAGCTATATCAAATGAGTATACCATGTAAGCACGAATAAACACTTTGAAAATTGAGCTGTTTAGCATGCAAACAACAAATTTCTCGTCGACTTATTTCCGTGAGCTAATCAACAAAATTTTGCACATTTTAGCCTCGATGCATCTCAAACAAAGGCCTAAATAAAACGAAAAAGAGTAGCTTTCAAACATTTATAGTAAATTTTGCTGAGTAAAATTCTTTACGTGATATTCATAGCAAACTCAATGCGCAGCATAAACTGGGCTTTGGCATCAATGCCAGTAGCTACCAAACCCGCCAGCAGCACTAGCATTCCGATAAACACTCCCCTGCCGCCCACCCCCCCTCCCCCCTAGCACTAGCACATACACATGCACATGTACATTCACATGCAAATGCACACATGCACACACACATACACTTACACATACCACATGCAAATATTGGCATAAACAACGCTTCGAACGTCAAAAGTCATTTCGCCAAATAGTGCTGCATACTTTTGTGCTGGCTCGTTGAAGTGCGGTTATTGGTGCGCTCTTAAAACACTGCAGCCAGGATATGTGCGGGGATGTGTGAAATAGAGGCCTGGACACACATCCAGGCATGGCTTTTGTTAGCTCAAAGCCAGAACAACAAGTGCTTTGTAGTTACAATAGCAAAAACAACAAGCTGCAGGCAATGCCAGCCACAGAGAGAGACCAACTAATTACAAACATCCTACATTGATTTTCAATATATTCAAAACTAATGTAGCGATATATTTTTTAACATTTATTTTTGATGGTCGCTTGATATATTGTATTGACATTGAAAGATATATTTTACACGAGAGCCCCCATATATATTTGTAATGCTTAAGACTTTTGCCACTTATCAATATATTTGCTCCACTGTACAAGGAGTGCAAGTTGAATGCTCTTGTATAGAAGCTGTTTTGCCGTTGCCGACGCCCCAAACTGGGTCACTGAATGACTGTCAATGATGGCTTGAATGTTGTCTATGATGAGAGTGTTAAGTGTCTGACATTATAAACAATTTGCAGCCATCGGTGCAGTTTAATTAAACTGGCGACCAAAAAAAGAAAAATTGAATTTATATTCAACCATCTATTTGGGGAGTTGCTGCAGCTGCTGCAAATGCTCCAGTTGTTCCAGCAATACGAGTGTCATATATATATATATATATATATATAGCTATATATATATGCGTATATATATACCATACATACATATACGAATACACAAGTTAATTTCATGTTGGTTGTAGGTAGCGGGTGGCGCAAAGGAAATGGCACTGCAAACAAAGCCAAAGACAATGGCGGGGCTGTAAAGCGCGTCTGCAGCTCGAGGATGTACACACACGCACACACACACACACATACACATATATATATATATATATACACGTACAGCCAGAACATTGGCAGGGCAGCAGCAGGGACAAGAGTCACTCAGACAAAAATTAAATTGAAAATGTTCTACGTGCAACAGCAGCAGCAGCAGGCTAAAAAGAAATAAAGCACAAGCAACGGCTGTAAAAAAAAAAGAAAATGTGCAACAACAAGTGGCCAGAAGGCGGGGCAGGACATTGTTACGGCAACGGAAGCTGCCAGTTGCAACCGGCAGCTCAACTGTGTTATTATACAAACACAGGCGGGCCTTTTTTAAGTTGGAAATTGTCTCTGTCTTAGCAAAAGCAAAAGCAAGCGCAAACGCAAAAAGGCAAACTTAAATACGCAATGATGAAGCTCGAATGCTCTTACCTTAAACTTTTGAAAACATAGGGTAATCTTTATTATAAATCAATATTATAGCTATCGTTTTCTGAGTTTTCATTCAAACACTGTATCCTTTAATCGATATAATCAATTTTAAGACAAAACATAACAGATTGTTACAGAATATATCAGTTTAGGGACATTGCCAGCCTGTCTGACAGTCTGGCAGCAATAATCGCGTTAAGCAAGTTCTAGATTACTTCTAAGCGGATTTGAGAAGCCAAACAATAACACCTAGGAATAACAAGCTTGCCCTGAAATGGACCCCAGGGCATATGAATGTTGAACAGAGAGAAGAATGTTGAGCTACGCAAACACACAGCGTATCTCAACACAATCCGAAACTGTTTCAATCTCAATAAATTTAAACATATTTAAGCTCAGCATACTTATGGATCTATTGACAAACTAGTGTCAGCTGAGAAGTTACCTTAACAATTTGTTATTATATATATAAGTATATGCTGGTTCTGCAATCTCGACGAATTTCTCCTCGCACTTCCTAGCCTAGTTTTCTGCAGTTTTAGGAAGAAGTGCACTAAAAAAAGAGAAGAAAAAACTGCCAAGGTAAGCCTTAAAGTTCTTTAGAATGCCTTACCAATGAAATGTAAAACGTGTCTGTAGCTTCTTTGGTTTGGAAACTGTGGGCGTTTAGCGGTTTTTAGCGCTTTCCCGCTAAACTAGCGGTTTTTCATGAAACTAGTAGAACAAAATTTCGTTGGGTTATGATGGTGAAGAAGTCCTCAAAATTCTAGACAGCAACCTCAACGCGTTGATACAAACAAACAGACAACCTTTTTATCTCAATTTGAAAAAGCCACTTAAATTTCAAAATGTTCATAACTTTTGGACGAATTTTCAGATTGGGCTGAACGAGGTATCATTTGACGCATATTAGAACATTTGTACGTTTAAAAAATAAACCAAAAAGCCCCAAAGGCCGCAAATCTCCAATTCAATCAATTTTGCCCTTCTCACCTGCTCGCTTAATCTCATGAACCAAGCAAGTTGGCAAAAGTCTTAGTATGCACTTTTTTTTAGTTAAAGCAATACCTTTCGATCTGTATATGGCTCGATCTGATCAGACACTCACAGCAAATCTTTTATTCTTGCTAGTCGCCGTTTGTACACTTTGTGCTGCTTCGTCCCTAGTTTTGGCATTTCGGGTCATTGAAATTATGAAATTTCTTGGTTTAGTAACCCTAATATTCCGCAAGTTTTTGGAATTTTTCGTTAATTTGTTAGTGATTATTGAATTTTTTTAGATCTTTGATAATAAGATCAAAGAAAGTTAAGAATCCGAAAATAAAATAATGTTCAAGGCAGCATGCAAATATCATATGTATTACTGTGCAATTTTTTAGTTTTTGTTTGCGAAGCATTCAAATAAGAATAAGAAATAAGATATTGCCCCAAAGTGGGATGATCTTTAAAGTTCAGAGCGAGCTGACTGAACCAGAAAGTCAAGAGTCCAGCAACAAAATAATGTCAAACGCAACAATCAAATACGATTTATTTAATAAATAGAATAAGAAATAAGAATAATAAGATGTTGCCCCAAAGTGGGTTTCTGTCGAGTAGTAACCCAATGTTTGCTTAAACTGATTGAGAATTATAAGCGACAAACTAAAAATAACTTTATTTTTATACTCTGTTTTCCAAAATGGAAAAAAAGAGTATATTGGGTTTGTGAAATGTCCGCCTGTCCGTCTGTCTGTCCGTCTGTCTGTCCGTCTGTCTGTATGAACGCAGGTTTTTTCCACAATTTTGAAGCTAGAGCAACCAAACTTGGTATACATGTTGGTATATACCATAGGCAGACAAAGTGTCAAGATCTCCCCCCCACCCCCACCCCTTCCCTCACAAACCGCAAAAACATATATCTTCCACAGTTTTACAGCTAGAGTAACCAAATTTGACATAAAGACTTCTGACCACATCCTTGAGCGACCTGCCAAAAAAAAAATATGCTACGCCCACAACCGCCCCCGCAAATGAGCTAAACCTGTATCTTCTACACCCTTATAGCTAGAAACCCCAAATTTTGCAGTATGACTCCATTTGAACTCTTCGATAGATTGGAGAAAAAAATTTTTACGTACAGAAAACAGAGTATATCGCAGTCGGGTGAGCCCGACTGCAACGTTCTTACTTGTTTTCATTTTGATTTCGATAGAGTGGCTTGCTTTGATTCGAACAATTTTGTTGAAATGAGATGTAGACATATCTTTGATTTCATTCGTTTTATTAAAAAAAAAAACATTGAAATTTGAACACATTCTGGCCAATTTAAGGGTCTATCCAGAAGCTAGTTAGTATTCACAATGTCGATACAGGAAATATCTTTGTAACTATATGTAGAACGAGTGTGTAGCTTCTTTCTTTTAGAAATTGTTGAGGTGCCACTTTTAGCGGTTTTAAGAATAGAGATTTCTCGGCTTATGACAGGTTATTTCAACGCTTTGATACAAACCTATAAACAAACTGACTTTTCATGTAATTTCAAAATTAAATTTTGTATTAGAATAATGTTTGCGTTAAGAAATTGATCAAATTAGACCTCATGCTGCTTCGTCACTAGTGTGGACTACCGTCCACAGTGATATTGTTCTGATTTGATTGAAATGTTGCTGGCATGTTTAGTTAATGCTAAATCTAAGAATTGCAAAGTTCTGTCGCGTTATCTTGAAAGTCGAAACATGATGTGATCCGCTTGCAACAAGCAGTTTGCAGCGTGTGTGTGTTTGTATGTGTAACATACATATATGTATATACGACAGGATATGATTAGAAAGATGTGTGCTTTGGGATTTTCAGCGTTAGGTGTAGGATATCACACTCGACTTGAACATTATTGCTTGTTTATTAGTTCATTTAAAAAGTCTTTAATTAAACCTGAGCATAAATTATGCGAAAGCAACTAAACGTTTCTTGTAAACTTCAAACTTAACTTTTCACATAATACTCGCATCATATAAATATTTGTTGGCTTAATGAGTAAAGTGTTGAGTTTGTTGTGACCTACACTGATTTCCCCAGTGCCTGGGATGGCAAAGCCTAATCATAAAATCATCATTATACACTGAGGCATTGCCTTTAAAATATCATCTGTTCAAGCTCTTAAAGGTCCAGACAAACAAAAGAAGCCGAGTGCTTGAGATGTGGATGAGAGGAGTCAGGGGAAGGGAAACTCTCAACATTATTTAGGTTTAATCAGCAAAGCAGATTTGCATGGGACAGTTTCTGTCCTGCAATGAAATAAACCAACTGGAATTGAAAGATAGACCCTGAGACAGCCCCAGACATAGAGAAATGGCTAACAAAACACACACAGCCAGAAACATCAAACAAATGGCAAAATCTCTTCCCTCCAACAAAAAACGAACGCTAACTCGGGTTAGTTTGGAGCGGCTCGGCTCGGTTTTGGTTTTGGTTTCGGTTCGCTCGGTTGGACCAAAGCGCACAAAGGCAAAAACTATTATAAACTGTTGACAACTAGGGAAATGAACTTTCAGCTAAAATGACAAACGTCCGACAGGCTGACCAAAGCAACACACTATGCGGCATTTAAATTACCAGAGCTTTTTTTTGTTGAGTGATTTTTAGTTGAATAGCGGAAATACAAGGGAGCATCTCTAAATCCCATGGATGATAAAAGATCTCAGTTTCATGAAAAGAGCGCTTCTTAAAGTTATTTTAAATATTTTGATAAATAATAAGGAAAATCATTATTAGATTTTATAAGTGCTTTTATTAAACTTGAAATTGATCTGCCCATATTATACAGAAACTAAAAAATCATCTCCTTAGACGGCAAGACAGACAGACAGAATCGGTTTTGGAATAAGTATACAATTATTTAATTATGCCAATTTTACCAAATTTAAATTGCTATAAAGCAGGATTAAAAGAAACAATCGATTAATCGATTCTTTAGTACAAAATGAGAACTTCAAAACGATGCTTTGCGAATTGCAACGATTATTACACATCGAAATTTTATATTATTAATCGATTAGCTCGAAACGATTAATCAAAACAGCATCGCTTGGAATTATATAAAAACAAACATCGAACTAATCGATTATATCATGATTTTTTACAAAGCTATATTTGGAAAGCTTACAAATTTTGATAAATTTTCATTCGATTATTTTAGAAATATATCGATTTCTCTCTCAAATTCAATATGAAAAGCAAACGAAGAAAATCATTTAGCTAACCGATTTTAAATAGTCAAATATTCAATATTTAAAGCTTTTGGTTTAAAATTTTTAAACGAAGTAATGTTAAAAGAAAAACTGACATGCACATTTTTTTTGAGCCTTTGCAATGAATTGAAAGCAAATTAAGCAATTCTCGAAATGAATCAACGAAGCAAATATTGCATTTGCCTCTGCAGGACAAGGCGACAAAACCAAAAAAAAAAAAATCGTGTCAAACACGTTCCCCCTTAATCCATTACGATGAATTGAGACAAATTTTCGACCAGCATGTGAATAAAAAAAAAAAAAGAAATGGCCCGTCTAAATGCAACCATTTGAAAAAGGACTGCAATGCATTGCTCAGCTGAAAACCAAGCTGCAACCGTCAACCCAATCTGATATATATTTTCTCTTCTTTTTTTTTCTTTTTCAACTAACGAAAATTGCTTTCAGTGATTTTTATTGGATTTTCGTATGTACCTAATATGAAATTCATAACAGCCAAAACTGCCACTGCGTCGGGTAGCTTTGCACAGTTTTCGGTTTTGCTTTTATGCCATTTTATACATTTTCCGAGCTGGCTGACGGCGCTGAGCTCAACGCTTTTTGATTGGTGGTCAGCGGTCGGTCTTGACAACTTGTTTTCACACACTACTTTTAGAAATTGGGTGTGTGCAGTTTCTTATTAAGTTGAGACCGACTTATGTTGTATATGCAGCTCTATTCTAAATTCCACTTTGGATTCAATTGTACAGAAAAGTGTGTAGCATACTTTTCGGAGCAGCATACAATAACAATCCTTCAATTAATTTTTAGATAAAATTATGCATTATTTTGGTAATTGAAGATTTATATCGACTAATTGTTCTTTTGCCAACTATGAGATAGTGTCGCCCGTAAATTGGAATCTGCTTTAACATTTCAGCAGGGCAATTTAATTTGATTGAAATGTGGCTGAAATTCCACAAATACACAGATTCGAAAATTAGATATCAAATAAGATGAAAATATTATCAACAGACACAAAGATTTTCTCAGAAAGAGAAAACACTCAATTAATTTCACTTATTGAATTTTCAGAAATGACACCGAGAGGATCCTTTGAATAAAATAAGAACTATCAAATAAGATATTACTTAAAAATGGATTGCAGCGGGCTCTACACTTAGTGAATGCTAAAACTGTTTGAGAATTACAAGTGACATTCTAAAAATAACATTTACTTGCTTGATTTTGATTAAATTAGAGTGTCTTTCTTTGATGCAAATAATTTTTGTTAATTTGAGATAATGCTTCACAATACGAAGCCACAGCTATAAAAAAAAGTATTATTGGAACATAAGTAGTAGAAGTAGTAGCGATTCTGGATGATTTTGGATTATCCAAGTGAATGCTAGCGATCTGGATACGGACCACAATGCTCGGATTACGTATCGCATCGTTGATGCTGGTGCTGACAATGCCAGCCAGAGCTCGGCCAGCTTCAATGGAGTACCCGACGCTGACCTGGCAAAACACTTTGCCATCTTTCCCAACTCTGGGTGGATCTACCTGTGTGCTGCCTTAGACAGAGAGAGTCGGGATCGCTACGAGCTGACATTGTGCTGGTAACGGGCAATGGCACGTCGGCGGCTCATGCAAGAGCACGTGTGCTGGTGCGTGTCCTGGATGCCAATGATAATGATCCCAAGTTTCAGCGTGATAGCTACGAGCTTATTCCCATTAAAATTGAGAAAAAGGGAGTAATAAAGTACTGCAACATTAATATATGTAACAGGCAGAAGGAGGCATTTCCGACTATATAAGCTTTATATATTCTTGATTAGCATCAACAGCCAAGTCGATATAGCCATATCCGTCTGTCTGTCCATCTGTCCGTCCGTCTGTATGAACACGTCGATCTCAGAGAATATAAGAGCTAGAGACACCAAACTTGGCATGCAGGTTCCTGTACACCATACGCAGATCGTAATTTCAAATTACGGGTAAGCCCCCTGGCACCCCCGCAAATCGAAAAACACTCCCACAACCACAATTTTAAAGATTTAGCTTTGATTTTTCATTTCATTAGGATCGGCTAACAAACACCAAAGTTAAGGAAGAATCTATTACCCCCGTCTCAGCAGGCAGAAACAACAGTTTGACAGGCACTGGCCAAGTTAAGTGCGCTGTTGGTCAAGTAAAGTGGCAACTTGGGAGCAGGGAGTCTCGTAGTCATGCACACTCGACTAGAGCATTCTTGCTTGTTTTAAATATTTTTAAAGAGTATTCAGAAAGCACTGTGCTGTCTTTGAACATTTGTTAATTTGAAATTGGAGTTGACTACAACGAAAATTGTGTGGAAATTTAATTTTCGCATTTTGTTAAATTGCAGCATTTGTTGATTTTTTATTTCAAACATTTTTGATTACATATGTTTCAACTTACTTGGCAAATGCGTTGAGTAAAGTGTTTTGAGTTGGCGACGTTGCTGCTGCAGTTGTTGTTGTTGTTGTTGTTGCTGTTGTTGTTGTTGTGTTTGATGTTGTTGCAGGTGTTGCTTCCTTTGTGGCACTGTTGAATTGCCTAGTGATCGTTGTTGTTGTTGTTGTTGCTGTTGTTGTTGCTGTTGCTGTTGTGGCTGCAGCTGCAAACAAGCGGCGGCCTTTTCGTTTTGGCAATGGAACAAACACAACAAAAATGTTGATAAATGTTCCATAATTAATTAAAAATTAAATTTTTAAATTTTGTATAGCTTTTATTAGTAGTATGTTGGTAATTTTAGCATTGTTTAAACTCTTTATTATTTGCGTATTTAATGACGTGCGCTTATTGTTAATCATTTAAAATTTATATTTATTGCTGCCATTTGTTGTGTGTGCTGTTGTTGTTGTAGTTGTAATTGTTGTTGTTATTGTTATTGTTATTGCTATTGTTATTGTTGTTGTTGCTGTTTGTTGTTGTTGCTGTTTGTTGTTGTTGCTGTTGATGTTGCTGTTGATGCTGAATGACTGAATGGCAGTTGCAATTGATGATTTGGCGCTTGATTGGCTGGTTGGTTGGCTGATTGATTGGATAGATTTGGTTTTGGTATTGATTTTGATTTTGATTTTAATTTTGGGCTGGGGCGAAATTGAGTTTGCATTTTTTTTTTTTTGGTTTTTTTTTTATTAAGTAGCGAAGGTTAATTAGTGTATGGAATCAGATACATAGATAAAGATGCAGTTTTAGCTGGCAAATTTTTAATTAACATATTTATTAAATTTAACTACATTTGCTTGTTTCTTTTTGTTTTTTGTTTTTTTATAATTATGAACACTTTGCTATTGTTTGGCAATTTCTTTATTTTTCGATTATTTGTTTTATTTATTATAATTTCATTTTTATCGAGCTATTTTAATATTTGCATTTTGCATTTATTTATATATAGTGAACTATGTATTTTTATTTATATTTATATTTATATTTATATTTATATTTATATTTATATTTAAAAAAAAAATAGCTTATTTAAATTGTACGAGTAATTGCATTTTAGCTGCGTGGCATTAAAAAGAAGAGATTAAAAGAGAAAATTTACATAAATATTTACGTATTTGATATACTTTGCAACAATATTTAAGAATGAATATCTGACAAATGAATTCAAATTATTATGAGATGAAAGTGAAATGCGTCTGGCTTTATTTAATGTTAAATACTATTAATGTCGCTTAGGAGTATGCTGTTTAAAAATAGTTTTTTTTTTATGATGCCTGTTCCGATTTTCACTTTAGGCAACTTTTTGAAGTATTGAAAAGCCAATCTCAATGGCTCCTTTATTAAATACTTGATCAAATGAAACTAAATTCAATCTAAAACAAGTAAGAATGATACCAAATATCAAAGCTATGTCTTTAAAATTGTGGCTGTGGGAGGTTTTTTCGATTTGCGGGAGTGTACCCAAAATTTAAATGAATTTGCGTATGGTATACAGGAACCCACATACCAAGTTTGGTGTCTCTAGCTCTTATAGTCTCTGAGATCTACGCGTTCATACGGAAAGACGGACACACCGACGGACAGACAGACAGACAGACAGGGCTATATCGACTCGGCTGTTGATGCTAATCAAGAATATATATAGTTTATATAGTCGGAAGTGCCTCCTTCTGCCTGTTACATACATTTGCAGTACTTTATAACTCCACTTTTCCCATTTGTAATGGAAACAGGGAGTAAAAATCTTATATATTGCCCAAAGTGAAAACTGGAAAAGGCCTGCATATATTTTAAGCTTATATTATTTTAAATTAATATCTTTACTTAACTTCACATGCAACTTAAAACACTAACAATAGCATTTTTCAATTGTTATCCACAAAAACAACTCTCCATGAAAAGCGAACAAATTAACCATCTCAATTATCAACTGATTTCCCAGAACCTATATGTACCAGAGAATTTGATCATAATGGTTTCCTCGATACAAAAGCATCGACAATTGATTCCTCAGCCAATTTGCTGTTGAACAATAGAGTTGCCAGCAAATGAAAATGCAGCTGCAGTGCTGCATCTGCAGCTCGGCAACACTGCAACAGAACACTGCACGCAATTTATACCATTACTGCAGACTGGCTGAAAAGCCAAGCAAATAGTATCTTCATTTGTCTGTTTTATTGTTCAAGCTGCACAGCAGACAATTGCTTGCTTGTTGCTGTTGTGTAACAGCAATTAAATTGATTGATAGGGCGGCCAGATGTATCGGACTTGGTAGAGAATTGCATTGCATTGTATCCATAAGAAGCACTATCAAAAGCGTGTATCTAAATAAAACTCAAATTTAGTGTAAAGTGTCAAGATGATATAATTCTTGCATTGTCATCTTCTAATCAAGCGTTTTATCTTGCGTGTAAACTCGTTCATGCAAGTTGATTTCAAGAATTGCATTGTCTGAACAACGTTTATATATATATATATGATATCTATTATCTATTTATTCTAAGAATACGAATAAGCTTAAGTTACTTAAAATTATTTGAAATAATTCATGACTTTATTTCAATTAATCAAATGACAAATCTTGTATTGAAAGTGCTTGCATTTACAATTCAGCTCATCTATTATTATATTTAATTCAAGTTCAAACAGAAAATAAAAGCATGTTGAAGCATTTTGCCATTGAGACACTCAGTGCCTGTCACAGCCCATAAAATTCAATTCAATACAAAAAGCAATTTGCCCTGTCACGCCTAAGCTGATGCCCATCACGTGCCACGATTTACTGACAAAGTTTCAAGGGTCGACACTCAAAAACTGTAACGAAAGCAACTAAACATTAGTTTAATGTGCTCCCCCCCTTCGGTATTCTCAGTCCACACATAAGCAATTGATAACTATATAACTATGAGTACTCGGTGTTTGGATAGCTGAGCGTAAAGTTGAACAAAAGTCACTTTAAGCAGCAGCCATTGAAATTTCCGTTATGAGAACAAGCCACCAAAAAAAAAATAAAAAGGATAGCATGACAAAAATAGTAAATTGAAAAGTAGCAAGTACATGACCGAAGTATACCCTATGAAAAATGCAAGCAGGAAAACATACACTATGATTTTGAATAATTCAAAATAATCTTCGATAATTAGAACAGTTTGTAAGCAATAATGTCTATTAGCAAGTAATTCAGGCCTGTTACCAATTCCAGTTTCGAAACATTTTCATAGCATACTTTTAAGAGCATACTAGAATTATAAAATACTTCAATTACCTTCGATTAGCCTAAAAGTATGCAGTACATATCTAAATAGAATTGTTATGGAAGTGGAATTCGAAACAGGTCTGAACATCATAGCTACATAACAGAATAAATAAACAGAAAATTAATTTTCAGTTAACTGGTGCCATAAAGACCTTAAACAATTGCATAATAAGTTGCATATCAAGTATACGCCACATGTAAAAGTCAGATAAGAAAGAACCTAACTATAAAATTATAAAAGTATGATAGATTTCTAGTTTTGAGAAAGAAATATTTATATTTAGCTTAAATGGAATTGTTATGGAAGTGGAATTCGGAACAGGTCTGAATATCATAGATACATAAGTTGCATATCAAGTATACGCCACATGTTTACACAATTTATATGCAGCGCACTTTCTTAATCATTTCACTAAAAATTATATAGCATACTTTTTGGAACAGACTAAAATAAAAAAGCTTTCAAGTTGTTTTCGCTCCTGAAAGTATGCTTTACTTTTTTCTGTAAAATTGATTCGACAGTAAAATGCAGAACTGAACCGATTAAAAGTTGATATTGCCGACGAGTATTTAAAACAGTGGGTCACATTTCTCTATCGATATCTACTGCCGCTAGCACACAAACCTAATATACCTTCCGAATACCCTTTGGGGCATAAAGCTGACAAAAGGAGTTGAGCACTAGCAAAAATAAAAAAAAATAAAAAGAAAATAAAAAGAAAATACAAAATGAGAAAGGGAAGAAAAAAAAAATGAAATCACTCGGCTTGTTGGTCA